>OY759263.1:33953601-33971101 GCA_963662155.1 Lamellibrachia columna | reverse complement strand
TTCATCTCGAGTCCTATTTTATGGGATTCGAACAACAGCAGACAAACCACAACAAATGATTGGTGAACCCTTGTGATTTGAGACTTCAATTGGACTTCAGAGAGATGACTCGAGACTTGACTTGAACTTGGTCGTCATTGTGTTGATACTTGACTTGACTTGCACGTCAATGACTTAACTTGACTTGCTAGTTTGTGTCTTGCCAACAAGTCTGCAAATTGGGAAGGGGGCACACATCCACCAAACAGCATTGGGAGATCGGTCCCAAGCCCCCCCCCCCTAGTTCCGACGCCTATGCGTCTCAGTGGAAAGTATGCCTTGATACCAGGCTCTACTGTGTGCGACAAACGGTGGTGCCGCCACATCACGCAACCTGTTGATGCCAATGTATGCGTAGTAGTACATCAGAGTTAGTTTTAAAAAAAACATTCAATTATTATTTACTGTGAATCATGTGTCTACACAGGTCTGTGGTACGTGTGTCTACACGAGTCTGTGTGATACATCTACACAAGTCTGTGTGATACATCTACACAGATATGTGTGATGCATCTACACGGGTCTGTGTGATGTACCTACACGGGTCTGTGTGATGTATCTACACGGGTCTGTGTGATGTATCTACATGGGTCTGTGTGATGCATCTACACAAGTCTGTGTGATACATCTACACAGATATGTGTGATGCATCTACACGGGTCTGTGTGATGTATCTACACGGGTCTGAGTGATGTATCTACACGGGTCTGTGTGATGTACCTACACGGGGTCTGTGTGATGTATCTACACGGGTCTGTGTGATGCATCTACACAAGTCTGTGTGATACATCTACACAGATATGTGTGATGCATCTACACGGGTCTGTGTGATGTATCTACACGGGTCTGTGTGATGTACCTACACGGGTCTGTGTGATGTATCTACACGGGTCTGTGTGATGTATCCACTGCTGTATAGTCTAGTTTGTAGTAGGCCTATATAGCGCTTGCGCCATAATCTCCTATCACAATCACCCGTGAGGTTAAAACGGGTCTCACCTGCTGGTACAGACCCAACGTCTTGCAAACTCGGTCATCAGCTGGTGCGCGAGACCAACGCCATGAATTGGACATTTTCATCAGCTAGGCCCATAAGACCACGTGTGTTACAACAGCTTATGTAATAATCAACCGGTAATGTAATAATGATGATGAAGAAGATGGTGATGAAGAGGAAGGGGATGAGGAGTAGGAGGCGGAGGCGGATAAAGACTGTTATCGAGGATGAGGAACAACCTAACTGCCCATACTTATAACACAAATGCTGGGACCACCTTGACCCAAGGTATTAATCAGTCTGGTGGCCATGCCCCATTAAGAACAAATGACAATGACAAATCTTTAAGTTAATTGGTTCCTGGTGTCATCAATACTGGCTACTAGCCCGATAAGTTTATACTTCTCTGGTAGCCACCTCATCTTCATTACTTTTGTTTGCCTTATATTGTACATGATGATGGTGAGGAGGAAATAAATTAACTTACTTACTTACATATGTTAGACAACTATTTGTAACATGCTATGTTCACACTATAGACAGTACTACCCTATGTGTCATGCAGTGGATGCAACTGTTTCTGCTGTGCAAAGAAATGCCGGCCAGTGGTCCATGACCGCTTCACTGCAGTGAGCTGGCTTATGGCTCTTGTGTATAGGGGGATGATTAATTATGTATCTCTATGACCATACCACTAAAGTTAACGAGAAAGAGAAGACGACAGTCAATAAACTTGTCAAAATGTGTCATTTTACTGGAAACCGTGAGCAATATAAAACTTTTAAAAGCAATGAGTGCTGGAAAGAAATCAGTGTTAGAGGCTGCGGAAACCATGCAGAAGAGACGAACTGTATCAACGTCTACTAGATGAGTTTCCTAGCCTTGAAGATGTAAATACTATACCATATGAGTTGTTTCCAAAAATTCACAAGCAAAACAAATGTGGAACGCATCAATGTACTACCAAATCAGAAACACCAAGGGACTCTGGTTCTCAACAAACATGCATCCCTGGTATGACCATGAGAAAGAGCACAGGTCCACATATTGGTCTGTCTGCATTGTTTGTTCGAAGAGAACACACGGGGACGACAACAAAACTCCACACAATTGAAACATTTGAGCGGGACACCAAGCTTAAGGAGGCTGCATATGAACCGAAGGGAAGAGGACATGCTACGCTACATATCAGAGGAGGACCTGTTAGCTCAAGATGCAGTGTACCACTCCACGTATATTTCATCATACTTGAGTAAAAAAAACTTAAAAGCAAAGACACCTTCGTCAACCGTTACGACACGATGCTTGTATGACACTGCATTCTACAGCTTGATCGAAGAGATAGACAATGATTTGATGTTAAACAAGAAAGCACTCTTGCTTTCAACGCCAGTACAACGATACAAAGCACTGCTTCCAGCAGGCATAGGCAGTGGAAACTATAAAAGTGCCAGACTGCGGTCCCGGCCTGAAAAACACTATGGGTTTGCAGTTTCAAGGCCAGTCTACTATTGTTTTGTGCAGCACGATCACATTGGGTGACGATATTCAGGCTGCTGGAAGTCTGAAGCAGGAACTCAAGTCATGATGAACCTGTCTCTTCAGAACAAGCCATCCTGTACAATGCTGTGTCCATTCTGAGGGCTGAGATAAGTCAAATTGAACCATCAGATCATTACCCAACAACATGCGAGGTCAGCTTACAGAGATCAGATGCCTTTGTACCCAAGATGCTCCAAACGTTCATTCTGTTGGTTGATCAACACAGAGGCATACAACTCTATGAGTACTGACTGTCCTACTGCACAGGATGCGTCTATTGCTGAATGCATAGTGTAAAACTGTTCTAAAGTCATTACACCCATGTATATGGGCCTTGCTGCACAACTGTTCTAAAGTCATTACACCCCTGTATATGGGCCTTGCTGCACAACTGTTCTAAAGTCATTACACCCCTGTATATGGGCCTTGCTGCACAACTGTTCTAAAGTCATTACACCCCTGTATATGGGCCTTGCTGCACAACTGTTCTAAAGTCATTACACCCCTGTATATGGGCCTTGCTGCACAACTGTTCTAAAGTTATTACACCCCTGTATATGGGCCTTGCTGCACAACTGTTCTAAAGTCATTACACCCCTGTATATGGGCCTTGCTGTACAACTGTTCTAAAGTCATTACACCCCTGTATATGGGCCTTGCTGCACAACTGTTCTAAAGTCATTACACCCCTGTATATGGGCCTTGCTGCACAACTGTTCTAAAGTCATTACACCCCTGTATATGGGCCTTGCTGCACAACTGTTCTAAAGTTATTACACCCCTGTATATGGGCCTTGCTGCACAACTGAGTTTGGATCCCGTCATTTGACACTTTACACCTTCACGGTTGTTGTATGAGCTATGACGACCTGAGGCGATTCCTGACCAGTGCTGCAGAAGTAGAAATAGACAAACTTCAAGAAGGTGTTTTATGTTCCCAACGGCACTGTGTCAATTACCGATGGTGGAAACCTCGTCCATGAAGGGGATGACAATATTGATATCAATGTTAAAACGGTAGATGGAAAGAATACATTTCACTCGATGGCTAGGGTGGTATTTCAAGAACAGTCTACATATAAACCAGCAACAAGAAAAATATCAATAAACCAAGGCAAGTCGAACTCACTTGCTCTTTGTGAGCAGTCATTTATGCAACGTGTTGAACCAGTTCGAAGATAGAAGGTTCTTGAGAAGTAATGTAAGACGGGCATGAATCCTGTTCCAGACCTTACCTGGTCTCCTCAGACTATCGCCTCGTGTTGTGTTACCAACTACAAGCTCTCCCCAAAGAAAACTGTGTACATTACAAAGCTGAAGTGTAAATAAATGTGTGCAGCACTAGGCCAGCGTCATTGTCTCATTGTCTGGTTTATCAAATATAGGTTCTATCTACGCGACTACAACTGTGAACAGCTTCTTTTAAAAGCAGCTGGTGGAGACAAAGATATATATATATATATATATATATATATATATATATATATATATATATATATATATATATATATATATATATATATATATATATATATATATATATATATATATATATATATATATAAAATATATGTGGCTGCGATTTTGTAAATGTCCAAGCCGCAGTGATGGAGAAATTAACCTAATCGAAGGTCTCGATTCCTGATGTTTGCAAGCAGGAGTGACTGGTGGCTTGTGGTGTGCGTGTTCACATTTTACGGTATTTGCAGATCTAGATGAACGCAATATATCAGAATAGTGTTTTTCTGCAATAAATTAGGTGGAAACAATATGTATTTGTAAGAAAACAAAATTGCACTATTTTGGTTGAACGTTTTCAAAATCTTCCACGTCGGGTAGAGGGGTAAATCCCCTACACACCCACCCCCGCTCGACACCCCTCGCTCGCTGCTTCGCAGAATGTTGGGCCGAGCCACTTTCGGTATCACTGCCACGCCTCTGTTATTATGGATGAACCCTCCCTCCCTCCCACCCTCCCTCCCTCCCTCCCTCCCTCCCTCCCTCCCACCCTCCCTCCCTCCCTCCCACCCTCCCCCCTCCCTCCCTCCCTCCCTCCCAGGCGAGACCGGTGTACCCTCACGTGTACCCTCATGTGTACCCTCACGTGTACCCTCACATGTACCCTCACGTGTACCCTCACGTGTACCCTCACGTGTACCCTCACGTGTACCCTCACGTGTACCCTCACGTGTACCCTCACGTGTACCCTCACGTGTACCCTCACGTGTACCCTCACGTGTACCCTCACGTGTACCCTCACGTGTACCCTCACGTGTACCCTCACGTGTACCCTCACGCAACCGGGTGCGGTATGTTCTCGTAAATGACGTCTCGCAGTGTCGTTGGCGGTCTAAATGCATCGCGGAAGACGTACAACGTCCAGACTATTGCGACAAGAGGACTACCAATACAGAAGAGCTTCCTTGTCTTCCTATTAACAGCATGCCTGCTTGCGGAAGAGCCCCTGTGAATCCTGCGTAAAATAAAAACGACTGAAGTTTCTTAAACATTAACATAGTATATGCATTCCCAATACATCCTGCCCATACACATAGTGTCAGTTTGAATTAATTGTATAATTAATAATTTATTTCTTTGCAATCCTGAAATTGAATAAAAGTACAGGAACAAAGTATGCATTATCTAAAACTATACGAGTACGTTTTGTTAGAAATTAACTTAAATTAAAAAAACTATATACAGGGTGTGTGTGTATATATATGTATATATATATATATATATATATATATATATATATATATATATATATATATATATATATATATATATATATATATATATATATTGTAATTTATAACCATGCCCAAAGCAACATTTTGGGTATTTTAAGAAAAAACTTCGTATTTTGCACCATAAAAATACAAAATAGTAAGGAAATTTATCACAAAAAGGAAGCATAATCTCACAAAATTTACATACTTTAATCTTTTATATTTACAATAAAATAATTTTGCAACACTACACAACATATTTGGCTGTTTTGCTGCCAAAAGCAATTGGGGTCAAAATTTACCCCAGTTGAGCCGATGTGTGAGTATTTGTATGTGTGCCGGTGAAGGTTAGAAGACCTTTAACGGGAATACCTGACCTTTTGAGTTGGAGCAGTGGAAACAGCCTCTTGTCTGCTGTTCGTGTGATTTCACCAACGTGTGCGTCCCATGTCAGATTGCTGGTAATAGTGAATCTTTATTAGTGATGCCAGGCACATTTGCCTCAGTTACTCTCTGAGTTTCTGTTCCGTTGATACGTATGGGTAGAAAAACCAATGATAAGTTCTTCTGCCTTACTTTGGTTTATTTTCATATCATTTTGGCCTGCCATCTGTAAGCCACATCAGCTGCTTCCTGGAGGTTTGGCGCCTGGACGTCTGATCCAGTTCAGACGACGCACATGTCAACAACGTATTTGAAGAATTACACACTGTTTGTAAGTCCTTTATCATGAGGTCGAAAAGTACTGGTCCTAGCTCTGTGCCTTGGATCCTCCGTGGATGTGGTTCCAGCTGGATGCTGTGTTGCAAAGCTTCACTTGTTGTGTCCTTTCGGTAAGGAAGCTGGCGATCCATTTCATGAGTATATTAGGAAGACCAAAACTTGCAAGTTTTTGAAGTAGAATGTTGTGATTGATTAGGTCAAACGCCTTAGAAAATTCAAGTAATAGTATCCTAGCAAACTGACATCTGCACCATTTAAATAATTAATTATATGAAATGGGTTCCTGCAATTTTTTTTACTTATGTTGATATAGCAGCCGTAATAAATTTAGCTTAAACAATGATATATATTATATGCAAAGTCGCTTTTTTGGGTTCGTCACAGGAATATCATTACCAAGTGTCACTTTCTCCATTTAAATTAACACAGAAAGAGTGTTTCTCGTTCCGTTTTTTCACACACCAGCTTCCAACTGCATGGCGTACACAATAGTTAATGTATGATGGCCGAGAAGGGCCATCGCTGATGTGTGCTGAATTTGGCAACGCGATGGAGCGATGCGCGATGCGATGCAAGATGCTATGGAGCGATGTGTGATGCGATGCAAGATGCGATGGAGCGATGCGTGATGCGATGCAAGATGCGATGGAGCGATGCGTGATGCGATGCAAGATGCTATGGAGCGATGCATGATGCGATGCAAGATGCGATGGAGCGATGCGTGATGCGATGCAAGATGCGATGGGGCGATGCGTGATGCGATGCAAGATGCTATGGAGCGATGCATGATGCGATGCAAGATGCTATGGAGCGATGGAGCGATGCTATAGTGATGCCGTAGTGCGCATGCGTATGCCGAAACCGAGACATAGGTAGCCATTTGTATTTTGAAGAGCATTTGACCATGCCTGGTCAACTAGACGAAGGGGCAAATTAAGTTGAATGTACGTACTTAGAGAGAGCACCACTGCGAGGTCAAACACAGCCATAGAGTTACATCATTAATGAACGGGTGTTCTATTTATGTCTATGGCCTAACCTAGCCTCGATTATCCAGACTCCGTGCTGTGGCGCCACCGTTTGTCGCATACATCATCACATCGATGCAAAGTGTGCTTTTCATTGTGACGAAAATTATGTACGCACCCAGATTCTGGATGCATACATAATTAGCTAATTACGAAGTCATCCGGGCATTTGGCTAATTAAAACTCATAAAATAAGAGTGATTTGATTATGATTTGATTATGCTGACACAACCGTCAGACTGAAAAGTTAAATCAAACAAAACCATTTTTATTGTAGAATCTGGACAACGACGCCGATTGTCGCTTCACGGGAACGCCTACACAAAATGGAGTGGTGACAGTGGGTAACAACGAGACCACGCCTCTGAGGCCAGACTCTCTTCTCGGCGAATTCAGAAGGCGAGCGAGAGTCGGGTAAGCGAGGCAACTGTTTGTCGCACACATCATCGCCTGGATGCAGATAGTATTTTTCATTGTGATGGAAAATATGTTTGCGTCCAGATTCTAGTCGCATACATAATTATATTAATTAGGCTCTCATTCGGGGATTTTGTTAACTAATAAAATAAGAGTGATTTTTTTATCAGTTTATACGATGTGATTCGAATTAACTTTAAACTTTGATTATATTGACACAACTGTCAGACTTTAGTTAAAAAGTTAAATCAGGCAAAACATTTTGCGTATAATCTTGATAATGACGCTGATTGGCTGCTGGTGCTTCACGGAAACCCCTACACAAAATGGAGTGGTGACAGTGGGTAACGATGAGACCTCAGACCACGCCTTCGGGACCAGATTCTCTTCTCGGCGAGTTCACGAAGGAGAGCCGAGAGTCGGATAAGCGAGACTACCGCCGGAGTTTGACGCTCATTCTAATTCAACTCTGCATTGCCTGTCTAACTGGATAACGGCAAACAGCTGTCTCAGTGCATCGAATGGCGAGGTTAGAGCCTGGATGTTGATACATCAACTTAAACCCCTGTAAGATTGGTACCCGAGATGCAAAGCGTCAAGGATGAGTAGCATAAGTTGCATACATACATACGTACGTACGTACGCACGCACGCACGCACGCACGCACGCACGCACGCACGCACGCGCGCGCGCGCGCACACACACACACACACACACACACACACACACACACACACACACACACACACACACACACACACACACATACATACATAATTCCGTGCATATCATAAGTGTACCATGGTACAATTATCGTGAGCCTATATTTGACGTACAGATGTATAACATCTTCCACAACGTGAGTAACAGACTGTTTAAGAATTGTGTGTCCTCCTGATGGAGTCTTCCCAGGAAATGCGATTCTTTTACGCGTGTCGGTTGACCCCATTCAGTCACTGAATCGCATCTGTACTGCACCTGAATTACCCAACTCGACCTTGTTGAGCCTGAATGTTGACCAGTGAAGCGCGGCTTCTATACAGCCACGAGGAAATGCTGCGCATTGGAGAGCTGGACGCCGAGCAGACCGCAAGTGGCGTCACACGTGACTAGTTGTCCATCGCGAAATCTACGCGGACTCGCGTGACGCATTTAAGCAGTGCATCGCTTATTATTGCGCCGAAATTGAAGCATCATGTCACCATATCAATGTATACCGCATTACGAACAGTTTGATTGGACATACTCGTAAGTCTGTGCTCCATGAATGTAACGATGATCCGGTCGCGTTGGCTGAGCGATTAGTCGCTCACTTCATACATAAGATCGCTGATGCCGGTATACAGCTGATGACTGCACGCACGTAGTGCCAACTGTCCTCGTCCGTACGTGACATCGAATGTCGTATCATGGAACCACTGTGTGACTTTCAACCGGCCACAGTCAGTGACATCTGCGGTTTAGTTGAGAAGGCTTCCAACACATCTTCTCCGGACATTCATGGAACCAGCTTAAATCCCGCCAACATCGACGGATATCAAAATATCTTTCGTATCGAAACTCATCGAGATGTGCATAATACGACAGCACGTGGATGCGAACGGTATTTTCGCCATATTTCAGAGTGCGTGTCTTTCAATGTACAACTGTGAAACAGCCATACTACGCATACAGGATGATATACTGCTTTCTGTGGGTAATAAGAAGAGCGTGTTACTTGTGTCACTTGATCTCAGTGCCGCCTTTGATACCGTCGACCACCAGTTACGGATCAATCAACGAAATAGGTTTGTCAGCTTAGACTTATCAGCAGCGGTAAGACTCCCCTAGGCCGTGGTCTAAGCCCCCTGTGTCCGTGGGAAATATTACGGTAAAGGAACACGTATATCTATACCTACATCTGAACTATCAATAAAAGACTGAAGTATTAGCAGCCATATAATATTAACCCTTATGTAAATAGAACGACACATGTGTCTCCCCTCCCCAGTTCGTAAGTAAAATGACATATGACTACGACTGACTGAGACCCCCCCTGCCAGACTGACTGAGACCCCCCTGCCAAGCAGTCTAGATCCACCCCTGCTTACTGGGGTTGTCTTACCGGCATTACGAACGAAATACTAGATGATTCACTTCTAAAGAATCGCGTGGATTCGACACCAAAATATCGCATCGATTAGTTTGAGATTTAATTATGCATTAGTTCATTAGCCGGCTGCTAATACTTCAGTCTTTACATTGACACATTTTATTTCTGCTAAAGTATCGCAAAAACGCTATAGAGGTTGAATCATACGTAAATAATTTTAATGTATCCCTACCAGGCGTAGAAACGCCACAACATAACAACGAATTTACAATTTATAGCATACTTGTAGAACCGCTTCTACGCGGCCCGAACCTGGACTGGTAGTTCCCGGCGATTCCCCAGGAAAACCCCCACATCTCGGTGACGTAGTACACAACTTCCACACGCACACAAGTTTGGCGCTCTGAACCTCCCTGTTATTAAAAGAAGTAATCTGATTAACTCACAGGCGCTGAACAACTATTTATGTGATGTCCCAACTCGTGTCGTCTTTTATTACGTTCGGATTATGTCGTGGTTTTAAATTTGCCCACAGCATATTTGACAATCGGTTCGACGTCGCTCGCTGTAGTCGCCATGCATTGCTTCCGCAAGAGCAAGCCGTAGTAGCGGTGACCAAGCACCCGCATCAGGTGTTGGTAGCACCAGTTCGCCTTCCCGTTAAGGTAGTACATTCCTTCGACGAGGATCGTCCCAGGCTGTGAGAAGAGGAGGTTCGACTCGCCCGCACCATGCGGTGCCACTACCATGTAGGCGCGACTGAAGAGAAGACGAGACTCATCAAACCCACGCACGGGTCTGTCGCCATACACCACGGTCTTCAAGCCGACCGGCGTCGCGTGCCTGAGGATCATAGCGAGAATGTCGTCGTGGTGGTCGAACCACCGTTTCGTGGAGCGGCGTATCAGCACGACGGTGTCTCTGGGCGGTGCCGGGTCGGCCAGCCCCGCACGGAGCCGCATCGAGACCAGCTGCATGTTGAAGAAATGACCCCGCCCGCACGGCGTGCCTTCCGGCATGTACAGGACGTCCGCCTGCACGTGCCCGGACACCAGGCGAGACCGGTCGATGCCAAGCTGCGCCAAGAACGTGACGGTGAAACCATTGATTTGCTGCACGTGAACCCTGACGCCCGGGTGGCGCTTCAGAAACGGCAGGTAAGGCGCTATCCGTGGAAGGTCTTCCACGACGAAGTGAAAAAATCCAAACCCCCAAAACTGGGCTATCGTCAGTATTTCGTGGTGACGGGCATATGAGTTTTTTTTCGGATCGAAGTAATGGAACGCGTTCCTTCCGATCACCTGACATCGATTCGGAATGACCTTGAAATTGTCTTTGATGACGTCACCATCTGGCGTCACCACTGCTCCGGTGATAATATGCATGTGCGTGAAACTACCTCGCAATGGCAAATCAAATGTCGTCGAGGAGTTTACAAAGATGGCGTATTTTTGTAAAACGTTCGACATCGGAAGACGTATTTCCACGTCGTCTGGTCTGCTTAAACATTTTGCTGTGTTTTTCGGTTCGTATTGCTTATATACTTCGCAGTCCGACATGACTCCGGCGTAGTAAGTTTTCGCCAGGTGCGGCACGACGGCGGAAAAACGTTCGTTGAAGAATATAGTGCGCACACGTGGATGGCAATCCCGCAGTAACTGAAAGTAGTGCGGGTCTATTGCGCGGATCACGGCCACCCGTCGAGGCGTCACATCGACTGAGAAGTTCTTGTTTACTAACTCCAGACGGATCTCTTCCAACTGGGCAATATACTCCCGCGACAAAACTGTGTCCAACGCTTCGTGCGGTTGGTGCGCAACCGAGTGCGGTATGTTCTCGTAAATGACGTCTCGCAGTGTTGTTGGCGGTCTAAATGCATCGCGGAAGACGTACAACGTCCAGACTATTGCGACAAGAGGACTACCAACACAGAAGAGCTTCCTGTGTCTTCCTATTAACAGCATGCCTGCTTGCGGAAGAGCCCCTGTGAATCCTGCGTAAAGTAAAAACAACTGAAGTTAAATATTAACATATTATATGCATTCTCAATACATCCTGTCCATACGCATAGTGCCAATTTGAATGAACTGTAAATAAATTAATATATAGTAATGTATTTCTTTGCAATCATGAGACTGAATAATAGTACAGGAACAAAATATGCATTTGCTAAAACTATAAAACTATACGTATACGTTTTGTTAGTAATTAAAATAAACTAAAAAACGAAAAACTATAGTATATAACTACAGTCTGCAATACATTATTTTGTTGTAACTTCATAAATATAACTTTTAGAGACATTCAACACTGTTACCGACAAGTTTGTATCCACTCCATAGCTCACAAAGTAATGCTCATTCATTCATTATGTGGCGCCACCGTTTGCTTGACATCACCGGACCATTGTGAATACTGCGTTTGCCGTGTGATTTCTGCAGTTTGCGAATAAATCAGGTAACAAACGTAATTATTTCACCGTATGTTTATTGAATATCAACACCGTTACCAACATTTGGTAATCGTTTACTTAACTGGCCTAAATTATTAGAGGTTTATGCCGACGGTTTTTACAGAATTTTTTTTACCTGAATGCGTTCCTTACATCATTCCGCATATGTTCCAGTAAAAAAGTTCATGTATTTTAAAAAAAATATTGTGTTTTAGGCCACTTTTAACCAGTTTTACACCTCAAAACAGCGGAACCGATTGCATAATAAACATGGCGCGTGTGTGATTTGCGCATTAGTCACGCCTCGTTGCCATCAGAACCACGAAGCGAATGTTTGTGTGTATTGGGCATACAATTACACAACGTAAACAAATTAAGAGAAAACATTTAGAAAATAGGCTCCAAAAATTTTTCAAACGAAGAAATTCTAGAAAAAAATTAAAACATTCTCCACAGTTTTCATATTAAACGCAACATTTGTAGAGCACATACAGTCACTTCTAACGTAATATTTCGTATTTTATTTAATGAAATATTTGATGTTGCAAATATTATTTGTATGAAAATTAAGTGGTCAATATTAGATGATATGCGCATGCGCAACTATAAGGGGACATCTCATTGCATATCATTGTTAATATAATTAAATTTAAAAGAATGCATGGGTTAAATTATCTGTTATTTGGTGAACAAAGATTATTGTTTTTGTAATTAAAAATGATACTGATGATATTGCATGTCATGTGCATCTTTAAAGGGAAACTTCATTGCATGTCATTGTTAATATAATTAAATTTAAAAGAATGCAGGGATTAAATTATGTGTCGTTTGGTGAGCAAAGATTTTTTTGTTAAATTATGCTGATATTGCATGTCTGGTTTCCTTCTGATGGGGAGGGGTATTGTTAATATAATTAAATTTAAAAGAATGTAGGGTTAAATGATCTGTAGTTTGGTGAACAAAGGTTGTTTTTAAATTATGCTGATATTGCATGTCTGGTTTCCTTCTGATGGGGAGGGAGGGGGAGGGAGGGGGAGAGGGAGGGAGGGAGGGAGGTATTCTGTGTTGTCCGTTTTTGCAGCAATATCCTGCGAAATCGTGATGTAATACCGCCTTGCCAGTGATTAATGGGAAGAAGAAGATATAGCTCAGAAATAATTGTAATTGTTCATATTAAATAACATTAATTACTTTCTCATAATACATGTGAATTAAAAGCATAGTTTCATTGCGCATACACACATTCAACAAAATATATAACATTAATTAACATATTAGTAATTAATGAATCCACGTGCTACACTATTGTAACTGCTAGTGTGATTTTGACGTGTAATAAATAGAACACAAAAGTTTACAGTTATTTAGCTTTCTTAAAGGGATGGAGTCATCATAGAGTATTCAGTATCCTTGCCACAATAATTACGTAAAAACATAAATGTATTATTATCATTATGGGACTACATAACTTTTCATTATCATTACAAGCCATCATTGTCAGTTTCGTTATCATTACCATCAATGGCCAGTTATATGTAAATAACTAAAGGCCACTAGGCATTTAATATGCAGTAGTTGTAGCAACTGGGTGGACTTCGTCAAGTCCGGGTGTGAGAAGTCCTTGGCTGAGGTTCAGACGGATAGTTTTAGTTTTGAGTGTAGGGGATGTACGAGGATGAAGGAACTTGAATTGGAGTTAGAACAGCTGAGGCTGCTCGTTGTGGCAGTGGTGGTTTCTTCCGCGCACCGAGGGCATCGGTCCGAGGCAGTTGCACAAAAGAAATTGTGTAGCATTTGCACGAACTGCCGTGACGAGCGCATAACCATCGAATACACATTGAATGCACAGGTTTGTGTATCCACTGGATGTGAGCTGTGAATGTGTTATCAGTCATTCGATCAAGAAATGTGTATTCAGACAAATCGGTGATACTACAACTGCACATAGACACAGCATATACGTGAAAAGCAATACATATGTGGTTTGGTTACTCACCAGTTTAGAATTATTGAAAAAACTAAATATGTATTTGGTGTACCCCAAAAATATGAATATGCATATCATTTAATTATTATTTGTAAATTATTTAAATGAACATGTTAATGTAAAGAGATTATATTAAATTGTAAATTTATATAAATTGACTTAATTAAATTAAAGTACTCCTTCACTCCCTCCTTAAAGTTGCGCATGCGCATGACATGCAATATCATCAGTATATTTTTTTTATTACAAAAACAATAACCTTTGTTCACCAAACGACAGATAATTAACCCATGCATTCTTTTCAATTTAGTTATGTTAACAATGACATGCAATGAGTTGTCCCTTTAAAGTTGCACATGCGCATGACATGCAATATCAACAGTATAATTTTTAATTACAAAAACAATAGTCTTTGTTCACCAAACGACAGATAATATGAATTAAATGAAATAAAATTTTATTATATTAACAATGAAATGCAATGAGATGTCCCCTTGTAGTTGCGCATGCGCATATCATCTAATATCAACCAAATAATTTATAAAAAAAGCAATATTTGCAACATCAAATATTTAATTAAATAAAAGATGAAATATTACGCTACAGGTGACTGTATGTGCTCTACAAATGTTGCGTTTAATATAAAAACTGGGGAGAATTTTTTATTTTTTGTATAATCCTGTTTGAAAAAATTGTTGAGCTTAGTTTCTCTTTTTTTATCTTATTTTTTTACGATGCGTAATTGTACGCGCGTTACACACAAAGATCGCCTTCGCGGTTCTGATGGCACCGAGGCGTGACTAATGCGCAAATCGCACACGCGCCATGTTTATCATGCAATTTGTTCCGCTGTTTTGATGTGTAAAACTTATTAAAACTGGCCTAAAACACAATATTTTTAAAGAATATATGAAATTTTTTTAGTTGAACATATGCGGAATAATGTAAGGAACGCATTCAGGTACAAAAATGCTGGAAAAACCGACGGCATAAAGTCGTAATAATTTAGGCCAGTTAAGTAAACGATTACCCAACATTTTGTATATGAGATGCAGTTATTGGTCAAAATAGAAAATATGGTGAGATAGGCCATGACAATGAATCTTGATATGCCTACCAAAGGGCGATAATAAAGCGCCGTGTTTCGCGTAAACCCCAGAAACCATTAATTTCTCAACACCGTTACTATCAACCATGGTACAACACATCCGAAGTGCTGGGCATATCAATGCGGACGTTGGTGGCGCGGGTGTGAATGCTAGTGTAGTGGTGTCCAGGTAAACATCGGTGACGTCGGGGTGGGGGCTAGTAGCCATGAGACGTGTTTCCGGTGTCGAAGCTGTCGCTAGTAGTGTCCAAGTAAACACCAGTGATGTCGGGGTGGGGGCTAGTAGCCTTGGAGCGAGTGTTCCTTGTGTCGAAGCTGTTGCTAGTGGTGTTCAGGCAAGCGTGAATAGTGGGGCTGGTGCTTGTGGTATCGAAGCGGGTGTCTTCGGGGAGCAGAGTGTTACTATCATAGCAGAGCACGCTAGCAATGCGAACGAAGAGATACTGGTTCCAGTACTATCACCATCGGAGGATCTGTTAGGAGCATGGGTTGCTGTTAGGTATGACGAACGCATATACCTTGGAATAATCAAGAGCATGACTACAGAAGTAGTGGAGGTAAAAGCCTTAATCAAATCAACACCGTTACTATTATATCAACACCGTTACCAGTATTAGTTATATAAATAATACAAATTTGGTTAGCTAGACTAATTACAACAACAATGCACATAACAGAAAACAATCAAGGTATTTATACTGCTGTTTGAATGCATTATGTGCAGCATTTATTTTAACAGGTATTGGTAGCGGTGTTGAGATACCTTGCTCTAGTATGGCATCTTAAAACATGAACTAACAAAATAATTTCAAATATTGAACGAAAACATGTACCGTACATAACTCAGCAAATATCAGACAAGTACTGACCAACGTTTTGTGTTATTCAGACACTTTTTATTTTTGCTTAGTTCCAAAGCCCAACTGATGGTCTAAAAGTGTAATGACCCATATACGTATATATATGTATGTATGTATGTATGTATGTATGTGTATATATATATATATCATAAAAGGATTACTAGAAGAAATAAAAGGTACACATTGTAATAGTACTTGTGGTATGTACTTATCATTAACATTACAACACGGTATTATTGGGATTGATATTCATGAGGTGTATTTCAATAACTCAAATACATGGTCCGCGTCTCCGTACCCCAGAGCCCGAGGTACTCCTATAGACTAGGGTAACTGACTAAGGTGTATCTGTAGTCGCCAGATGGCGTCACTATATGCAGCCGTGACACACATGTATAATGAATAAATATAGTATTACCTACGAAAAGAGTCACTCTGAGCACAGATTAAGAATAAATATAATAATTATAAATGCTATATGTTAAAAAGGCACCAGTTAATAAAACAGTTTTCTGTCCTGTTTGTTTTTAATTTGGGTAAGGGGTAGCGTGTACAACATCGCATTATACCGCAACACTTGCAGTTGGTAGGAGTTTGTGCAGTTTGTGCAGCGGTTGTTCGATTTGTTTAAATAAGTGTACACATAACTGTCGCCCGGCACGCGTGAAACGCGTCAAAGTTCACAGTCCTTTTTTTTCTCGAACAACAGTAGGGCACACGTCATGGCTGAGCAGTTCCTGCCGATTGTAGGTCACTATGGTGTGTGGGTACAGACGTGGCAGCCAGGGGCGTCCGCAGGCTTTTTCCAGAGGGCGGCAAACATTCTGCGTCTGATTTCGACCAGAAATATTTTTACACTTACCACAATGTCTACTTTCAATGAACTATAATGATATAATTGTATATAATGAATTAACAAATATACTAGATGATCTACTTAACACAAATAGTAAACAATCTACTCGCGATAAAAAGACCTACATTTTACAAACATCCACATCCAGAGGTGGCATGTGCCCCCCTTGCCCCCCCCCCGGACGCCCATGGTGGCAGCAGAATAAAAGTAAACAGTAAAAGTAACACTAGTGGCGCTTAACAACTGGATATGCTTTTCGCCCTTTTGTCACGTATGCTGAATGATGAAAAAATTTAAACAAAGTTAATGTCATCATCGTTTTTATGAAGTTTAGACAATATAATGCTGCTACGCTAATTTATAATTTCACTTTATGGTGGCTATTTAAACATACGGATGTTTGTCGAAGAAGTGTTCTTTTTTCTGTGTTTACTACTAATTGTTTACAGTTGAAGAGGGACAATTAATGTTGTTGTCATAAGAAATATATGACATTTATATGCATATTTATGTTCATCAGAATTATATAACGAATATACAATTAATTCGACATTTGATTTACCACGCACGCACACACAATTTGAGACAATATTTTATTTTATGAACGCTAATTAATAAACAACACTGCAAAAAAAATTGAAGTTATATAATGTGAACTGATAATTTA
>OY759263.1:33543601-33948601 GCA_963662155.1 Lamellibrachia columna | reverse complement strand
TATTATTTGGGGATCAAATGCACCTATATAAATATTACAAACATAACCAGCTGTAGTTTATATAATACAAAAGCCAAAATGTTGTGAAGTGGATGCGTGATATCTGCTCAACTACGGCGCGCACAAAATGCGACGAAGAAAACCAAGACACAGAATAATTACAATATTATAATTATACACTTCAAGATACATTAACACTTGACCTACATAAACTATCATGTTATGAGTTCTCTAACACATCCCACCTCAAAATCCCACATATTTTTAGGCCAACCTCCCATCATTTAGGTGGGTGGGGAGATACTCAATACAGACAAATTCTATGTTTTATTGGTATGTCTTCTGTGTACAACGAATTTAGGATGTCAAATCACCATTGTTGGGTAATTAAGGGTATGCATCTTGACATCTCAAAAAGCGTTTTTTAAGATAAAGGATAGACACTGAGAGGTCCCATTGATCAGTGAAGAAAACATGTTAGTGAATTAATCTATATCATGGAGCACTGCATAGTTTACCCTTCAATGGTGTATATTGCACTGCACTCCAATTGAAAAGGGTATCATTTTGACAGAAGTCTAAAATGTGTTTAGGGAGGTTCAGTTAGAGAAATGTAGATCTACTGCCAGCTAGGTGTCCCATGACGCCAACATGGTTAAAGGTACGTAGACCTACTGCCAGCTAGGTGTCCCATGACGCCAACATGGTTAAAGGTACGTAGACCTACTGCCAGCTAGGTGTCCCATGACGCCAACGTGGTTAAAGGTACGTAGACCTACTGCCAGCTAGGTGTCCCATGACACCAATATGGTTAAAGGTACGTAGATCTACTGCCAGCTAGATGTCCCATGACGCCAATATGGTTAAAGATACGTAGACCTACTGCCAGCTAGGTGTCCCATGACGCCAATATGGTTATAGGTACGTAGACCTACTGCCAGCTAGGTGTCCCATGACACCAATATGGTTAAAGGTACGTAGACCTACTGCCAGCTAGGTGTCCCATGACGCCAACGTGGTTAAAGGTACGTAGACCTACTGCCAGCTAGGTGTCCCATGACGTCAATATGGTTATAGGTACGTAGACCTACTGCCAGCTAGGTGTCCCATGACACCAATATGGTTAAAGGTACGTAGACCTACTGCCAGCTAGGTGTCCCATGACACCAATATGGTTAAAGGTACGTAGACCTACTGCCAGCTAGGTGTCCCATGACGCCAATATGGTTATAGGTACGTAGACCTACTGCAAGCTAGGTGTCCCATGACACCAATATGGTTAAAGGTACGTAGACCTACTGCCAGCTAGGTGTCCCATGACACCAATATGGTTAAAGGTACGTAGACCTACTGCCAGCTAGGTGTCCCATGACGTCAATATGGTTAAAGTTACGTAGACCCACTGTCAGCTAGGTGTCCCATGACGTCAATATGGTTAAAGTTATGTAGACCCACTGTCAGCTAGGTGTCCTATGACATCAATATGCAATGGCTCAGGACGCATTACAATTTACAAATACATTACAACATTACAAATCAGTCAATACAAGATGGAAATCAGAAATCAGAGAATATAAAACCACTACCGGCACCAATGTACCGGATATTGCTAATTTGGAAGCCAAAGTTAACAGTTTTGAACTAATTTCCACATCACAGCTAGAAATGGCTCGACGATCTGGTGCACCATGGTTTGCCTGTTTCAAAACACCATAGTATTTTACGATGATTTACAAATCATTAACTGTACAAACCATAGTTGATTTTTATATCAATTTCGAATTTGAAAATATTCACGACCATGCCCGTCCTCGGGGGGGGGGTCGTAAAAAACACAATACCATTGAAGAAGCGTATTTAAACTGAGCAGGGACATTCATCGTGACAACACAGTGTGGTGTAGCCTCGTGTAAATGGTGTTTCCTCATAAATATACGAAACATTAACGGTAGCATTGAAAACATGTGAGTCATAGGCTAGTAATTCTGCGGTTGCACCCCACCCAACCGGTAGGGCCTACTCGATAAAGGAGCAACCTGCTACAACTTTTTAGGTAGATTCGAGTAGATTTATTCGTGTCTGACGCATGTTAATGTATGTTTTTTTATAATTAATTATTGATGGCATAGTGGTGGTGTCTTCAAGATGTGTCAAAACAGTGTCGGCCCTACGAGTCGCGTCCAACTCTACATAGAGAATCCCGCTTCCCAAAGGAAGCATTCGTGATTCTGATTCTGATTAGAACTATTCACGGTATACATCAACCCGACGTTATCCTACACAATGCATTTGATGTGAATAGTTTAATAAAGCCCAGGTCATACCAGACACCTTCTGTGTTTAGGTTCGTTACCGGCGTCATACGAAATGCTGAAACGAAGGCCTGTTTATATGAGCGGTTTTTGTTGGATTATGTCGTACGACACGTCGTTGCACAATGTCGTACGACACGGCGTTGCACAATGACGCACAATGACGTTGCACAATGACGTTGCACAATGACGCACAAACAACTTTACACGAGCGACGTGTCTAGACACAGCGAGTGCGACCTATTGACTCGCGACGGAAACTCGACCTCGACGGTCGCTGATTGGTTAGTGCATCAAATATCTCACCCGACTGTAGTCGTAAAATTGGAACCAGTCCACTTCTACAATATTGCCTCGATAATCGACCTAGTGAAGGTGTCTATATATGCCGTACGGTGTCATGGGCATAATCGGACATAAAATCGCTCGTGTAAACGGGTCGTAAACCGTAAAATTTGTTTATGCGCATCTTCACTGCGCATGCTAGATGACAACGCACACACCGACCCGAGTGCTACGCAGCGACACACAGAGTACTATTTGTAATATCAAGGTAACATATATTTCTTAAATTAGTTGCCCGGTCTTCTAGTGTGATCTAGTAAAACAGTGTAGCATTTTGAGCGTGTGAAACACATTCGTGGACACAACACGATAAGGTACGCATGACTGCACTCGCCGAGCTCACCGAACGCAAATTAACACTCGACGAGCACGCGTAACGCAAGGCTGCACTCGCCGAGCGCGCCGTAGCGCAAGACTGCACTCGCCGAGCGCGCCGTAGCGCAAGACTGCACTCGCCGAGCGCGCCGTAGCGTAAGACTGCACTCGCCGAGCGCGCCGTAGCGCAAGGCTGCACTCGCCGGGCACGCCGTAGCGCAAGACTGCACTCGCCGAGCACGTAAATCATTCTTGGTGTGGGACTGTAAATCATTCTTCACTTGGGACTGTAAATCATTCTTGATGTGGGACTGTAACATTACTAGTTTTTTCCATTGTGTGTTATTAAACTTTACCCTTTACCTTTGTTGTTGAATTATCGTAGTTGCACAAATACCGACACTGAACCTAACGAGTACATGTCCATTGGCTCGTCGCATATCATCCACCCAAACATAAATCTGTGACAGTGATACCTTCCCCTTCACTCACTTCCTTCATAGCGTTTTGTATGTTTTATCCCCTTCGATTACGTTTGAACTTCGGTAAACTAAACCAACCGTTAGTGTTAACTTCCCTGTAAACATATTATACCAATCAGCTTCATTGCAAACTGCTTCACTTTATAATTTTATTTCGTAAGTCTGAATGGATTTTTTAATATATAAAATAACTCCCCTCCCTTCTTCCTATTCGTTCTCTCCTAAACATTACGTATCCTGCCAGTCGTTATTCAGCATCTGATATGTCTTTGTTGGCCCATGATTATGTTTCCAATTCTGATACTTATTATGTGTGGGTCAATATCTACCGTAATGTTTATTAATGACCACATGCTATCATTATTTCAAGTATTTCAAAAAGAACAAAAACTTATGTTCAACGTCCCTGCCGCTAGGAATATGGGTGGAAGGCGGGTCCAGTATTCAGTCGAATCCGTTATGTAGTCTATAGCCAATGAGAGAACGTTAATACTTGATTCAAAGCAGGTAATAACATTAACCTACCGATGGGCCAAACCCAATGTGGACGCTACGACAACTGATCAGTGATCGTCTTCAGTTAATAAAGATGCTTTCAACCATTGGGAATGTTGAATCGGTTATGGTGGTTTAACAGCTCGTGTATACTCAAGAAGGAAATGTCTGTATTCGACCTATCTATTACTAATACTCGCTGCCTGCCATGGCACGTATAATTAATGTTGTCCGGCTAAGACATGTCTGGTAAACATTTTGAATATGTTATACTAAATCCGTTATGCCACTGGTTGGCGTAAGCATTGCAACCCGTGCATGTAGGTCTACCGGGAATAGCTTAATGCCTATAGTAATGGCAGAATTAATGTCAACAGAGCAGGACTGAATTGGAACAGAAGTCACATGCCATACAATTATCTCCAATTGCTCTCATTGCAAATAAATAGTTAAGATAAATAAATAGTTAAGATAAACAAATAGTTAAGGTAAACAAATAGTTAAGATAAATAAATAGTTAAGATGAATAAATAGTTAAGATGTTATAGCCATTCGAGATTTTTATGTCGTTAAGCAGCATAATTATGCAAAATGTTTGTTTTAACATCAAGTCTTCTAACCTGTCGCCCCGTTCCAACGAACTTGTTCGTTTGATACAGCTAGTTTTGAGTATGCATTTCACTCTATTCGTGGATAAAATAAATGTGTTGAATCCGTTATTGAGAATTGTATGGCAAAACACGCATTACCCGGCTAGGTGTCCCATGACGCCAATATGGTTAAAGGAACGTAGACCTACTTTCAGCTAGATGTCCCATGACACCAATATGGTTAAAGGTACGTAGACCTACTTTCAGCTAGGTGTCCCATGACGCCAATATGGTTAAAGGTACGTAGACCTACTGCCAGCTAGATGTCCCATGACACCAATATGGTTAAAGGTACGTAGACCTACTTTCAGATAGGTGTCCCATGACGCCAATATGGTTAAAGGTACGTAGACCTACTGCCAGCTAGGTGTCCCATGACACCAATATGGTTAAAGGTACGTAGATCTACTGCCAGCTAGATGTCCCATGACGCCAATATGGTTAAAGATACGTAGACCTACTGCCAGCTAGGTGTCCCATGACGCCAATATGGTTATAGGTACGTAGACCTACTGCCAGCTAGGTGTCCCATGACACCAATATGGTTAAAGGTACGTAGACCTACTGCCAGCTAGGTGTCCCATGACGCCAACGTGGTTAAAGGTACGTAGACCTACTGCCAGCTAGGTGACCCATGACACCAATATGGTTAAAGGTATGTAGACCTACTGCCAGCTAGGTGTCCCATGATGCCAATATGGTTAAAGGTACGTAGACCTACTGCCAGCTAGGTGACCCATGACACCAATATGGTTAAAGGTACGTAGATCTACTGCCAGCTAGGTGACCCATGACACCAATATGGTTAAAGGTACGTAGATCTACTGGCAGCTAGATATCCAATGACGTCAATATGGTTAAAGGTACGTAGACCTACTGCCAGCTAGTTGACCCATGACACCAATATGGTTAAAGGTACGTAGATCTACTGGCAGCTAGATATCCAATGACGTCAATATGGTTAAAGGTATGTAGACCTACTGCCAGCTAGGTGACCCATGACACCAATATGGTTAAAGGTACGTAGATCTACTGGCAGCTAGATATCCAATGACGTCAATATGGTTAAAGGTATGTAGACCTACTGCCAGCTAGGTGACCCATGACACCAATATGGTTAAAGGTACGTAGATCTACTGGCAGCTAGATATCCAATGACGTCAATATGGTTAAAGGTATGTAGACCTACTGCCAGCTAGGTATCCCATGACGTCAATATGGTTAAAGGTATGTAGACCCACTGTCAGCTAGGTGTCCTATGACATCAATATGCCATGGCTCAGGACGCATTACAATTTACAAATACATTACAACATTACAAATCAGTCAATACAAGATGGAAATCAGAAATCAGAGAATATAAAACCACTACCGGCACCAATGTACCGGATATTGCTAACTTGGAAGCCAAAGTTAACAGTTTTGAACTAATAAAAATAATCGTAAAAAAACACAATACCAATGAAGAAGCGTATTTAAGAATGTTTATTGAGAACCAACAAGCCGGTTGTCATGCCAACGTGACGTCAAACTTCGGCGCTCTTTGTACAGTGTATGCCTAACTGAGCAGGGACATTCATCGTGGCAACACCGTGTGGTGTAGCCTCGTGTAAATTGTGTTTCCTCATAAATATGCGAAACATTAACGGTAGCATCGAAAACATGTGAGTCATAGGCTAGTAATTCTGCGGTTGCACCCCACCCAACCGGTAGGGCCTACTCGATAAAGGAGCGACCTGCTACAACTTTTTAGGTAGATTCGGGTAGATTTATTCGTGTCTGACACATGTTAATGTATGTTTTTTTAATAATTAATTATTGATGGCATAGTGGTGGTGTCTTCAAGATGTGTCAAAACAGTGTCGGCCCTACGCGTCGCGTCCAACTCTGCATACAGAATCCCGCTTCCCAAAGGAAGCATTCGTGATTCTGATTAGAACTATTCACGGTATACATCAACCCGACGTTATTCTACACAATGCATTTAACGTGAATAGTTTAATAAAGCCCACATGTCATACCGGACATCTTCTGTAGATGTGTTTAGGTTCGTTACCGGCGTCATACGAAATGCTGAAACGAAGGCCTGTTTATATGAGCGGTTTTTGTTGGATTATGTCGTACGACACGGCGTTGCACAATGACGCACAAACAACTTTACACGAGTGACGTGTCTAGACACAGCGAGTGCGACCTATTGACTCGCGCTAATCTTGAGCGTTGATGAAAGGTCTCGACGGAAACTCGACCTCGACGCTCGCTGATTGGTTAGTGCATCAAATATCTCACCCGACTGTCGTCGTAAAATTGGAACCAGTCCACTTATACAATATTGCCTCGATAATCGACCTAGTGAAGGTGTCTATATATGCCGTACGGTGTCATGGGCATAATCGGACATAAAATCGCTCGTGTAAACGGGTCGTAAACCGTAAAATTTGTTTATGCGCATCTTCACTGCAAATTAACACTCGACGAGCACGCGTAACGCAAGACTGCACTCGCCTAGCGCGCCGTAGCGCAAGACTGCACTCGCCGAGCGCGCCGTAGCGCAAGACTGCACTCGCCTAGCGCCGTAGCGCAAGACTGCACTCGCCGAGCGCGCCGTAGCGCAAGGCTGCACTCGCCGAGCGCGCCGTAGCGCAAAGCTGCACTCGCCGAGCGCGCCGTAGCGCAAGGCTGCACTCGCCGAGCGCGCCGTAGCGCAAGGCTGCACTCGCCGAGCGCGCCGTAGCGCAAGACTGCACTCGCCGAGCACGTAAATCATTCTTGGTGTGGGATTGTAAATCATTCTTCACTTGGGACTGTAAATCATTCTTGATGTGGGACTGTAAATCATTCTTGATGTGGGACTGTAAATCATTCTTGATGTGGGACTGTAACATTACTAGTTTTTTCCATTGTGTGTTATTAAACTTTACCCTTTACCTTTGTTGTTGAATTATCGTAGTTGCACAAATACCGACACTGAACCTAACAAGTACATGTCCATTGGCTCGTCGCATATCATCCACCCAAACATAAATCTGTGACAGTGATACCTTCCCCTTCACTCACTTCCTTCATAGCGTTTTGTATGTTTTATCCCCTTCGATTACGTTTGAACTTCGATAAACTAAACCAACCGTTAGTGTTAACTTCCCTGTAAACATATTATACCAATCAGCTTCATTGCAAACTGCTTCACTTTATAATTTTATTTCGTAAGTCTGAATGGATTTTTTAATATATAAAATAACTCCTCTCCCTTCTTCCTATTCGTTCTCTCCTAAACATTACGTATCCTGCCAGTCGTTATTCAGCATCTGATATGTCTTTGTTGGCCCATGATTATGTTTCCAATTCTGATACTTATTATGTGAGGGTCAATATCTACCGTAATGTTTATTAATGACCACATGCTATCATTATTTCAGGTATTTCAAAAAGAACAAAAACTTATGTTCAACGTCCCTGCCGCTAGGTATATGGGTGGAAGGCGGGTCCAGTATTCAGTCGAATCCGTTATGTAGTCTATAGCCAATGAGAGAACGTTAATACTTGATTCAAAGCAGGTAATAACATTAACCTACCGATGGGCCAAACCCAATGTGGACGCTACGACAACTGATCAGTGATCGTCTTCAGTTAATAAAGATGCTTTCAACCATTGGGAATGTTGAATCGGTTATGGTGGTTTAACAGCTCGTGTATACTCAAGAAGGAAATGTCTGTATTCGACATATCTATTACTAATACTCGCTGCCTGCCATGGCACGTATAATTAATGTTGTCCGGCTAAGACATGTCTGGTAAACATTTTGAATATGTTATACTAAATCCGTTATGCCACTGGTTGGCGTAAGCATTGCAACCCGTGCATGTAGGTCTACCGGGAATAGCTTAACGCCTATAGTAATGGCAGAATTAATGTCAACAGAGCAGGACTGAATTGGAACAGAAGTCACATGCCATACAATTATCTCCAATTGCTCTCATTGCAAATAAATAGTTAAGATAAATAAATAGTTAAAATAAACAAATAGTTAAGGTAAACAAATAGTTAAGATAAATAAATAGTTAAGATGAATAAATAGTTAAGATGTTATAGCCATTCGAGATTTTTATGTCGTTAAGCAGCATAATTATGCAAAATGTTTGTTTTAACATCAAGTCTTCTAACCTGTCGCCCCGTTCCAACGAACTTGTTCGTTTGATACAGCTAGTTTTTGATGCATTTCACTCTATTCGTGGACAAAATAAATGTGTTGAATCCGTTATTGAGAATTGTATGGCAAAACACGCATTATCAGGCAGGTGGGTTACATACACAGCCGTCAAACATATCAATATCACAAGAAAGCATTGACATACAGCAGACCTACACTGCTGTTATTTATTATTGACGTTGCAGAGAAATTAGGTTTTCACCCATTAATTGACGTCTTACATTACATTATACAGCTACTTTGGGTCGTAATGATCGCAAATTATTTGCACACAAGTGTTAAGGAAAAATTTACATTGTGTTGACTAAATATATACGTATATTAAAACTGCCTCTTTGATGCGCAAAATACACGACATAATAGTACTGTGCTAGGGTAATGGAGACCAAGCAGGTATATGCTCAACTTTTTTTTTAACCAAATGTGCAAGTTAAGGATTGTATGCCCAAACGCAAGTGTCGAGTACCATCCGATAGACAGCAGACAGTAAGGTTGCCAATAATGGCTTTTAAGTAGTAGGTGTTCCTAGATTTCAAACCTGTGGTTTGGAAACCAAACCCAAGGACAACACAAGTCAGTCTGACGCATGCAATATTAAATGTTCAACAAAGGCACATTGTAACACACGTGCAGGTAATAACTGTCAGAAGACGTGTGGAACACGTCAACTGCTGTCAACTGATACCTACTGGTGTAGGTTGTCATTAACATCGTACTGTCGTCCGCCTACTCCACGTCGCCTCCTCTAATTGTATAGCTAATTGTGAGACACATTCCCAGTTCGCCTAATGGCCAATGAAGGCCTACTGCCACTGTGCCTACCAATAGATCACTGTGCCTACTCATAGATCACTGTGTCTACTGGTTACATGTACATGGATTGGCTTCAACGTGGTCAAAAGTTAATCGCATATGGCTTGATCTAGCATTTTCACAACAGTGGCTTTGCAGAAGTTGTGTTTGGATTAGGTAAATGATGTCTTTAAAAATAAAAATAAGAAAAGCTCTGATTTCTGCAAAGTTAATTTTACAGTTACCATTTGTTTTACTAATATAGAATTGCATTGTGAGTTTCAATATTGTCTACATAGGTCAACTTGTCTACATCTGGTCAACTTGTAAAAACAAAGTTTGCAGAATTTAATTTGTACAGGCCTTTTTTCAAAGTGCAAGTATTCTATGAGGTATATTATCAATAATATAGTTTCAAAGTCGTAGATTTGCATATTACGTTTTTTTTTAACTCGACCACTTCACTGTTTGAAGGAAAGCAAAAGTGAATTACACGTGACACAGGACAGTGCCATCTGGTGGTGTATTAATGAGGAGTTGAACTTTTGGCATGATGACATACAAGACATATAATATAGAACATAATTGTCGTAACGTACGTCACATCCTTAAAGTTGAAAACTTAAACAATTGAATCCCGAGACCGGCGTATTTTGATAACAGCTATAAACAATTGTAATTGTTATTTTGATATGATTTTTAGATATAAAATAGAGTTTGCAACTACCCGTAAAATTAATTTATAGTTTGGGGGCAATCAAATCGAAGTACCGTAACGTACGTCGCTTGAATTTGGCGACACACGATTCTGGAGCACAGATTAATAGTGTCACATTGCATTTGATTTCTTGATACTGTAACATAACCTTACATGTATGTCACATAAATAAAACACACACTTGGTTATTCAATACCACGAAATGTATTCCTTTGAACAGCGCATCTGGCGATAGCAGTTTGTGGAAAGTGTCTCGTTCTGTCTGGCCTTGCCCATATATAGATCGACAGTAGTAAGTGGAAGTTTTTGAGACCTCCTTATCTGTGCAAAATCATTGGACCAGACATCAAAGGAACATCAAAGGCAAAACACCCTAATATCGCCCACCGCTTCTGAGTGCGCGCAGCCAATCAGAGCGCCGCAGAGCGCCCCCTGGCGGTCGTAGCCGAGCGTGCGTAACCTAAGCGCCCCCTAGCGACTGGAGGAGGAACGAACATTGACCAGTAGTCATCGATAGTGGACATAGGAACAAAGAAATACACGTAATAGTACCCACCCACCCACCCACCCACCACCCACCCACGTAAACACGTGACCGTGACCTTGACCCCGACGGAGTGACCAGTCCGAGTGGCTAGCTAATACCAACTGGACACCCGAACGACTGCATTTAACTGTAAGCCGAAGCGTTTATCCAGCTGTGAGCCGTAGCGCGAGATCAAAGGACGCCAATATGTACAATGTAGCAAGGGAACCGAGCTAATCAGTGAAAAAAACAGCAACTATGTTGCAGTGACGACATTGATGTGGGACCGAGGTATGTTATAGCCGGTTATATGGAGTGAACATAAGACGTGATAAAAGTAAAACCGGTAAAGATAAGGCGAATATGTAATAGTTATTAATTAGCCGACATGCATGGCTATAATATAACCGCTGGACGACGGAAATCGGACCGTTCGTTAAATAAAATGTAGCAGGACGAAAATGGACTATGTGTAAAATATAATATGCCAACACGCAGTTGGAACAAGAACGCAATACAAGACGGGAATATAAGGTGATGCAAAATTTAATACACGAAAAAGCACAAGTACAAATAGAAAAGTAAACGGTAGTAGTAGTAGTAGTTATAAGGAAAAAGAAGTTATAAAATATTCGTGGGTAGAAGTGTTCATTCAGGAATGTTATTGAATGCCGTCAATAACGAACGCCGAACGCAACGGGCAGTCATTTTGCGTGCCAAGGCAATGCGGAGGGACACCGAACGACGGCGACGGAACAGTGACGGGAAATGGATGGGTCCTCTGTGAAGGCGACGGAAAATAGGTGTGGGTGATGGGACATGCAGGAGTAACAACTCGTGCATGACGGGCTCCCAATTCGTCATATGAGAGCGGAAAGCGACACGAGTGGCGTCGTCGGCGTCGTTGTCGGCGTCGTCGGCAGCGTCTTCTTCTTCGTCGGCGGCGTCTTCTTCTTCTTCGTCGGACCACGACTCAGGTGGGGCGGTCGAGGGGGCGCGATAGCCAGTGACATAATGACAGACGTCGGACATGACGTGCCGCCAACGACTGACATGTTCTGCGAACGCTGTCATCAGATCGGCGTCGTACAGGTGCTCTCGAAAGAGTACTGTCGCTTGACAGCCCCATCGGTGTACGGCGCCTTGTAGCAGCTGCATCATTACACGTGCCCAGTGAAAGCGAGGTATGCTGTAAGTAAAGGACACAACCAGAGTGAGAACATGCATAGGCATCTATATATATATATATATATATATATATATATATATATATATATATATATATATATATATATATATATAACAGTATGTAAAGTGAAAACAGGTATGAGCTATGTAGAGCTATGTAGAGCTATGAAAGTATAATATTAATAAATAAATAAAAGAAATACTCACACACTACGCATTAGAGGGAGCAACGAATCTCCCATAATATCCATAAGAGCCAAAAAGTCCGCAAAGTCACGTACTGGAACGACAGGCATTATGAATAGAAGTGCTGAACGTCGTCGAAGGCAATGGCGGTTGTTATGACGACACGACGAACGCAGCAACTATATATACTATGCTAGAAATAAACCAGACAGCTGGCGTAACCCGAGGAACAATACCACACTAATCAGAAAACAGATAAGCCGCCGGCAACTGTCAGCTTACCGACACCGGGCATCCATCACGCAAGGAAAAAGCGGGAGGTTATGTACTCGACAGTGCTAGAATGGCGTGTAGTTAAGACAGTAACTGTACATTTTAACGATGCTAGAAATAAGCCAGACAGCTGACGTAACCCGAGGAACAATACCACACTAATTAGAAAACAGATAAGCGGCCGGCAACTGTCAGCTTACCGACACCGGGCATCCATCACGCAAGGAAAAAGCGGGGGTTACGAGTACTCGACAGTGCTAGAACGGCGTGTAGTTAAGACAGTAACTGTACATTTTAACGTCATAAAGTCACCATGAACCGGCCTATACAGTTTAGAGGCGGTAAACATTATTTGTCCAATTTCTACGCGTGCAGGATACATGTGTGGAATAGAGAATTTACCAGTGTTGAAAGTGCTTACCAATGGCGGAAATGCATGCATCATGGTGACATGCAGACTGCAGAAAAAATGCTGTCCACGCGCACGGGTCTACAGGCGAAACACCTCAGCAAGAGCATACGAGAAAAGGAACAGTTACGCGCAGAATGGAATAAACAAAGATATTCAATAATGTATGCGTTAGTTGCTGTTAAATATCGCGATCCAACCCTACGTAAACGACTGTTAGACACTGGATATTCCGAGTTGAAGGAATGGGTCAAGAGTCGGGAAGGATACTGGGGTGCACTGACATACAGTGGTCAAGCCGGTCAGAACATGCTAGGGCGTATACTCATGCGAGTAGGCGAGTTCATTCGATTGCATCAGACTCCCGCCAGACGATCACAAGACCAGTGAACAGAGTACAGCGAGATACCAGACATCCAGCAGCGTACAATAGCAGCATCACGCGCGCGACCAAGGGTCGGCGATAAGAAAGCGCGCCATAGGCAGTGGGAGGTGTATATAAACCCAACGCAGAGTGAACGAGGCACACAATCGCACTCCGATCCACAGCACACTTCAAGACTACTACCAGCATCAGCAGAGAAAGAAATGGCCGCCCAACAATCCGATATGATGATGACAGTCAGCCAACTCGAGAAGGAGGTAAGTAACGGCACATATATATTTAGACGGCCGTTAACCATAGTACAATGTGCTGTTCAAGATAAATATATAGTATATCCATCATGTCAGCAGTGTAACAAACGTGTGAGTCCTGAAAACAATGGCTTTGTGTGTCCTATCCATCGATGGCAGCGTGGTGTAGTGTATCAGTTCGCTATGCGTATCCTCCTACAAGACACCATCGGCAGTGAAGTGTGGGCAACGTAATTTAATGCCAAGCCTGTCCAGGTGTTGGGATACACGGCTAACGATTACATGAACATGAAGTCAGATGCCGAGCGGTATGCAGCACTAGACATGTTGCGGGGGGCCCAAGTCATGGTGACCATTAGGAAACGCGAGGCGGGACAGTATGTAAATTACACGGTGACAGACTTGGAAGTAGTCACAGTGTGAATCAATCTGTTGACAGGCTGTCGCTACCGTCGCTGCTGCTGCAGCTACTGGAAGCAGTGACGTCACCGACAGGGAGGGAAGCTCTAAGGTAATGGAATGGTTACGTGATAATAGCTGGGAAATACTATTCTCCTCCTCGGCGGACAGCTGTTCACCGCCACCATTAATTACAATAACAGATGACGAGGGGGAGGATAGTACGTCACAGGCCGACGTCATATCCATAAGCAGTAGCGATGATATGGAGGCTACGGTGAGTGGTTTAGATAGGATACGGGATCGAGCCGAAGCCATGACGAACGAAAATACCTTCTATAAGGCGCTAGAGGTCGCCAGCGTGCAATTTGCCTGTGACGAGGTGCATCGCATAATGAATTTAAAGGATGATAAGGATCGTTACGTACCATCGACCAGCATGGTCATGCACGTCTTGCGGTGGCTATCGATAGATGTCATCGCAACGTGTGGGAACATGAAATGGCGTCAGCAAGTGACAGACTTGGTTAGAAAGAGTATGTACGCCCAATACAACGATATACAGGGCGACGCGGATGAAAATGCCGAATGTAACTAGTTCTTTCTATTCAACAGAGCACTGGTCTACCGCAGCTGCAGAAGGCATACAAACGCCAAGCCCCGGTCGACGAAGATACGAGAGTGGTGGTGAAGCACCGGTGCACGGGTGCACGCGTCACACCGACATCATCGCAGGACTACTACTGCAACTCGCCACCAGCAAACCAGGAGGCGGAGCTACCGTGGGGAGCGGTGGAGTTGTCGGAGTCGGAGTCGGAGTCGGACCACGATGATGGGTGGATCATCAGAACCCCCCCCTCATTATTATGATGACGTAGACGAAGAAGCGATCGCTTCATCCCCCGCTCACGAGGACGACGACGACGAGGACTTCACGTACAGTCCTGCGTCACCACCACCACTCACGCAAAGTACGGAGGCCGAGAAGACAACAACGGCAGCACCAACTACACTGTACGTATTCCCGATGAAAACCGTCGTCCTGAAGCCAGACGGGGAGTGCGAGTGCATCGCCGACCAACACACCATCACTCACCCGAAGCCGTCGACGTCGACCATCGAGGACGACGCCACTGATGCTGAGGAGGATCCGAGAAAGGTGTGTTATTTAGAGATGCAAAACAACATTGCCGGTTTAATAGCGGAGGAGTGGAGGGCATCCGCCACATCCACGGTAGAGGAAGTGACCGTGGACGTGTGCCGATCACTAGCATTCACCATACTGTCGGCACCGTACCAGGAAATCATCATGAAATATGTGCGTTGCGCTATCCGTCGACAGCCGTGAACAGTAGTATGTGATGAACAGTAGTCGATAGTATGCAGTAGGCAGTATGTATGCACTTATAACCACGATATATGAACATTAGTAGTAGTAGTAGTAGTATTGTTGTTGTTGTTATGTAGAATGAAGTGTACGACGAGGCACCCGTACTCCCAGCCAGCATTCGGAAGCGATGTGGAGTATTGAACGCCACGTATATGACGTCGTCAACAGAATATTATTATTAGTAAACATAACCGAGTTAGTAGGTAGTAGTTGTTGTTGTATTACGTAATATGGAGTGGAATATTAGTATCTTTTAATTTGTTCTGTAGGATGACGTACCTGTGTCACCGGCTGAACTGCGTAGGCGTGCATGCCGGGAATTAGTGGTGATGATACTAGAATACATTATATCAACACACGATGAACAGTAGACCTATTTCTTTTATGTAGGAGGAGGAGGAGAAGGAGGAGGAGGTGGAGGAAGCACCCGTGCTAGCAAGAGACAAGAGGAGACGCACAGTACATAATTTAATTCAGATAATTGTTGATTTTATGATTGGAACCCCCGAATTTTAAGAAGCACCGTTTGCAACGGAATAACAGTAGTTAGTCGCTCTCTCTCTCGTTTAATGTATGCTTGTAGTTGTATGACATAGAGTAATGTCTATATATATATATATATATATATATATATATATATATATATATATATATATATATATATATATATATATATATACATACAGACTTATATAGTATTCATCATCATCATTGTACGTAACCTCTGTCGTGGTGTAAAAGCCCACAAGTTAATAACCATGGAACTAGCCACTGGCGTATCGATAACCGATCGTAAGCTAGAGGTCACTGTCGCGGATGTAACAATCCCACAAACCATAAAGTCGTCATAGTAATTATATAAGTCTAACCGTGTATATATATGTATATGTATATGTATATTATGTATATGTCTATGTCAGTATATACTCAATAAAACGTCATACAATGAATGAAACGTGGTGTCAGTGGTGTTGCCACGGTCTACATAGTGGAAAGAGAACCCGTAGCCATCGATAGTGGACACACAGTAGCCAATACTACAGGATCACACCTTATGTCATACACCCTTCACCAATCACCATGCACCAACCACCACCACCACCTCCACCACCACCACCACCACCACCACCACCACCACTACCACACGTACTATATAGCTGTACTAAGGACCGCTGTCTCTCAGTTGTAGACACGTAGAGCATCATGAAACGACACCAATGTCGTCACTGCGGACTGGTGCTCGACACGTATGCAGCGCTAAAACGCTGGTCCTCTCCAGTGCAGGTACGATTACAGATTAACGTCGCTAGACACGACCGTTCTAGAGACGCCGTTGAAGAACATGTTCCAGGAACAGACCAACGCTTTCAAGATTAACCTCAGTTACGGGTTCATTCTGAGGAACAAGAACACGGGTCAACACAAGTACTACCATTCCTCGTGCAACTGCTGTGGACGCTACCTGGACGAGCCCAGTCTTATCACCAACAGCAAGGACTTTGATGACTTTCTCGAGCGCATCCGAGAAACCGAAGTCTTGCAATGGGCCATCAATAAAGACCGGATTCGGCGTGGGTGTGCGAACTCGTGACCAATGTCACATTTTTCGTCAATCACATCATCGAACACCCGATAGGATGTGTAGGAATGACCGACCTTCCAATGTATATCAAGAAGAACAAAGCCGTCATCGGATTGGAAAAGGAGCCCATCCATGCCAAGAGGTACAGTGACAACCTGTGTCTCTTCCGATGTCTGGCCCTGCATCGAGGATGTGAAAGTCGTCGATTGGAACCAGCTGTGAAGACGCTGTACGAGACTTACGCCCAAGACGGCGTACCCATGGAAGCATTTGCCGGGGTCACGATGGACGACCTCTATCGTGTCGAGACCACGTTCCAAACGAATGTGTGCGTGTACAGTCTCGTACCACCGGATGGAGAGGATGGAAAGCCAACTGCAGAACTCGTTCGTCGCTCGGTACGTACGTACCCTGACACACTCTACCTCAATCTGCACGGGACGCATTTTTCCCTCATCCAGAATAGACGCATGTACTGTCACTCGTACAGATGTCGGAAGTGCGGTGACTCGTTGTGGAAAGACGCATGGAGTCTACGCAACCACGAGAGCACGTGTACGGGGGGTGTGCGCCGAGTCTATCCTGGTGGCGTGTACCATTCGGCTCCATCGGTGTTCGAACGCCTGGCCGACGAGAACATCCGAGTGGCCGAAGCGTTGCAGTACTATCCGTACCGAGCCACCTTCGACTTCGACACCGAACACCTTCCGTCTGACAGTGCCCAGGTACACTGGGTTGCGCGTCACGTCCCGCTGAGCGTTAGCGTGGCATCCAACGTACCCGGACACGAACAGGTGACATGCATCGTCACGGACGGAGACACCAACAAGTTGGTGAGCACCATGATGACTATCCTGCAATCGATGAGTGAGGCCGCGTATGACAAGATCAAAGACTCATACGTTCATGTGTTGGAACAACTCGCAGAAGAGCTGACGAAATGGGACGCACGGGAGGAGGCTGCACGAAAGGCCACCGACAAGGACGCTCGACCGGCAACCAATCCGTACAAAACGCTGATGGGACAACTGTATGGATGGATGCGTCAGTTACCTGTCATCGGGTTCAATTCGGGGAAGTATGATCTAAATGCCATCAAACAGTTCCTCATACCGTACTTCCTGGCGACTTCCAAGACCGTGGAACAAGACGAAGACGAGGACGAGGACGAGAGGGAGCAAGAGGGCAACAAGAAAGACGAGAACGACGGCGTCGGGTCAATGTTCGTCATCAAACGCAACAACACTTTCATGTGTCTTTCGACGGATCAACTGAAATTCCTCGACATGATCAACTACATAGCCCCCGGGTTCAGCTACGACAAGTATCTGAAAGCGTACGGATGCGAGGTGACGAAAGGTCATTTCCCGTACGAGTACATGGACCGGCTGGAGAGACTCGACGACACCGCACTTCCACCGAAAGAGGCCTTCTTCAGTCGACTGAAGAACGAAGGTATATCAGACGAGGATTACGCCAGTTGTCAGGATGCCTGGCGCGTCAATGCCATGACGACGTTGCGCGACTTTCTCGTCTGGTACAACAACAGGGACGTGGTTCCCTTTCTACAGGCCATCGACAGACAGTTCGCGTTCTATCGACAACGGGGAATAGACATGTTCAAGCAAGGTATCAGCGTACCTGGTCTGACCCTGCTGTACCTGTTCAACGACCTTCCAGAGAAGACCTACTTTACCATCTTCAACGAGAAGAATAAAGACCTGCACGACCTCGTTAAAGAGAACATTGTAGGCGGGCCTTCGATCATTTTTCATCGCTATCACGAGAAAGGGGTTACCACGCTACGTCAGAACGAGTACGGCGAGGCGGCTCGTCCTTGTCGATCGATCGTCGGATACGATGCGAACGCACTGTATCTGTGGTCGCTCATGCAAGACATGCCTATGGGATGGTACACGCGACGACGCGTAGAGAAGGACTTCCGCCCCGAATCGGCGCAGCTGTACGGACAGATGGCTGGAGAATGGTTGACGTGGGAATCCGAACGCACGGGACGTCCCATACGACATCAGATCAACGGACGAGAGAAGAGAATAGGCAAACATCGGGTGGATGGATGGTGCAGCGAGACGAAGACGGCTTATCAGTTCCATGGGTGCTTCTTTCACGGTTGCTCGTGCAACCGTGAAGAGGTGAACGCCATCAACGGGAAACCCATGGCGCAACTGCTCGCCGAGACCCGAAAGACCACCGCCTACCTACGACACTTTGTCACAGTCGTCGAGTTGTGGGAATGCGAGTGGAAAGAGATGAGACGAACCCCGGCCGTACGCATGTGTGTGGATGCAGCATTTCCCCGACGTCGACACGTGCGATGGACGATGACGTCACAACAGATCCTGAACGGAGTGCGTGCAGGAACCGTGTTCGGCATGATCGAGTGCGACATACGCGTACCGGAAGAATTGCGCGCACACTTTGCCGAGATGCAGCCCGTGTTCAAGAACATCAGTCTGATACGCGAGGATCTCGGTCCGTTCATGCGCCGATACGCCGAAGAACACGACATCATGAAGACTCCGCGACGCATGCTCGTGGGTAGTTATTGCGGTGATAAGATACTGCTCGCAACGCCACTGCTGCGATGGTATCTGGACCACGGTCTCGAGGTACTGCACGTGTACCAGGTCATCGAATACGATCCTATTCCGTGTTTCCGGCGGTTCGGCGATGCAGTGTCCAAGGCCCGACGCGAGGGCGACGTTCACCGAGACAAGACCATCATCGCGGATACCATGAAGTTGCTGGGGAACTCGGGCTACGGAAAGACCATCACCAACGTTGACCGACATCATGACGTCAGCTACTGCACGGAGAAGGCGGCATCGCTCCTGGTCAACGATAAACGGTTCCGACAACTCGACATCGTCGTCGACGATGCGTACGAGATAGAGTTGAACAAGAAAACCGTCAAGTACACCCTACCCGTACACGTGGGATTCTTCGTTCTGCAGTACGCCAAGATGCGCATGTTGCAGTTCTATTACGACTTCATCATCAGATACGTGGAGCGCCCTCTGTTCGAGTACTGCGAGATGGATACAGATAGTGCCTATTTAGCCTTGGCCGGTGAGTCCGTCGATGACCTCGTGACCCCAGCACTACGAGACCATTATTTCCGACATCGTTCCGAATGGCTCCCGTCCGAATGTTGCGACGACCATCGGAACGACTACGTGCGCTGTCGTCTCGCCAATCGACCGTGGGTCGGAGACGAGGCGTGCTGTAAGGCGCGCAGAGCGTTCGACAAGAGGACACCGGGTCTGTTCAAGGTCGAGTGGTCCGGTGCCGGGTTCGTGGGGTTGTGTAGCAAGACGTACTATTGTTTCGGAGCCACCGACAAGTACAGCACCAAAGGACTGAGCAAACGGCACAACACCATCGACAAGGACGCGTTCCTGGCGGTGCTCACCAACCGTCGGAGCGGAGGTGGATCGAACCGTGGTTTCCGGGTGCATAAATCTATCGTGATGACGTACGTGCAGGTACGGGATGCACTCACCTACTTTTACGCCAAACGCGTGGTGCACGAGGACGGGGTGACCACGGGTCCGGTGGACGTATAGAAAAGGCGATGCACGCTGCACTCGTTTCATACGCAATCATGGATGCACGATGGAAACACCCCTTCACGTGCATCGTCGCCGGACCGACGGGGTGCGGCAAGAGTACTTTCGTGACGCGTATGTTGCGTCACGCCGCTGCGATGATCGATCCACCGCCCGAACAAATAACGTGGTGTTACGGAGAATGGCAAGAGGCTTACGCAACGATGGACTTGGGTCACGTGCGATTCGAGGAAGGGTTACCGACGGCGGCCATGTTCGATCCGACAACTAGGAACCTCATCGTCATAGACGATCTCATGGCAGAAACGGACGAACGGGTCACGACCTTGTTCACTAAAAAAAGTCACCACAGGAACACGTCCGTGCTGTATCTCGTACAGAACCTGTTCCCTAAAAACAAAGAGAGTCGCACCATCAGTCTGAATTCGCAGTACATGGTGGTGTTCAAGAATCCACGTGACGCATCGCAGATGGCGACCTTGGCTCGGCAGATGTATCCGGGACGCGGCAAGTTCGTGCAAGAGGCGTTTAAAGACGCCACGGCGGTACCGTACGGTTATCTATTGGTCGATCTCAAACAGGACACGCCCGAGGACATGCGTCTGCGCACGACCATCTTTCCAGACGACGGTGTTCAGCACGTGTACTTGCCGAAGGTATAAAACGACCGAGTGTGTGGATAGTCTCTTCATTCGCATCATGTCTGCCCTGGTGAAGAGACACATCGTGTGCATACAGGCTCTGGCCAGAGTCAAGAACAACAAAATTAAAAAGGCCATCATCGCCAACGCCGACGCCGATCTGCTGTGTGCACTAGCCGAGTGTGCCTACAACATACTATCAAAGAACATTCCATTGACCGCTTTACAGAGGCGACGATTGAATAAATACAGGACGAAGTTACGCGAGTTGGCTAATAGACGAACGCTCGCTGCCAGGAGACGACGCATCTTGCTGCAACCGCAGGTTGGCGAGGGACAGAGCGGCGGTTTCCTATCGGCCTTCCTAGCACCGTTGGCAAGTTCGGTCTTGATACCCTTGCTCCAACAGGTGCTGACCAAAAGGTAGATACATGGAACACGCACGCAAGATGGCCTTGGTAGACCCGCGTCTGTTGGACACGCTTCGGTCACCCCCACCCCCACCCGCGACCGACACCTTAGGCAAGAAGGTGCAAGCCCTCGATGACGAGATGAAGACCATCCTAGATAGAAAGGACCTAGACGACGGGACCAAGGTGACCCTGTATAATCAGGTGTTGCAGCGATACAACGTCCTGACCGATAAACGCATCAAGGAACCGCTACGCGTGGTCACGGTGAACGAGTCGGAGGTGGCGTCGGAGTCGGGGTCGGAGGGTACAGCACGAGCCCCTATTAGCGGACTGGAGGCCACCGTCTTGGCCACCGTTCCCAGGACCATGCAGGCCAAAGCCAGCCGTTTGATGGAGCATCTCAAGAGAGACATCGCGTGGACCGCTCGCGGTGAACTGATACACGAGGGCGTGCCGGTTGTCGGAAGTAACGTGGTGGATCTCGTTAATGATCTGTTGCGTAAGAGCAAGACCGCTCCGACGGGTTGGCAGCCATTCGCACGACAACTCCGTGCCATCAACCTACCCATGACGTTGGTCGGTAACGTCGCCAGAAGAGCCTACATACGTCCGGAGCCGACGGTCACTCCCTCTCGTCGGTCCAGTACTCCTCCGCGTGCTGCATCAGGTAGTGCACGAAGATCGCTAAGTTGGACACCCCTCGCCCGTCAGAGCCGTCGAATGGAACATACCATGCCCACCCCACCCCCCGAAAGACGCAAGGCTTTGACGTCATTGGCTGGTTGGGACAACCTATAGGATGGTACGATGCGTGTCCGTAGCACAGTGTTCGTCATGTCGCCCTATCCACAGGACCTCGTTTACCGTTCCATCGTCGGTGCCATATTTATCAGTGGACTTTACATGATTGCTCACGGTATAGTCCTAAGTTTTATGCCACAGACGTTATTCGAACCCCCCACGCTCGTCGAATGGAACATTCCTTGTCCACCCACCCACCCTCCCCCCGCATCACGCAAGGCTTCGTCGTCATTGGCTGGATGGAACACCGTATAAAGTGGTACGACGCGTGTCCGTAGCACAGTGTTCGTCATGCTCATCGATCCACAGGACGCGTACCGATCCATCGTCGCTGCGCTATTGTTCGAAGGATTTACCGTGCTGGGAGACGTTGCAGCCGACATTCTTATACGCCAGGTGTTATTCCGACTATGGTTACTCTGCTAGACCGTTGTTGTTCCACCGCTGTCATTGTGGGTGCCATAGTGTGTGTCCTAATTCACGTCGGCGTGCTCCTCGTCATTCGTCAGCAGTCGGACTCCGGAGTCAACGTCACCGCCCCCGTCAACACATCGGTCCTCCACCTCTTTTGATGGCACAGAGGGGAGAACGCTCCTTGAGTGAGGTCTACTTCGATCCCACGAAGGTAGGTAGTTATGGCGGCGTCGCTGGCTTGCGACGCGTCACGCGCCTGCCACGGAAGGCCGTCACGGCATGGTTGTCGGAACAGGACGCCTACACCTTACACAAACCAGCGAGACGTCATTTCAAGAGACGACGCGTCATCGTGGGTGGTATGCTTCAGCAGTGGCAGGCCGATCTCGTAGACATGTCGAAGGTCAAAGACGTCAACGACGGTATGGCCTTTCTCCTCACGATGATCGACGTCTTCTCGAAAGTGGCCTGGTGTGTTCCCATGAAGAACAAGTCCGCGGCGTCGTTGGTGGCAGCGCTGCAATCCACGTTCGTCAACGTTTGCCCCCAGACCTTGCAGACGGATCAAGGCACAGAATTCCGGAACAAATCCGTTCAGGCGCTATTGCAGCGTTACGACATCCATTACTTCTACACGCACAACGCGTAGACGAAGGCATCCGTCGTGGAACGGTTCAACCGAACGTTGAAGACGCGCATGTGGCGCTACTTCACGAAACACCAGACGTGGCGGTACATCGACATCCTTCCGGACTTGATGCGATCGTATAACAATGCCCCCCACCGCATGATCGGTATGGCTCCGTCCCAGGTGAATGCACAGAACCAAGAACAGGTGTGGCAACGTCTGTACGGAAACGATGGTAAGGGTGTGCCCAAGTTGCACGTGTCCGATCGCGTGCGTGTCAGCAAGTACAAACTCACGTTCGAAAAGGGCTACGAGACGAACTGGAGCGAAGAGTTGTTCACGATACACGAGGTTCACCCCTCCGACCCACCCGTGTATCGCTTGCGGGACGATCTCGGCGAAGTGCTGGAGGGTACCTTCTACGAACTGGAGCTGCAGAAGGTGACGGTACCCTTTGATAAAGTGTACCGCGTTGAAGCGGTACTGAAACGCCGTACAGTTGGTAGACGAAAGGAAGCTTTGGTGAAATGGTTCGGCTATTCCTCCTACTTCAACAGCTGGATCGATGCCAAGGGACTCGTCAACTATAAAGCCTAGCCGCGCACATGACGACACTGCATTCGAGAAATGACACACGACGCGACACCACCACCACCACCACCGACCTGCCTCACCACCATAGACGAGGAGGAGACGGAGGTGGACGAACACGAGGATTGTACTGACGCTGCATCGAACGAGCCAGACAGCACTCCCTGGCATCTGTTCGGTACCGCGTGTCCCAAAGAGGAGATCGTGTTTCTGTGTCAGGTCGTCGTCTTGTACACGGTCATTCTGATAAGCATTTACAACCTGACGACAGGTCACGGCGATTCTAATTTGTGGACGGCTCTGTTGAGTAGTTCTTTGGGTTACCTACTGCCCAATCCCACGTTGAGACGCAATGGCGACTGATTTCTACATGACGCTGCCCAGCAACGCTTCCATGGAGATGCACCCCGACAACACCTTGACCCATTACGTCACGCACTTACCTCAACGCATCGATCTGACCGGCGAATGGGAGTGTGGGTTGGCTGAGGTCCAGTATCCGCACACTTGGTACAACGTCACAAATAACGATGTCTGGTTCTTCCTCAACACGATCGATGCTGCGGACTCGTCCCGACGTTCGAAGTTGTCATGTGGGTATTACGACGATCCGTTAACATTGATATATCACGTCAACAAGGGACTGTACAGTATGCGGACGGAGGAGACACAGGCTCAAATGAGCTATAGTTCCGTCACTCAGAAAATGACGTTACACATGACAGCGAACACCCTGTTCACCATACCGTACCACAGCGCGGTGGCGTCCATGTTAGGATTCCGCGAACCCGTAGCCAGCGAGCCGGAGGCGGGTACGTCATCGCCCGTCCTCCCCGCCGACTCCCGCCATCCCGACTCGTCGTACCCCTTCCACATCGAGGCCAACGATGTGGTGAACCTGACGCAGGGGTTCGACACCCTCTACCTCTACACGGACATCGTGGAGTCTCGTATAGTGGGTGACACTCTCGCGCCTCTGTTGCGTGCCCTTCCGATTAGCGGACGTCACGGTGACAGGGTGTCCGCTCGTTTCACTAACGTGCACTACGTGCCCCTGTTGCGCTCGAACTTCACCTCGATCGAGGTGGATATAAGGAACGACATGGGTCGACGCGTACCATTCGAATACGGCAGAGTGACGGTGACGCTTCATTTTCGTCGACGCAAGCCCGGACTGTTCTGATGGATTACAACGATTATTACGCGCGTCAGGCTGGCGGTGCGCTGCCCTACTTCGCCGGTGCGCAGTACCAGCGAGGTCACGGACTGGGCAGTCTGTTCGGCGGTCTGTTGCGCAGCGCCATGCCGCTCATCAAGAGAGGTGCCGTGGCGTTGGGCAAGGGAGCGTTGAAGACCGGCGTTCGCATAGCCGGCGACGTGTTATCAGGCCAGAACATAAAAACGGCTGCCAAACGACGCGTCACCGACGCCGTGTTGAGCAGTATTCGAGCCCCCCCTGGTAAACGTATAAAACGAGCGGCCGCAAAGGCGACATTCACTGCAGTAAAGCGACGCCGCAAGAAACGGACGTCCCCGAAACGCGCTGCCGACATATTCGACGACAAAGATGGCTTTCGTGCATAGACAGTCGTGCGAGGGAGTCAAGACCGAGCTGGATCTCTTTACCGTACCCCCCACTCAGACCTGCATCGCCGAAAGTCACGTGGTGGAACATCAACCCATGGCCTCTCTGGACTCTGGAGGCCCGATAGAATTCTTCATCCCCGGATCGGGAGACGATTACATGGATCTCGCCAACACGATGCTACACGTGCAGGTGAAGGTGACGCGAGCCAACGGTAACCCTATCGACGCGGGCGAACCCGTGGGACCGGTGAACAACTGGTTGCATTCGCTGTTCAGCAATGTCGACCTCTCCCTGAACGGCACGCTCGTGACCTCTTCGTCCTTCAACTCGTACCCGTATCGATCCTACATAGAGACGCTGCTGAGTTACGGATTCGACGCCAAGTCGACGCAGCTGACGAATCAGCTGTGGTACAAGGACAAGGCTAGTCGCATGCGCGCCACCGAGCTAGCCGCCGGACCCGATCCTAACCCCGGGTTCGTGACTCGTCGAGAGTACATAGCCGGCAGTCGCGTGGTCGACATGATGGGTCGTCTCCACGTGGATATGTTTGTGCAGGATAAATTCCTGATCAACGGTGTCGACGTCAAGTTACGCCTGGTGCGCAGCAAGCCCGAGTTTGCGCTGATGGCTGCTGGACAAAACGAGTACAAGATAACCATCGTCAACGCGTCCGTGTTCGTCAAGAAGGCCACCCTCAATCCAGCCGTGCAGATGGCTCACATAAAGGCTCTCGAGCGGACCCCGGTCAAGTATTCGTTACGACCCGTCGAATGCAAGGTGTACTCCATTCCCACGGGAGCTCTGTCGCACACGCACGAGAACCTGTTCCTCAGCGCTCTGCCGAAACGTCTCCTACTGTGCTGCATCGACAATGACGCCTACAACGGCACGTACGCCACAAACCCGTTTCATGCCAAGAACAACGCCATAAGCTTCGTCTCGGTGTACGTGGACGGTCGTCAGATACCCGCCAAACCCTTCCAGCCCAACTTCGAAGAAAACCTCTTCGCCAGGAGCTACGCGAGCCTGTTCACCTCGACCGGCAAGATATGGCAGGACGAGGGGAACGGTCTGACTCGCGACGAGTACCGAGACGGCTACACCTTCTTCGGTTTCGACCTGACCCCCGACCAGTGCGACGGTCCCTGCTTTAATATGGTACAAAAGGGCAACCTGCGCATAGAATTTCATTTCCGTGCAGCGCTTCAGACCACCGTGAACGTCGTCGCCTACGCCGAATTCGAGTCCGTGCTGGAAATCGACAAGAACCGCAACGTCATCTACGACTTCTGAGATGGACACCCTGCAGATCGCCCGTCTACTGGCGATGGATCCGAACACCGCGTCCGTCTTTGGCGGCGTCGTACCCAGAGATGGACTGCCTACAACAATTGACGCTTTGCCGATCGCCTTCGTGTGCAACACCGACGACGGCGACGAACCGGGCGAACATTGGATAGCGCTGTACCTGTCCTCCGACGGGCGCGGCGAATACTTCTGTTCGTACGGTCTGCCACCTCGACACGCGGCGTTCCGCACCTTCTTGAACAAACACTGTTCCGAGTGGACTCATAACAGCACGAGACTTCAGAGTCCTCTGTCTAACGTTTGCGGACAATATTGCGTCACTTATATCATGCTTCGTTGTAACGGTTCTCCTATGAGAACTTTCGTCAAAGCTTTCCACACCGATCTGGTCGCTAACGATTGTCGCGTGTTCGATTGGATTAACCTGCTGAAAAAGGGTATACCGTACTATCGCATATCGTACTGAGCCTCTGGCGCGGTGGTCGCTCCACCCGTAAGCTCGCCCTCGAACCTCTGGCGCGGTGGAGACACCCGTAAGTTCGCGACCTCTGGCGCGATGGTCACCATTCGCAAGTCGCCTCGACTTCATCTTCATCTTCGTCATACCCGGCTCGTTGTATCCAATCACATACGATCGCCTCGTTTGTACTGCTGCCGCTTTGTTGTATTCAATAAAATACGTGTGCACCGTACGATTGTGTTCGTCTCCTTACTAGGTTAACGACCCTTCGGTAAACGTAACTAGGTCCATGTTCGTTCCTCCTCCCGTTGCTAGGGGCGCTTTGGTTACCCATCAGTCACTGCGCTCAGGCGGCGCTCTGATTGGCTACGTAACTAGGTCAATGTTCGTTCCTCCTCCAGTCGCTAGGGGGCGCTTAGGTTACGCACGCTCGGCTACGACCGCCAGGGGGCGCTCTGCGGCGCTCTGATTGGCTGCGCGCACTCAGAAGCGGTGGGCGATATTAGGGTGTTTTGCCTTTGATGTTCCTTTGATGTCTGGTCCAGTGATTTTGCACAGATAAGGAGGTCTCAAAAACTTCCACTTACTACTATCGACTTGGCGATAATGTTTTGAAAAGGGCTAACTAACAAAATATTATTAAATTAGACATCGTAACACTATCAAATTGTAGTAACCACAACATAAATCGACTAGTCATTTAATAGAACGTTGCCGAATGATGGAAACAACTAGAAACTGCACTGTTTTGATATATATATATATATATATATATATATATATATATATATATATATATATATATATATATATATATATATATATATATATATATATATATATATATATATATATATATATATATATATATATATATATATATATATATATGTATGTATGTATATATATATATATATATATATATATATATATATATATATATATATATGTATGTATGTATATATATATATATATATATATATATATATATATATATATATATATATATATATATATATATATATAATGTAACAGTAGTTGAAACTTTGGGTGACATCAACCTTGTTTGTTTTACTGAGCAATAAAGCCGTTGTCTAAATCAACACTCTTTCATTGCGACGTTATATCCAGGGTTTCGTTTCGCAATCAAAGTGACAGGTTATCGATCGATAGTGTAACTATCCTGCGACATGTTACATTTCACAGAACAGGGGACCATTGGTCAGGGATTCCCAAGCTTTTTCAGCTGAAGGCCCCATAATGTCCACCTTCTAGCTGAGGCCCCAGCTGTGTGTTTCACGTGTAGGCCTAACGTGTAGGCCTAACGTGTAGGCCTAACGTGTCATGCTAAGGTAGACAGAACACAGAGGTCAGCCGTTTGGGAACAACACCTGTTATAGAAAACTGAATAATTTTGTGCAGGCATGCTAACTTTCGTGTACTTCATGGCGCATTCTAGATCTTATGACATACCTTCAGATAACAGCCTGCGTCACTCTGCGTTGAAATTGCCTTGAGAGCGTTGCAGGTAGCAAAGCCTTCAGCATTGGTCTTCACGTGTAACGTCCGCTGGTCAGCTATGCTTGGAAAGTATCCTAAGCTCCGCCCAGTTTTAGCTCGACTAACGTATCTTCGGTTCTTTTTAGTGCGACCGTTAACATCACAGCTTCCGTCGTTGTAAAACCAATGAATACCGGCGCGTTTTCTGTCACATATGAAGGACAAGACGATTTGCACAAAAACACATACACGTTTTAGTAAACTATTACCGGGGGAAATATCGGCCATGTCAAATTAGAAAAAGGAATATACACACACCACACACACACATACCGTAGAACCTTATTTACGGTCACTCCAGAAATGCGGTCACTTCGAGATTAGTGGCACCATAGGAAAGTCTAAAATTATTTCAAAGTAAAATATAGCAATCAGTCCCGCTAATACGGCCACATACCTCGGTATTCAAGAAAGCGGTCACGATAATCCACAAGTGTCAATATCCTTACCAGGCCACCACGTCACGGTGCCAACATTTGTAAAACCAAAAGCGATAGGCAATATGCAAGAACAATTGTCCAACTGTTGACCAGGTTATCGACGAAGCTCGCTGCCACGAGAACACATCGACTGACTTTCAACAGTTGATTGTATTATGCATGTGTAGTATAAGCTTGAGTGGCAGGGTGCACTCTAAAATAGGAATTGATGCAAATTGGGCAAACCGGTAAAATTTAGGTGGAATCGGACATACCTTTAAACTTTTTTTAAGAAAGTTGCCTATGAGTATCTGTAATGAACGACTTCGTTTAGATGTGGCGAAAGTAAGGTGGAACGTAGCGCACAGGTGCGTGAAATCGTTACCCCTCCGATCTAGCTATAAGGATCGAAAATTAGAGATAGCCAGATGGAGCCGCATATCATCATGTCCATCTGATTACAGCACGAACACGCAGTAAGCTATTCATGTTAAAATTCGAGCTGACCAAGGTTTAACGTCGTATTATCTATTGCGAGACTGCCTAACCCTTTTGTTCTTGATGCACCTCCAAGCTCTAACGTCGTATTACCTATTGCGAGACTGCCTAACCCTTTTGTTCTTGATGCACCTCCAAGCTCTAACGTCGTATTACCTATTGCGAGACTGCCTAACCCTTTTGTTCTCGATGCACCTCCAAGCTCTAACGTCGTATTACCTATTGCGAGACTGCCTAACCCTTTTGTTCTCGATGCACCTCCAAGCTCTAACGTCGTATTACCTATTGCGAGACTGCCTAACCCTTTTGTTCTTGATGCACCTCCAAGCTCTAACGTCGTATTACCTATTGCGAGACTGCCTAACCCTTTTGTTCTTGATGCACCTCCAAGCTCTAACGTCGCATTACCTATTGCGAGACTGCCTAACCCTTTTGTTCTCGATGCACCTCCAAGCTCTAACGTCGTATTACCTATTGCGAGACTGCCTAACCCTTTTGTTCTTGATGCACCTCCAAGCTCTAACGTCGAATTACCTATTGCGAGACTGCCTAACCCTTTTGTTCTCGATGCACCTCCAAGCTCTAACGTCGTATTACCTATTGCGAGACTGCCTAACCCTTTTGTTCTAAATGCACCTCCAAGCTCTAACGTCGTATTACCTATTGCGAGACTGCCTAACCCTTTTGTTCTCAATGCACCTCCAAGCTCTAACGTCGTATTACCTATTGCGAGACTGCCTAACCCTTTTGTTCTTGATGCACCTCCAAGCTCTAACGTCGTATTACCTATTGCGAGACTGCCTAACCCTTTTGTTCTTGATGCACCTCCAAGCTCTAACGTCGTATTACCTAATGCGAGACTGCCTAACCCTTTTGTTCTCAATGCACCTCCAAGCTCTAACGTCGTATTACCTATTGCGAGACTGCCTAACCCTTTTGTTCTTGATGCACCTCCAAGCTCTAACGTCGTATTACCTATTGCGAGACTGCCTAACCCTTTTGTTCTTGATGCACCTCCAAGCTCTAACGTCGTATTACCTATTGCGAGACTGCCTAACCCTTTAGTTCTTGATGCACCTCCAAGCTCTAACGTCGTATTACCTATTGCGAGACTGCCTAACCCTTTTGTTCTTGATGCACCTCCAAGCTCTAACGTCGTATTACCTATTGCGAGACTGCCTAACCCTTTAGTTCTTGATGCAGCTCTAACGTCGTATTACCTATTGCGAGACTGCCTAACCCTTTAGTTCTTCATGCACCTCCAAGCTCTAACGTCGTATTACCTATTGCGAGACTGCCTAACCCTTTAGTTCTTGATGCACTTCCAAGCTCTAACGTCGTATTACCTATTGCGAGACTGCCTAACCCTTTAGTTCTTGATGCACCTCCAAGCTCTAACGTCGTATTACCTATTGCGAGACTGCCTAACCCTTTTGTTCTTGATGCACCTCCAAGCTCTAACGTCGTATTACCTATTGCGAGACTGCCTAACCCTTTAGTTCTTGATGCACCTCCAAGCTCTAACGTCGTATTACCTATTGCGAGACTGCCTAACCCTTTAGTTCTTCATGCACCTCCAAGCTCTAACGTCGTATTACCTATTGCGAGACTGCCTAACCCTTTTGTTCTTGATGCACCTCCAAGCTCTAACGTCGTATTACCTATTGCGAGACTGCCTAACCCTTTTGTTCTTGATGCACCTCCAAGCTCTAACGTCGTATTACCTATTGCGAGACTGCATAACCCTTTTGTTCTCAATGCACCTCCAAGCTCTAACGTCGTATTACCTATTGCGAGACTGCCTAACCCTTTAGTTCTTGATGCACCTCCAAGCTCTAACGTCGTATTACCTATTGCGAGACTGCCTAACCCTTTTGTTCTTGATGTACCTCCAAGGTCTAACGTCGTATTACCTATTGCGAGACTGCCTAACCCTTTTGTTCTCAATGCACCTCCAAGCTCTAACGTCTTATTACATATTGCGAGACTGCCTAACCCTTTTGTTCTTGATGCACCTCCAAGCTCTAACATCGTATTACCTATTGCGAGACTGCCTAACCCTTTTGTTCTCAATGCACCTCCAAGCTCTAACGTCGTATTACCTATTGCGAGACTGCCTAACCCTTTTGTTCTTGATGCACCTCCAAGCTCTAACGTCGTATTACCTATTGCGAGACTGCCTAACCCTTTTGTTCTTGATGCACCTCCAAGCTCTAACGTGGTATTACCTATTGCGAGACTGCCTAACCCTTTTGTTCTTGATGCACCTCCAAGCTCTAACGTCGTATTACCTATTGCGAGACTGCCTAACCCCTTTGTTCTTGGTGCACCTCCAAGCTCTAACGTCGTATTACCTATTGCGAGACTGCCTAACCCTTTTGTTCTCAATGCACCTCCAAGCTCTAACGTCGTATTACCTATTGCGAGACTGCCTAACCCTTTTGTTCTTGATGCACCTCCAAGCTCTAACGTCGTATTACCTATTGCGAGACTGCCTAACCCTTTAGTTATTGATGCACCTCCAAGCTCTAACGTCGTATTACCTATTGCGAGACTGCCTAACCCTTTAGTTCTTGATGCACCTCCAAGCTCTAACGTCGTATTACCTATTGCGAGACTGCCTAACCCCTTTGTTCTTGATGCACCTCCAAGCTCTAACGTCGTATTACCTATTGCGAGACTGCCTAACCCTTTTGTTCTTGATGCATCTCCAAGCTCTAACGTCGTATTACCTATTGCGAGACTGCCTAACCCTTTTGTTCTTGATGCACCTCCAAGCTCTAACGTCGTATTACCTATTGCGAGACTGCCTAACCCCTTTGTTCTTGATGCACCTCCAAGCTCTAACGTCGTATTACCTATTGCGAGACTGCCTAACCCTTCAGATCTTGATGCACCTCCAAGCTCTAACGTCGTATTACCTATTGCGAGACTGCCTAACCCTTTTGTTCTTAATGCACCTCCAAGCTCTAACGTCGTATTACCTATTGCGAGACTGCCTAACCCTTTAGTTCTTGATGCACCTCCAAGCTCTAACGTCGTATTACCTATTGCGAGACTGCCTAACCCTTTTGTTCTTGATGCACCTCCAAGCTCTAACGTCGTATTACCTATTGCGAGACTGCCTATCCCTTTAGTTCTTGATGCACCTCCAAGCTCTAACATCGTATTACCTATTGCGAGACTGCCTAACCCTTCAGTTCTTGATGAACCTCCAAGCTCTAACGTCGTATTACCTATTGCGAGACTGCCTAACCCTTTTGTTCTTGATGCACCTCCAAGCTCTAACGTCGTATTACCTATTGCGAGACTGCCTAACCCTTTTGTTCGTCATGCACCTCCAAGCTCTAACGTCGTATTACCTATTGCGAGACTACCTAACCCTTTAGTTCTTGATGCACCTCCAAGCTCTAACATCGTATTACCTATTGCGAGACTGCCTAACCCTTTTGTTCTTGATGCACCTCCAAGCTCTAACGTCGTATTACCTATTGCAAGACTGCCTAACCCTTTTGTTCTTGATGCACCTCCAAGCTCTAACGTCGTATTACCTATTGCGAGACTGCCTAACCCTTTAGTTCTTGATGCACCTCCAAGCTCTAACGTCGTATTACCTATTGCGAGATTGCCTAACCCTTTAGTTCTTGATGCACCTCCAAGCTCTAACGTCGTATTACCTATTGCGAGACTGCCTAACCCCTTTGTTCTTGATGCACCTCCAAGCTCTAACGTCGTATTACCTATTGCGAGACTGCCTAACCCTTTTGTTCTTGATGCATCTCCAAGCTCTAACGTCGTATTACCTATTGCGAGACTGCCTAACCCTTTTGTTCTTGATGCACCTCCAAGCTCTAACGTCGTATTACCTATTGCGAGACTGCCTAACCCCTTTGTTCTTGATGCACCTCCAAGCTCTAACGTCGTATTACCTATTGCGAGACTGCCTAACCCTTTAGTTCTTGATGCACCTCCAAGCTCTAACGTCGTATTACCTATTGCGAGACTGCCTAACCCTTTTGTTCTTGATGCACCTCCAAGCTCTAACGTCGTATTACCTATTGCGAGACTGCCTAACCCCTTTGTTCTCAATGCACCTCCAAGCTCTAACGTCGTATTACCTATTGCGAGACTGCCTAACCCTTCAGTTCTTGATGAACCTCCAAGCTCTAACGTCGTATTACCTATTGCGAGACTACCTAACCCTTTTGTTCTTGATGCACCTCCAAGCTCTAACGTCGTATTACCTATTGCGAGACTGCCTAACCCTTTAGTTCTTGATGCACCTCCAAGCTCTAACATCGTATTACCTATTGCGAGACTGCCTAACCCTTTTGTTCTTGATGCACCTCCAAGCTCTAACGTCATATTACCTATTGCGAGACTGCCTAACCCTTTTGTTCTTGATGCACCTCCAAGCTCTAACGTCGTATTACCTATTGCGAGACTGCCTAACCCCTTTGTTCTCAATGCACCTCCAAGCTCTAACGTCGAATTACCTATTGCGAGACTGCCTAACCCTTTTGTTCTTGATGCACCTCCAAGCTCTAACGTCGTATTACCTATTGCGAGACTGCCTAACCCCTTTGTTCTTGATGCACCTCCAAGCTCTAACGTCGTATTACCTATTGCGAGACTGCCTAACCCTTTTGTTCTTGATGCACCTCCAAGCTCTAACGTCGTATTACCTATTGCGAGACTGCCTAACCCTTTTGTTCTTCATGCACCTCCAAGCTCTAACGTCGTATTACCTATTGCGAGACTACCTAACCCTTTAGTTCTTGATGCACCTCCAAGCTCTAAAGTCGTACTACCTATTGCGAGACTGCCTAACCCTTTAGTTTTTGATGCACCTCCAAGCTCTAACGTCGTATTACCTATTGCGAGACTGCCTAACCCTTTTGTTCTTGATGCACCTCCAAGCTCTAACGTCGTATTACCTATTGCGAGACTGCCTAACCCTTTAGTTCTTGATGCACCTCCAAGCTCTAACATCGTATTACCTATTGCGAGACTGCCTAACCCTTTTGTTCTTGATGCACCTCCAAGCTCTAACGTCGTATTACCTATTGCGAGACTGCCTAACCCTTTTGTTCTTGATGCACCTCCAAGCTCTAACGTCGTATTACCTATTGCGAGACTGCCTAACCCTTTTGTTCTCAATGCACCTCCAAGCTCTAACGTCGTATTACCTATTGCGAGACTGCCTAACCCTTTTGTTCTTGATGCACCTCCAAGCTCTAACGTGGTATTACCTATTGCGAGACTGCCTAACCCCTTTGTTCTCAATGCACCTCCAAGCTCTAACGTCGTATTACCTATTGCGAGACTGCCTAACCCTTCAGTTCTTGATGAACCTCCAAGCTCTAACGTCGTATTACCTATTGCGAGACTACCTAACCCTTTTGTTCTTGATGCACCTCCATGCTCTAACGTCGTATTACCTATTGCGAGACTGCCTAACCCTTTAGTTCTTGATGCACCTCCAAGCTCTAACATCGTATTACCTATTGCGAGACTGCCTAACCCTTTTGTTCTTGATGCACCTCCAAGCTCTAACGTCGTATTACCTATTGCGAGACTGCCTAACCCTTTTGTTCTTGATGCACCTCCAAGCTCTAACGTCGTATTACCTATTGCGAGACTGCCTAACCCCTTTGTTCTCAATGCACCTCCAAGCTCTAACGTCGAATTACCTATTGCGAGACTGCCTAACCCTTTTGTTCTTGATGCACCTCCAAGCTCTAACGTCGTATTACCTATTGCGAGACTGCCTAACCCCTTTGTTCTTGATGCACCTCCAAGCTCTAACGTCGTATTACCTATTGCGAGACTGCCTAACCCTTTTGTTCTTGATGCACCTCCAAGCTCTAACGTCGTATTACCTATTGCGAGACTGCCTAACCCTTTTGTTCGTCATGCACCTCCAAGCTCTAACGTCGTATTACCTATTGCGAGACTACCTAACCCTTTAGTTCTTGATGCACCTCCAAGCTCTAACATCGTATTACCTATTGCGAGACTGCCTAACCCTTTTGTTCTTGATGCACCTCCAAGCTCTAACGTCGTATTACCTATTGCGAGACTGCCTAACCCTTTTGTTCTTGATGCACCTCCAAGCTCTAACGTGGTATTACCTATTGCGAGACTGCCTAACCCTTTTGTTCTTGATGCACCTCCAAGCTCTAACGTCGTATTACCTATTGCGAGACTGCCTAACCCCTTTGTTCTTGATGCACCTCCAAGCTCTAACGTCGTATTACCTATTGCGAGACTGCCTAACCCTTTTGTTCTTGATGCACCTCCAAGCTCTAACGTCGTATTACCTATTGCGAGACTGCCTAACCCTTTAGTTCTTGATGCACCTCCAAGCTCTAACGTCGTATTACCTATTGCGAGACTGCCTAACCCTTTAGTTCTTGATGCACCTCCAAGCTCTAACGTCGTATTACCTATTGCGAGACTGCCTAACCCCTTTGTTCTTGATGCACCTCCAAGCTCTAACGTCGTATTACCTATTGCGAGACTGCCTAACCCTTTTGTTCTTGATGCATCTCCAAGCTCTAACGTCGTATTACCTATTGCGAGACTGCCTAACCCTTTTGTTCTTGATGCACCTCCAAGCTCTAACGTCGTATTACCTATTGCGAGACTGCCTAACCCCTTTGTTCTTGATGCACCTCCAAGCTCTAACGTCGTATTACCTATTGCGAGACTGCCTAACCCTTTAGTTCTTGATGCACCTCCAAGCTCTAACGTCGTATTACCTATTGCGAGACTGCCTAACCCTTTTGTTCTTGATGCACCTCCAAGCTCTAACGTCGTATTACCTATTGCGAGACTGCCTAACCCCTTTGTTCTCAATGCACCTCCAAGCTCTAACGTCGTATTACCTATTGCGAGACTGCCTAACCCTTCAGTTCTTGATGAACCTCCAAGCTCTAACGTCGTATTACCTATTGCGAGACTACCTAACCCTTTTGTTCTTGATGCACCTCCAAGCTCTAACGTCGTATTACCTATTGCGAGACTGCCTAACCCTTTAGTTCTTGATGCACCTCCAAGCTCTAACATCGTATTACCTATTGCGAGACTGCCTAACCCTTTTGTTCTTGATGCACCTCCAAGCTCTAACGTCATATTACCTATTGCGAGACTGCCTAACCCTTTTGTTCTTGATGCACCTCCAAGCTCTAACGTCGTATTACCTATTGCGAGACTGCCTAACCCCTTTGTTCTCAATGCACCTCCAAGCTCTAACGTCGAATTACCTATTGTGAGACTGCCTAACCCTTTTGTTCTTGATGCACCTCCAAGCTCTAACGTCGTATTACCTATTGCGAGACTACCTAACCCTTTAGTTCTTGATGCACCTCCAAGCTCTAACGTCGTACTACCTATTGCGAGACTGCCTAACCCTTTAGTTTTTGATGCACCTCCAAGCTCTAACGTCGTATTACCTATTGCGAGACTGCCTAACCCTTTTGTTCTTGATGCACCTCCAAGCTCTAACGTCGTATTACCTATTGCGAGACTGCCTAACCCCTTTGTTCTCAATGCACCTCCAAGCTCTAACGTCGTATTACCTATTGCGAGACTGCCTAACCCTTCAGTTCTTGATGAACCTCCAAGCTCTAACGTCGTATTACCTATTGCGAGACTACCTAACCCTTTTGTTCTTGATGCACCTCCAAGCTCTAACGTCGTATTACCTATTGCGAGACTGCCTAACCCTTTAGTTCTTGATGCACCTCCAAGCTCTAACATCGTATTACCTATTGCGAGACTGCCTAACCCTTTTGTTCTTGATGCACCTCCAAGCTCTAACGTCATATTACCTATTGCGAGACTGCCTAACCCTTTTGTTCTTGATGCACCTCCAAGCTCTAACGTCGTATTACCTATTGCGAGACTGCCTAACCCCTTTGTTCTCAATGCACCTCCAAGCTCTAACGTCGAATTACCTATTGTGAGACTGCCTAACCCTTTTGTTCTTGATGCACCTCCAAGCTCTAACGTCGTATTACCTATTGCGAGACTACCTAACCCTTTAGTTCTTGATGCACCTCCAAGCTCTAACGTCGTACTACCTATTGCGAGACTGCCTAACCCTTTAGTTTTTGATGCACCTCCAAGCTCTAACGTCGTATTACCTATTGCGAGACTGCCTAACCCTTTTGTTCTTGATGCACCTCCAAGCTCTAACGTCGTATTACCTATTGCGAGACTGCCTAACCCTTTAGTTCTTGATGCACCTCCAAGCTCGGGTTTTTGACGATTTAGGCACGATATACATTTTAACATATCGGGTGAAAACATCACATACTTGTTGTTAGAACAGATGTAAACAACGACAGAGAAATAGAAGGTTGTACACTTTAGATTTTAATATACAAAATAAAATCCTACTCACCTCAGTGAAACAAGATCTCTACTGAATCTATCTAAGTAAATTTAACACATTTTGTACAGTCTGAAGTTCTGTCTTTTAGTTGCCCATACATTATCTTATCTTCAATTATAAATACCCCGTGCCACCCTCCCCTTCTAAACACACACAACAGATAACCAACTAACACAAGAACGGACGAAGCATATAAAAAGTTCCGTTCAAACCCCATACAATTTGAATTTCGACCAGTGACTTACAGTGTACATTCGTATTAGTCACAGTACTGCAGTAGAGAAATATGTCCACCTTTTATAAATTCTTACCCACAGTAAGCTTAAAAGACAATAAAATGATAAACATTATTAGACCACGCCATTCCGTGGAGCTCTTAATGTGTGCTGGCCTGCAGAATCGATTAACATTCAATGAGTCAGAGATGTGGATAACAGCTGGTTTTCAATCGATACGTGCAATTAATCACACCAAATATGCATACACCGGTTAATTTTCACTATGTCACGTGCCTATTTCTTCTGAATAGCTCCCACTTTCCATCATTTCCCAGAAGTGTTTTGTTCAGGAAAAACAAGCATACAACAGAATTAATTAAGGGTTAACTGCAGCAACCACTAGCCATAAAAACTAAAGCTAGATTCTTCCACAGCCATTCCCATGAAATGAGAAATCACACGTAAAACGTGACAAATATTGCTACATTGTCTGCAGATAAGCACCACGTCGTTCACATGGTATTCTGCAGCTTCCCCCATGTAACAAATGCATTTCCTGGCAACATTCACTGAAACCAACAGAATACAAACTACAGTATGCATCCTTGAATCATGACATTTAAAAAAAAGCTATCCCCAAAGAAATCATGACCAAATCCTGCTCCCAACACATTCATACATGACATGGAGTAAACAACAGTAACACAATGCTGCCTTTTATCCGTAAAAGGGGACACAAATTAACACATTACACTATCCAGAACAGATATAATCATGTCTCATTTATCCTCTCTCCAATAATCCACTTTCTTCTGTAATTCGCACGTTTATGGGAACAATTGCAACACACTGTCAATTACTTCATTATTATGTGATTCACTAATCCACATGCATCTGTAATTCAGCCAAAACCATTGCTAACCAGTGTGGGATAAACAAGACTTCACTGCATCCAGGTCATACGCTCTGGTTTATAACAGGGAATCCGACATAATTCATGCTTCTCCATTTTGGTAAGTTGTGGTGAATATTTGTCAATAATATACAGGTTTTGCTGTACTGCTTCTTGTGGGAACTTTCCACTGCTGTTTCCCAAACTCTTGTAATAAACACCAGACATCGACTTTAGCAAAGGCCAAGTTTCGTCAATATGCCAACAACTATGTGATTTAATCATGGCAGTTAACATAAAATTAAATGGGTTCACGAGACATTGTACTCAGGTCATCTGTGACACACATGCCTCCAAATGTCCACATAGTTGTCAAGTCTTAGTTTACCCATAAGTCTTAGATATAAAAAATGTGATAGTCCTACAGGAATAGGAGACATTCCTTATGGTTTTGTGAGATTTGACGGTTTTTTTGTATTACAGAACACACGCCTGCATTTGTCAAACGCCATGCAAATAACAGGTCAGTTCAAAACTCGTCCGAAGAGTAACTCTTGCGAATATTTTTAGCTGTGCAGTCGGCTGTACCAAAGACTTGCAAGATCCTTCCCTTGATGCCGAACACAGCGCAGCGGTCCTACCAAACTATAACATTGCTAGGTTCTTCTGTAAAGGACAAGAACCTGGTGAGATACTGTATGTATCGCTTACAAAAGATGGGACTCCAGTCGTAACACATTCTGTATTAATTGAGGTTTGCAGGCTTCCGTCTAGGATTCTGCTGAAACACTTGTCGTCAACTTTCATAGTCCACATATATCTACCATACAAGCCAAGCAAGATACTGCATAACTTTAAAAAGTAGGTCTTTTTCAGGGGTAACAACTTACATAGACTTCTTACTGGCTATATCTGATATAACCTATGTGACCCACAGAGTTAAACTTTTAGGTTAATTAATTTTGGGTGACAAGTGGTAAACAAACCTTCGACGAAAGCTAGCACCCCAATACACATGCCTTCTAGCATTGCCACCTCACACTAGACTCAATGTAATAACAACGATCTTTTAGTGCCAAATGTTCCTACACTAAACAGATCAACCTCTGGTCCATTGATGGTATTTGTGATGGACATACAAGGCTGCACGACCATTGCTTCATGCCGACAGTTTCTTCCAACTTACTCAACAGTTCTATGCATGAGTGACCACCTCAGGAAACGACCCCATACTTTGGCCCCTTGGTGATGAGGATATCCCCGAAGGGCGTTGCCTGCGCAAGCGTGACGCCCTGCAGCTTCTTGAGCACGAGCAGCGTGTAGAACTTGGAAGCGACCTGCTTGCGGTTGTTGCGAGACACGATGGTCTTGAAGCTTGCCTCATTCTCCCCGTGTGAGTAGACACGCTCGAGAACATGCATCATCTGCTGGGTGCGCTTCGTCCAGCGCTGTTCCTCTGCTTCCTCTCCTTCCACGCCATCAGACTCCTGCAAACAGCGGCCGTATCAATAGTAGTGTCACGTTCAAAAGTGACTCATTATAACACGAAAACTTCTATCACGCCTAAACCCTTGGAAACTCGAACTCAGTCGCATCAAAACAGGCAATCTCAAAATCAGTACACAATGTTAAACAGATGGATGAATACTAAGGAGGGTGAGCACAGCTAACAAGTCAACTTACCCAGACTAAAGTAAGTCTCCCAGCTACAGCCATCCAATTAACCGTTTTTATTATCTCAAATTCAAATTAACATTTACAAATGTAAAATGGCATTTTGCACAAGATCTTTGGGCAGAAATAATTTCCAGATGATTGCTACAACACAAGCATGAACTTCACATCTACCAAAAGAAAAAAATTCCCTGACTTTTCACAGGAACACAAAATAATTCCCTGACTTTCCCCCAACCTTGAGAAAATACCCGCCACCGAGACCTGTGTCATTTGGTAACACTTGCAGTAGAGTAGTTCAACCAACTTCTTGGCCTAATTCATCATTCAATTTGTACCGTGAACTCACCTCTTCATGTGCTGATGGTGATGACTGTTCCACATCATCAGGCATGTCAAAGAAGTTATCAGCATCGTCATCCGATGAGTCCTGCCTCTGCATTAGCGGCGCCACAGGCTCGATTGTTGTATCAGCAGGTGGGGGCGCCACCGAGTCTTCTGCCGTTTTCGACATGATTGAACTTTCCGCAAATGACGGAGGTTCAATTCGGGAAGGCTCCTCCAGAAGGGATGCCGGCTCAACCATTGACGGCTGCTCTGAAGGTTCTGTCAATACAATGTCTTGTTTAATCACACACATCTAGAATAATAACTTTTATTCAGAAACATTTTCAGAACAACAGATGTGCAAACGATATAATAGATCTTGTACGAGATAATCATTATTACACAGTTAATAATTGTTCACTGTCAGAAATACTTCATATCATTGTTACAGGTTGACAGACAATATTTTTTATTTATTTGTGAGCCCATTAAAACATGAAGGGAAACAAAACTCGATGACTGGTATCTTTGCCAATGTCACCCCAGACTTCCAGGATAAAGGAGAGCAACATTAGAACGTGTCATGTAAAACCTCCCTGAACCATAAATTAAGTTCATTACCAATCCTAGACTGTTCTGCGTCTCGAGCGATCTCTGGCTCATCGTGAGCATTCTGCAGTTGTAACTGATGATGATGCTGCTGCTCGTACAACGCCCGCTCCTTCTCCAGATCCAGCGCCTCCTCCTGGTCTACAAGGAACGACTTCGTCACAAGGTTCCTCTTGAACAACTGAAATAAAACAACTGCCTTGTGTCGAATGCGTGTAGTTTTACATACCGTAAAACACTGTTTTCACAGTTTGTATTTTTAACAATTTCAGTATTTTTTATACTGTAAAGATTGTATTTTACCAAAAAAATTTGTTTATATTTTCGATGTAGGAAATTTATGTGGAAAAATTATCCAAAAACACTGCACGGGAATTTTTTTCCCGGATTAAGCGTGGGAGCAATGATTTTTTCAACTTCTTCATTTGCCAATTATATATTTGCTGAAAGATAAATTTTAGAGGAATTCGCAGATTTCTTTCACATGAAAATGTTACGTTTTACAGTACCTGGGTATCTGAATAGTTTGATATTCTGACAAATACTACAATAAGTTGACATACATACACCAATCATTTAGTTCTTCAAAATATGACTACAGAAATGGCAGGTAAGGTTTACCCAACATAGCTTAGACCAACCTGCATTGCTTCTGGATTGGTAAGAAATTTGTGAACACATTTGCAATTACTAAATCATTCTAACAAGGATGGTTCATATGTAACCATAACGACACGAAATACAGCAACTAAAATATTCACCCTTGCAAGTTTTTTTGACGTCAGCGAACGCCCTGGCAGGGCAAACAGCTTCTCAACCCCACCCGTCTCTTTCCAGTGCATCAGTTTTTTGGTGGGTGGCGCCAGGTCAAGGGTCGTGATGATGTCAGATGTGTCCGACAGTTGTAGCTTCATCGTTTCGCTCGCAATTCCTTTCATCTCATCAATTATCAACTTCCGTTTCCTCTTTGCCTTTCTCTCTGTCCCTGCAAATGAGCACAATTTCTTTTAAATTATGCATTTTATATCACCAAAGGTAAAGGTAAGTTTTTATATAGCATGCTATCTGGTCCTTGAAACCGTTCAGAGTGATTTACACTTCACCCGTGGCTGTTCATTTCAACACTAACTCAACTTCTCTTGGAAGCACGAAGACTAATTATTCATTTATATCCACCGCTGTCTATAGCCACAACTCGTTTTTATCACCTAGGTTAAAATGGCAACTATCTCAGGTTTTTAGAACTGAAAGTATTCTTACAGGGTGCCGCCATCTCATGGCTGGAATTAACAAAAAGGTTTGCTCCATCATTCGCCAAATGGCACCAGGTGAAGACCCATAATGACCACAGGAAAATTTTACTGACCAGCTGTCATATTCCAAAAAAAGAAGCTGCATAAAATGTTACCATGACAACAGAATCTTACCTAAATGCGTGACATCGATAGGCTCAAGGGCGAAAGCTTGGGCATCATCAGTGATGAGTGTGGTCTGGTCACGTACTGTAGTACTTGGCTCTGGTATGGCCGGACCTGCATCCTCTTGAGATGACCCCTTAGCTGCAGCTGTAAACCACATAGTAAATGTAAAAAATACTAGTTTGTTGATCTGATCTACTAAAGTAAACTGGATTGAATAAATGTATTTATCAAAATCAACTGATACATATACAGGGCTTGAAATTCATCAAATTATTTACTTGCCCAACGAAAAAGTTGAATAAAAAATTCACTTGTCTGTACTTTATTCACAGACAACTAACTTTCAAAACCTACCTGTGTGTTTTTTCCAATTTAAAACACTATTGTAGCACTATCAGCCCTAAGTAGCCAATGTAATAGAGTATTCCCAGTCACAGACAGTACTTATAGTTCGTTGATGGTGTTACACCAAATGAAGACATATGGAATAGGTTTTGTAAAGACAAACAATAAATATTGAAAAATCATCTGTATTGAATTGTCAATTAAGAATATATTGAATGACCAGAAAATTAGAGTTTCATTGAGAAAACATGCATGGCAATGAACAGTGATGTGACAGGCACAAGAGGAAAAACCCTGAAATAATTTGACAAGGTGGTAAGGGCCTGAAAGAAGCGAGGGGGCGTCGGCCAAAGGTCGACACGGGGGAGGGGGCAACCCCCTCCTGCTAGTGGGGTCTGAGGGACTTCCCTCAGGAATTTTTTTAAAATAAGATGTGTGGTGAATTCTGTGACACTTTGGAGCCAAAATAAAATGTTCAAAATCAGGACTCTCACAACGAGGGAGTCAGTGGGGGGGAGGTCAACCTACAGGTTTATCTCACAACTACGCTGTAGACTGCTTGATCCATCTGGTCTGGTCTGGTCATGGTTTTTAACACGCTAACAAGTGTCATCAACATTTTGACTAAACAAATTTAACTTCTAGAGTTACCCTCTTAATGAATTAATGGGTGGGACACATATGAAAATGACTTCAGATGTAAATTAGACTCTGAATTTGATGTGTCATCACGAATTGAGAGAAAAAACTGAGGAAGAATCGACGTAGGCCTTAATTAGAATTTTCGGTCCCCGATAGGATATATGGATAGTGAAGAATAACCTATTTTTAAAATCGATTTCTGACCAAATTAATAGATGGGGCAAGAATATTCATAACACTGATAAAATGATTATATTTTATTAGCTATTTGCGTGGTTGTAAGAGTGGATGGCTTTCAATGGGGCATATATTAACTGGATTTTCAACTGAAGTTATTTATACCTTTCCAGTGCACTTGGCGGCCATTGGCAAGATGCGCAGATGCAAGTGTTGTTTCTTTCAAATGATCCCATTGGTGGAGAGGGCCAACACACTGCATATTTATCCAATAACAGAGTGTATAAAAATAGTTGGAGAAATATTTGTTGAGGTCAATGGGAAGTAACAAGTGGGTGGAGTTCTCCGGCAAAAACATAAACCGCAAACGAGAAATACGACCACCCTATACCCCCCAGATTTTTAAACCGGATTCACACGAATCACAAAAACGTTATTTTCGGCCCTGGGAAAACATCATCCCGGAATGAAACAAAAACAATTCGACAAGCATTTAACCACATTCTTTGATTTGATTTATTTATATATATATTGTATAGTCATACGAGTCCATTTTCCTATGGAAATAATTACTTAGACACTTTACTTTTGAATAAGCAGACAAATCAAACATACAACATAAATAACCCCGAGATGACATGATGAATGTTTAATAAAATCAAGCTTAGTTTTATTTGAGGTCACGTATTTTCATGATTTCACATCATTCTTCCTGATCGTAGCCATCAAAACTATCATGTCGCTGTCAGTTATATTTAAACTACGCAACCGCAAACGCTGCTTCCAGACATCAACATGTTTTAGAAACGATCTCCCAAAATCAGGGTTGAAAAAACATCATGATTTTTTATTTAAATCGGATTTTTTTTTAAATCTGGTATATTGACATTTATATAGATGTTTATATTTATACTCTTTCAAACGTGTTCTATTCAAATCGATTTGGGTACTTGTCTTAACAGAGGGTATATTTTTGCTTATATAAAGACATTAGACAATGTCCACATGGCAACCACAACTGCAGGAGGTGATCCTGCAGTTGCATAATCTGTCTTGGAAAGGAAAGCATACTGTGTGTTTGTGGCTGTAGCAGTGCTAATTATTGTTTGCTGAGAGGGTGGATTAGCACCTGTCCAGGGGTCTGTGTACTCTAAGGGTCTCCAACCAGACTGCAAACTGGTACAGTATTAAACAATTGTAGCCCAGACTGTCTCACTTCAGTCAACATACTGAATTTGTAACAACTAGCACAAGCTCTAAGTGGACTTTAACCCAGGGCTTCTGACTTGAAAAGATACTTCCTCTGGAAGACAAGTTTGTGTGGCTTCACTACATTCAGAAAGGGAATAGCTCAAACATACACAATGTCATAAAATATTAGACTATCAGGCTATCTGGTGAAAATACAACTACACAAGTGTGCGAACATTGTGCTTTTGTTTTAAAAAAACATATAAAACTTTGTTGATATTGATGCTTGTAAACAATTATTTGTGTTAAATTCATATAAATCAACAATGAAAAAAATCGGAAGTAAAAAAAATCACAAATCAATAATTTTTCTTTTTTTTGGAGTGATTTAAATCTTGATTTAAATCAATGATTTAAATCAAACAACCCTGTCCAAAATCCCCAACAACAAACTTTGTATGTAATTACAATCAAATTACTAAGAAATGTCATTTTTATCCTGCCGTGCATTAATAATTTTTTTTTTAAGAATTGTTTTATTTGACTCATCATACATTTCACATAATACATATATATCCATGTTAAATTATAATTTTAAATAATACAGGTGTATATGGTTGTAAGTAAACATGTTATAATTAAGGTAAACAAACAAATAAGGTCAGGAGACTCCTCTAAGACTTTGATAGTCGCTATCGAGGAGCCACCTTGCAAAATAAAATTAAACTAAATCAGTTGGTCAAACATATCTAATTCTTCCGAGAAAAAAAAAAATCAAAATCAAACAGACCGCTCAAAAGTTTCCATTTAATTGTAGACTTTGGCAAATTGCACGTTTTTAATCTTTAAAGACCGGTCGCGCAATGGCATGGGGTGGTCATATATACGGTCCGGTGCGACTTTCTATTGCTTCATAGAGGAGGGTATGGGTACTGATCATTAGAGACATAGCGTAGCCGTTGTCTGGTTGTAATGGCATCAAAAAAGTTTGGTTTGAGACCTGCCATTGTAATTTGAAAGACACTGCCGAAAACCATCCATCCAGATGAAGTAACCTTGCCGCTACGATCGCGGCTGATCACGGATCCAAATGAAGTACTCGGGATTATCGACAATATGAGTGATAGATGTTCTGGTGAAGAGGACAGTGCCAGTGACAATGATATAATAATACCCATGTCTAAACATGCGATGAGTGACTGTTTCTCAGTATAGAAAATGTCTGGAATTTTTACACTTGACAATGATGCATGTGCAAAATGTCAAATAATGTACCGATTACCTTCATAGTTTGCCACATTAGTGTTCTTTCTAAATATGCAATCATTATTAAAATGTGACTAAGTTTTCTTGTTACTGCATGTGACGTTCGATAGTACGCTTATACTCCTAATATTTTTGGCCATTTAAAAAAAAATTATAGTCACATAACTTCAAAATGACCTTTCTCCATAAATGGATTCGTTAGGAAGTTACCTTTCCAAAAATGTATAAATGTGTACGGAAAGTTTTGGTAATAACAAAATCACGCGTTTTAAAACATGCATACACAATTCTGGAAAAAATCTGGGTTTGTATAGGTTAAAGTTGACGTGTTGCTACCCCACAGAAAATAATGATGTTTAATCTTATTAGATGAAATTACTTTTATTAGGTGACTAGGTGACCTAGTTTAAGAGGTTTATCATCCGGTGATGAGAGCGATGAAAGCCAAACCAGGATGCGTTTGTTACTATTTAGTCACGGGAATCGTCATGTTTCTTTTGACACTTGCACATATGAACGCTTTGTGAAACTGGCCCCCGGTGTGTGTGTGTGCGTGCACAGTATGCCTCACCTGCTTCTTTCTGTTGCTGATTCGCTTCAGCGTCCGGCTGCATGGTGATCTCTGGCACTGGGGGTTCCTCAAATAACCCTCCTGCCTCACCGACAAAGTTCTCACCTGAAAAATTGGATTATAAGCAAATTATGTGCATTTTATTTATTATTTTTTGTAAAGCGCATAGATCTGCATGTATTGGAGCCTGCGCTATAAAAGAACCGTGCATTATTCTATTATTATAAAGACAGCCAGATTGCTATAAATCACTTACTAAATCCAATAACAACTCAATTAGGGCATGAACAAATTCAATGTACATAACGGTCAATCACAGTAGATGCTGAATAGTAATGAATGTGTTCATGATTATGATCATGTACATCTTTCTACAGGTTGAAGGAACAAATAGCATTTAAAATTCTTATATTCTGCATTTCTCTAAACAATTTTTTATTATTCCCATTGACAAAAATTACTGGTACATTGTACAGGTATGTACACATCTCAGTTTAATTAATGTAATAACTTCTTTTCTTGGCAATCGTAAGATTGAATAAAATTACAACAGGTGCGTTTGCTAAAATTATATGCATGTATTTACATATTACTGCATGATTACAATTTGATGCAGAACGTGATTTTTTATTTCAACGAACTAAAAAAATGTCCAGTGAAAATTGCATATGTACAGATTATTATGGTTTTGTTTGAAATACATCACTTGTGTGCAAGTTCACCATGTCCAACTGTCATTGGACTTGACAAACAGTACTGGCCGACAGTCATAACAAATTATTGGTTGTTTAACCCCGAGTTTACACTGCACATTTCAGAGATTCCGCTAGACCGGCATATGCCGGTTTTTACCAGTAAAACTGTACCGAAAAAAATAAAAGACATTGGTACCGAGTACCGTAAAAAATAATTTACAGTGTTGCATTCAGTTTCCATTCCGTCACAGGTCTAAATATGGGCCAACTTTATGAAGGCAAGCTAGCTCTGGAGTGCTTTGCGTGGGAGGAGAGCCAGTGCTGACAGCAAGAATGCAGACCTCTGGTGGCAGCAGGGGTGTCGCCTTCCAAGTAAGCAAACCGATTTCGTCTTCCTGCGAGTGGTCGACGATGCCTTGGCTTTGATGTGGTTACAATGTTGACAATGACCGTAATGCAAATAGTTTGGGAATTGAGACAGCGTGCTGTTTCCAGGCACTAATAATTAGAACAATACACTCGGTTGGTGGTGGCATAAAACAACTTTGCGATGCTTTTTGAATTAATGGGATTTTATATGTGGAAAAGGCATTGTTATCGGGAGGTTTTGATGCCATAAAATGGCATATCGGGAATCGGGAGATGAACCGTGAAATAGGGAAGGTTGGCATCTTTGTTACAAATAAAATAATAATTTATACTTTTTTCTTCAGAAAACACACCCAGCAAAAATATTCAAAATGCACACCGGAAAACATGATTTCTTCTAAGACCAAGTTGTCTCCCACTCTGCCACTATACGCCATGAAAGATTGCAGCCAATTGTTTATTGCGGTGTCAACCCAACAAGTGCTGGGGCTATCCCCTAGGTTTTCCCGCCATTCATGCCACCACCCCTACTGGCTAAATGATAATTACCGTTACAAGTTGGGCTGTGATTGGATTCTGGCGTTTGTCTTGCAGCTGGCAAGGGGAACCAGGGGTAAATTTCTACGGTAAACAGTTGTATTGAGCACCAGTAGATTTCGCAACAGATTACACAGATGCCGGCGGAAATTACCGCTATGCTGTAAAACGACATGGATGGACTAGCCCGCACTAAAAAATTACATGGATGATAAATATCTACCCGTCCAAAAATGCACTTTAAGCATTTCATCTGTCCAAAAGACAGGTGGATGGATCTCTGGATGAGTCCCTACAGTGAAGTGCGCTGTGAAACTTGACTTTGCTGCTATTCGCACTGATTATGTGTCGGATACTTAAACAGGAGCACTAATCATCATCAAATTTATTGTTGTGACCACAAACGCCTGTGATTTCAACTGGTGTAAAACGTATTTGGGACACTATGTTTTTAACTCGGCCTACTTTGAGTGACAGCTAGGGGCACTGTGTCGAGTTTATGAACACTCATATCTCTTAATTATTTCTAGATAAGTCAAGTTTTTTTTTCATGTAGCATTCTTCTCTTGGTTGTTGAAGACATCTCTTAGTTAGCAGACATAGTTGCAGGTGTTTTGTGTGCATTAGTAGCGTTGTTCTGTTTTCTGAAAGACTGGGTACCAGTAGACATTTGCCTCGTACTGGAAAATCGGAATATTTCATAGGCTAGCGGAATCTCTGCATTTGTTCTTCAAATTAACTCAAAATAATGAGAGGATACAATAAATCTCTAGCATCACCATTTGACCCTACTCCTCTCCTGTCTTTGTGTAACAAACAGCTTACCAAATAGCTCGTGATCAACACCCCCACCAAAGTCGCCACCATCATCTGACTCATCGTCATCTTCCACTCCGGCCGGTTCCTCTGTGTTGTTATTTAGAAACGAACGTGTCAGTACAACCAACAGAATACAGACCACTCAGACATCGCTGGCTACCACACCGTCTCAAATTTACAAAACTCTTTCGTGACATTACAGCTAAGCCCCAAATTTGTTTGTAAAACTGCCAAAACTTCACTTCATTAAAGGTACAAAGTCTGAATACCTTTCATCATAAAATCATAGCATGTGTAAGCTGTACACAGTCTAACATTTTGACTACACAAATGTGTTTTAATGGACTACAGAAAAAAATATACACAGAATGTTATCTGTCTAACAGGAATGCTCCGGGGAATATTACTATTACATTGCTTGTGGAGGGAATATAATTTTATGTGTTAGTGATATGTTCATTACGTGATCTTGTGCACGCTTGACTCTGATAAACTTTATCCACAGGTATTGGAAATTACTGACAAATGTAGTGAACGACAAGGTTGTTAACCATAAACTGAAATTATATTAACAAAATTGTGGTTCATTAAAACACCTTTGGGTGGCCAAGATGTTGGAATAGGTGTAGTTTATACTAAATAACATGATTTTACAATCAAGACGATCTGACTTTGTACCTAGTACCTACTGACTAACTGATCCCGTTCCATGTCAGTTCTGCTGAAACACCAGCCACAGTTGTTGAGCTAAATCAACAACTGTCACTGTTCTAAAAACTTCGTGGAGCTTTCCAAGGTGCTGAGCATCAGGCAGAATAGCCAAACAAGTCTGAGTAGTATCTCATATGTGAAAGATTAGCATATGTTAGTATAACGGTAACACACGGGTCCTCGGAATGAATAGTAGGACCCTAAGTGTGTTACTAACAGCAAACAATACCATATAAATATTCCCAGCTTGATGTCAATATGCCAAATACAAACAGCTAAAAAAGTATTTCAGTTGGAAAAGCAAATTCCTGAACAGTGAAGTTTGGAAGACATGAAGCTGGGTATATGCACTGGCACAGCATGCTTACTTACCAGCTGTTAGTTGGCATTAAGCATCTACCATTGATCTACTCACCCGCAAACACTACAAGGTGTGACATACAACACACAGACCGTTAGAAATACGGACGCTCATGCATTAGATAACACTACTATTTTTCATAAAATCAGAAACACACTGGTACCTTGCAGCTTTTATTCATGTAGAAAAATTTTGTGTTTTGAAGCAATGGGTCCATCAAACAATTTATAAATAATATTTATTCGTATTTTCAATAATATAATTTTGTTCTAAATAAAAACACTTATTTTAGTATTGGACATAGCATACATGCATTTTGTTAGGACATCACATAGTAACAAAGCATGTATATGCCAGTAAAGTTACAGATGGTCAGATATGAATATTACAAAGGGAATACATTTATACAGAGAAGACATTGTCAAACAAAAACTACAATTGCTTTTACATAATTGAACTTCATACTGACATGTCAAAATGTATGCCTTGAAGTTTAGGAAACCCAGTTTGAAATAGTTCTAATTCCCAGAATTATAATTTACATGTTACTGCATACCTCAGATTATAAAAAAACTGCTTGTAATTTGTCAAAATCCAGGTATAAACAACACATACCAAAATCACCCATGCCACTTCCAAATCCATCGCCTCGTGCTGCCGAGTCAAAGTCCATATTCATGCCTTTTTCGCTGCTCCTTCCCTTGTGGACCGGATCATCCAGGAGCAAGTCAGAAGCATCTGGATTCTTGACATACAAAGTGTCGTCCATGTGTGCATCCTGGATGATGTTGCCCCCATCAAAACCCATGTCTCCTGCAAAGTCAACAGTTCAGTGTGAACATATAATTTATGTCACTTTGTCATCGTGCCTACAGTAAAGCAAAAGGCTGGCTTACGTGAACAATTATTTGCCCAATTAGTCGGCCGATACCATGCAAGAACCGGCCAAGTAAACATCACGCAAGACTAATCAACAAGGCCAATTTGTGGCTACGATTATGTTGCTTAAATTGGAGCTGGGTCTAATTTGGCCAATAGTTGGCCATGATTTTGAACCAGTGGCCAACCAATCAGCGACCAACAGCAGGTGCATCCATTGTGACCTTCATAATCATAGTTCAAATCGGAAGTAGCATGAGTCAATATCTAGGTTGCATTGTCTAAACACTTTGCTCGTCTAAACGCCCACGTAATTTAGCTGCACATTTTAGACAGCGTCGCCTGACAAATTGGGGCACAAATCACTTGTGTAAACCGGCCTTAAGTCAGTTGACAGTGGCTGCTTGAACAAGACGGGCAACAGAAAAGAAATAATGTGGCAAACAAGAGCGACAGCCAGGCACAGTTGGCACAAAACTGACAAGTAAAGCATGACTTAATAAAGACAAAGTCAGTAAAAAACTTAAGTGGCTAAAAAACCTGTTTGCAACAATGTTCTTACGCTGAACATTTCCAAACATACAGCATTAGTAGGAAGCACAATTTACACAGTGGCAACTACAAGGAACAATCACATATTATTCTTCAGCAAATTAGCCGTATTCCACTCACGCCTTTACCAGCACCTAAACATTCATGCATGATGCAGTGGCACTGAGAAAATACTACTTTAGCAAGAAAAGGTGGCTGGCGAAAAGAGAACAGCCCAACACACAACCAAGGGTGACACCTAACATATTTGTCTACCAGCCCGACCAATATTCTACCAGCCCTGATAAAAAAGCTTGGACAAAAAGATCGCCGACGTGGAAATCAATGGAGTGGTTCAGTTGCTACAACAGAATTCAGGATGAGATTTATTGAAAAATGTGTTATGCATGAACATTCAATAAGTGCTCTGAAGTGGTCATCATTATAGTTGGGTTGTAAAAGCCACCTGCCTGCAGCGATATGGGCTGGCAACCTGATGGACGCAACCGACCCAACTGCAAAAGTACCAGCCATTGGCCACTGGGATGGTGTTAGCTTGCAGTCCTGCACATAACGCATTGACTGTCGATGTCACCCTTCATATTGCACACATACACACTGCCTGTGCCACCAAGCAGAAGCAGAAGAGGGAAGCATGCAGCAAGATAGCCACAGGCCGGGAGGTAGCTCCATCAAAGCCAGGTCCCTAATTGGAGTCACCAGCTTGCTTCAAACTAGCATCTCTATCTGACACAACATAGCACCGATTGCTAGAACGACAACATCAAGAAACACAAAGGTGAGAGGTCATCATTGGGGTAAGGGTCAAGGGTCTATCAAATCCATCGTGTAAAAGCTCACCACGGTAGACTGCAAAAGGAATTTATTTGCAGACTTAAACAGCATAACTGGGATTGTATTATCATGAATTGCTAGCGATGCTAGACTTAGTACTGCTGATCCTATTGCCCTGGCGCACAGCAACACAACAAAATCCATTCACAGGATAAGGTAGTACAATAGCCTATGACTCCAATTGGGAAGAAGCCTTCTTCCACTACCCCTTGACCCTAGCTGAAGACAGGGAGGCACACGATGATGACCTCTTACCCCGTTGCTTCATCCGCACACATGGCGGCTTGCGTAAACGCCCCCTGCCACACCGCGAATAGTCTCTCGGTCGGCGAGGTATCACTATGACACACAGTGGTTGTTTGAACTGTGCTTGTGTTTCTTCTACATCACAGGCGGCATCTTTGCTGCCAGCAGTAAAGAAGTCCTCACTTTCGTCATTACTTGACAAATCACAGATACTCGTATCACTGTCCAAGCCAATGCCACTGTCCAACAAACTACTATCGGTCTGTTGCGAGTCTCTCTTATGTCGGCTTTGATGCCACACTGAAGCACCACCTGGTGACCGGTCTAAACACAGCTGCTCACAGATAAAGCCCCCAGTTGATGATTCCCGGCGTGCTGCGCAGGATCTTAAGAATCGTTCCGATGGTTTCCGTGATCGCTCTGATTGGCAGCGTGCACAGACAATTGTGTCGATGATGTGACAAACCTTGTCCATGTCTATGACACTTTCCGAGTTATTTGTCAACAGTTCACGCACCCAAATCTGCAGCATTTCTTCACTGATTGCACCACCAAAATCATCATCTTCAAAACCTGAGTCACCTAGCAAGTAGTAAACATGGCACATCACCTTCAAGGTCTGATCACACCATTACGATAAACAATTGTGTACGAAATGCATACAGTACAAACAATTGAAAGGGTTGGTATTTTATTCGTAAACAAATCCACAAGTATTAATGGGAGACATCCCAGGTGAAATGGCATTTTTTTAAAACAATAAATACGCAAAATGTGTTTCAACCATATTCTGATAGCTTTGTATATTTACTATCAATAAAGTTCACTTTTACAGCAATTACAAATCTCTAAATCACTTTTATTGATGGATAAAGCAGGCGTCCTTCAAGTAATAAATTTAGTTTCTCAATCTTTGAAGGGTGTTTGCAAAAAATTTGTTTTTCATATCATATATCTGGTAATAATGAAGCTACATCAATGAAGTTTTGATTGATGTGCCACTTATTATTGTCTTCATGCAACTACGAATAGTTTTTTTCTGGAAAATATGAAGTAATGGCAATACATAAAATATCTCTTCGTGGTTGCATAACATGGGGTATTGTAAATAAGAAACTGAATGAATTACATTTATACCTGAATTATTAGAGGAGTTACAGTGTTTCGAAACTACACTATATTTGTCATATTTGGTGGCCATCACTGTTTGCTGCCATGGAAACGGGAGCCTGGCAGAAAAAACCTCAATGTATTTTTACTCAGTTAAGACCCACTCTACAGTTTCAACTAAAACAACTGCATTAGTTATGCAATTTAAAAATAAATCCTATCCAGGTGGGGTGTCTCCTCTTAATTTAGGTTCAAAGATGGAATTCTGCAAATCATCCAACCTTGCACATGGAAACGCAACACCCAAACCTTTTTTAACAGGTGAGATTTGTTTATAGTCTTTCGAGAGCATACTACACAGCTTTGAATTTAAAACCAGTCATTACTCCTGCATAAAAAGCTGCTAGCATAACCCTATTCCAGACCTAGGGTCAATTACATTACAATGTAATCTATTACTATTGCAGTATCGGTTTCGTGATTTCAGACAGCATTGTATGCGAGGCGCATTAGGTGTTCCCATATCTGCCACCAGGGAGCTACCAAACAACAGCAATCGCCACCAGATGCACCAAGTCCAAGAACGTAATCGAAGGGACTGTGTGCTGGCAGCACTGTCTTAAACGTCAATATGCAGTTTATAGAGTTTATTAAATGAGTCAACTAGCATCAATGTGTATTATTTTTTAAATGTCACATCCTGTTGAATGTTGAGCTGAATAAAATACATGTATGTATAACATTATGAAATAGATTTGCCACGATGGTGATGAACTGGACCAATCGGCCTACAAATTGAAAATAATAACCTGGATCTGAGCAGCCGAAAATGTACAGTTGACAGACGCAGTATGAAAGATTAAACATAGAAAACTACAATAGGTAGAATTAATAATTGTTTCACTTTGGCTTTCAGCCGATCTTGACCAAAGCATATATTCATGACGCACCACTAACATCGATTCACCGATTCATATGCAGATGACGAATTCGTATTTTAGCACACTGGTAACATCTTGGGTCAGGCATTTGGCTTGTTGGTTTCGCATCGTGAAAACGATTAGAAGCATGCCATTTCACCCCAGTGTCATATTGGTATTGCATACTAAATTGCATTTAAGACTGTTTATCTGATTCTTAAGCGAGGAGTATTTGTGAATCTCGGTTGCAATTTACAAACCGTCAAAGCGAAGCCAAAGTCAGCGATTGATGCCGATGGCAGCGCAAAAACAAACAACATGTTGACACTCGTTCATTGTTCACCTAATGTTTCTTGAGAACTGTCAAAGTCATACTAAGTAGGTTTGACAAACGCAAATATTACATCATGCAAATCAATTTCTTGTTATGAATTAAATTAGCACAGTGATAGTAGCATAGGCACACGAACACTCCTGAAAGACAGGCCCATTTGGCATTTCTCCCTGGTGGCAGAAAATTGGGGTCCACGACCTACCGCCTTATATCCGAATTTGCAGTATAACGGGGCACACAATAACGAGGTGTTTCCTTTCTATTACTATTATATGCTGAAGGCAAAGTAATCTATTACAATTTCATTTTCCCATCGCAACTATTTGCTTTTGAAGTGTATCTTTTCATCATTGATGCCAAGATATTCCCTTTGCTGTTGCTCACACATTCGTGGCTTTGTTTAGAGCTTATAGTAGAGTGCAGTTGTGCTGTATGATAGATCTCAATGCTGGTTCCCCAAGCAATGGCGTCCTTGATGTGCCGTTATGATAAAGACAAGGTGATGCGAGTGAAGAGAATCCCTTCCTCTCTTCACATACGTAAAGCAAGTATAAAGTAGCCATTGTGGGCAAGGTAACCACAGCAGTGACAACACAGTGGACTAAGGTCCAGCCAAAGACAACTTGAACAAAATACTGTCCAAAGAAAGCAACTGATCTGTTGCTAGTCCAGCTGAATAACAATGCACTCAATATAACAAAAGTGTAATCCATATTTAGCCAAATTTACGCAGAAAATATTTCACATAAAACCAGACAGAACACTTGGTTGATACAAGAACTCACCAAAGCCATCATCTCCAACCAAGGTGATGTTTCCAATCTGGTCTTCTCGCATTGTGATCTCCTCAGGCCGACTCTGATTAACTGAGAACTGTTGTAGCACGGCTATGTCACTGCAACAGGAATGGTAGGAACTCAGTTGAAATACTTCATTGTGTCAATGTTTTGAGATGTGGATACATATATTAGTGAACCTTTCTTATTATGAAATTTTTTTTTTTAAAGCGTTCAACATATTTGTTTCCCCTGCAAGTGATGACTGACTACGACAGTAGTCGTATCCTGGAAAAAACTTGTAGTTGTATTCAGGATAAAATGTGGTAAACAACTTTTGTATGTGCACCCAGTGATTTTTTTAAACTATTGCTTGCAGCCCATTGCTTGAATTCTATGAAATGAACGAAAAAATTACAAATGTCAAAAATATATGGTCCTAAACCCGAATTGCCAAAAAAATCACTACGTACACATACATTCGACACCATAATTCATACCTGAGATCGGCCATGGTTGTGTCAAAATCATGGAAGGTTTCCGGCAGTGTGATGGCATTGACTGCAGCTTCTCGATTCTCCTCGGCCAGATCGACCACACCTGGCCTGAATGCCATCTTGATCTTGACAAACGCCTCATTGCAGTCAGCCAGCAAGTACTTGGCCTTGCGTGAGTAGATTCGCACAACACCAAGTAGCAGGTGGCCCGACGTACGTAGTGCAAGCTTCACCTGAAACGGAAGAATTTTTTTTACTTTTTCATTTATCTCTTAAGATTTTAATACTAACCAGTCTCAAACCAAGGCATCTTCAGCTGTTTTCGTAGTACTCACCACTGGTGGTTTTCAATTAACTTCCTATCATTGCAATAACACTGTTGTTCCCATGTTTCTCAACAGGCAGGATATATTTGTCAATTTAATTACATTTCTTAAATATTTACTAGTTTGTGCAACACAACTAAAAAGTTAAATACATATTTGATTGACGTAAGCCTTGTCTCTTTACAATGTTCTGTATATCCAGTATGTTTTGAAACCAACTATTCGTAGAGTCAACATGGGACGTAGACCAAGGTTGGCACGTTTTTCTCACCCCGGTAAATACCAGGCTGGGGAAAACCGGGACAAATGTGAAAAAATTCTTAAAAGGGATTATATTTGAAGCTGTATTGCAATAAAAGCTACTGTACAATCACCAGAATTAATGTATATATCAATACTGGACAAATATAATATAGTTTGAATGAAAACAGCAACAAACATTACATTCTAAAATATATTCAGTCGGCTGTTTACATGTACTGGTAATGTTGCTACATGCTCACCTCTACATGTTGCTAATACACTAGCTTAAATTCTGAGAAACGGATAACTTCAGATATATGACCATTAAACAATAGATTAACACTTTTTTAGTACTAAAACATGGGAATAACAACACAAGGCATGAATTGCATTTACCATCAGGCTACAAGTTCAAACAAATTAGATTATGTTGGAACTGATTTTTGGCTCATTATGACAATGGCCACAGCTGTTTGTCTGTCCTTAGCCTGTGGTACTTTATTAGCCTAAATGTCAAGGCATGGTGTGGCTGGCAATGTTACAACTATTGTTTGTAGGTCCTTAGCCTGTGGTACTCCCTTAGCCTAAATGTCAAGGCATGGTGTGGCTGGCAATGTTACAACTGTTGTTTGTAGGTCCTTAGCCTGTGGTACTCCCTTAGCCTAAATGTCAAGGCATGGTGTGGCTGGCAATGTTACAACTATTGTTTGTAGGTCCTTAGCCTGTGGTACTCCCTTAGCCTAAATGTCAAGGCATGGTGTGGCTGGCAATGTTACAACTGTTGTTTGTAGGTCCTTAGCCTGTGGTACTCCCTTAGCCTAAATGTCAAGGCATGGTGTGGCTGGCAATGTTACAACTGTTGTTTGTAGGTCCTTAGCCTGTGGTACTCCCTTAGCCTAAATGTCAAGGCATGGTGTGGCTGGCAATGTTACAACTGTTGTTTGCTGAGAGGGTGCATTAGAACCTGCCAATGTCCAGAGCTCAACATTTTCTGTTCTTTAACCAGATTGCAAATTGGCACCTGACAATACTGGTGCAGACTGTCTGATTTCATGACCACTTTAGAAGAAGACTCAGCCAGCAGTACTTGGCACTGTCCCTTGTGAGAGTGACAATGGCATTTATTTACTAACTGAATAGTTACTCTTTCATCTCATGAATCAATGATTAGCCCTGAACTGGTAACTAGTACAACTGTTTGCCTAAGAAGGATATTAGCAATCTTTCTAATAGGATTAAGTTTAATTACAGGAACTAATCAATGTTAATCTCAGTTATGGACGGACTTATCCCCAGTTTATGACTTATTCCCGGATATTATCGGTAAATACCATTTTCTCCATGGATTTTCACTGTCCTGTTTAAAACCGTTTTTCTTGGGAATGTGCCAACCCTGATCAAGACACAGGCTCTTAGCTACTGAATTCTTTGTGATGTATTGCAATATCAGACATATTTGAGAGCTGCCTATAATGGACAAACAACATTCCCAAAACATATATATTACATAGCTTCCATTATGTCAGGAATATCAATTAGTTTCTCTAATATTCACCTTAGGCTGTATGATGGCTTCAACGCTGCTGTCAATGTTAGTTTCAAAAACATGTGCTTTTGTAAGTTTCTTGTCCCAATGTGCCGCCAGCCATATCCGAGCCAGCGGCCCCTTCTTGCTGAGCACAAAATGTGCATAGAACATCTTGCTGTGCTGCTTCCTCTAACCTGCAACATGCATGATTATATTGTTATACGATATTAAAGCATGTTTGTAAACACACAGTGGGATCAGATCTCATATTATCACAGATTCATGGTAACCTAATCGTCAACGTCTCCTTGTTTATCTAAGTACTAGGATATCTAAGGTACTGTTTTTTATAGACTTTATGGTAGCCATGGAGTTTGGCCCTTAGTCCGGATAAAAGAAGGGGTTGGGCTAGGGACCAATCACCACTTTCCGTTAAAAAAATCATGATTACGAAAACCACAATAGCAACAGATGTGGGTGTGATAATGTTGATCGACCTTATGCACCAACTATGGTGCAATGAAGATAAGTAAGAACGAAAAGAAGTCAAGCGTTGACTCGTATAATCCTTCACCCTGTGCTACAAGTATTTGTCAACATGCCCATTGAATCGGTTGATGTTCTTAGACATAACCGATGCCCCCCAGAAGTTTATTCCAGCAGTTCACAATCCACTGGGTGAACGAATACTTCTTTATGTCCAATCTTGAGTGCACTTTAACGTCCCATTTACATTTTACACCCAAACATATATTACAATGATAACACATATTCACAAACCAACAAAACACATCACAATCACTAAAACAATTAGTAAATAATGCTAATTAAAAAAGATAATAATGTAATGTAAAATTATAATTACAAATTGATATATCATATGGGACAGGACACGTAATTATTAAGACCAAATCTGGTCGCTGTCATAGCCAAACGTAGCCGTAGGAGCCACCCAGTACATCGTGAAACGACCCAACGTCGAATGGCAGACCCCTCCGAACTATGTAGACTTCTAGAAAACATTTGACAGGCAATATTGGCAGGGACTGTACGCCACTGTCAGTATCCGCGGTTAATGAAGGTTGGACGCGGTGTAAGTAGGTCACAAACGTAAATGGGTCAATGCATGTAAACAGGACGCGGAGCCAAGACAATTCAATTGGCGGCGTAGAGGCGTAGTAAAATTGTGTCTAGTGTGTAAGTCGCAATAAAATAAATAGTAATAGTGTTTGTGCTATACGAAGTTACATAATTAACTACTGCATTTTACAAAATAACGGCACAATCAGTATAAACAATCAGCGCACACAGCATTTTATCAAACCGCGTTATCAAAATGGGTACGGCAACGACGCAACCTCGCACCGGTCATGTGAAATACTGCAAACATACACAACTTACCACTCAAATGTGTTTCACAAGTTAACGCATTGTCCTAACAATAATTCAACCTTAAATCGGACATGAAATCCTAAATTACAACACAAAAATAAAAGCGCGCCTCAAATTTTTCACGAGTCTTCATTTTTCTCATGCCACAACAAGATGGCGACGCTGTTCTTTCCCGCCCAAACAATTTGTTCGAATTCAGCCGTTTCACTCGTATATCAATCCGCCGTGCACAGTAACTCGATCTATGCGTCACCTTAAAGCATGTCAATATTTGTATTTTGAACATAAGCATATAATTCATATGAAACGTTAATAATACTGTTATGACCGCAAGCATATGCAGCCTACTTTAATAAAAATAACGACTACGCGTACTAATAATTGTGCATATGTGTGAATAGGTTATATATATTTACATATTAAATTTTGATTGGCATGTGCAAGCTTATCTCTCTCAATGCACATCTCTAAACCATAATTTCTATGCAAACAACAGCAGTAACTTGTGTTTCGATTATCCATGTAGCAATTAATGCCCTTTATGTTGTACATTTCATGTATAAATAGCAAAAATGTGTCGAGCTATACGTACATTTAACCCCACAACTATACAGACGGGGAATGTGGCATGCTGATTGACATGCTGATTTCCAGGTGTTAAGATAAACATGGACCATGAAGCTAATAGGTAATACAAAAAACCGCACATTTCTGCATTGCACAAACTTCATTAAAATTTCACATACGATTATAATATTATATGCATATCGCATGACAATTAATACAGGGAACGCCACCAGTTTTGGTATCACTGCCAAGCAATATTTTGTCAGAGGCAGAAGTCTATATATTATATACAAATAAAAAATATCATATCATTGAGTTAAAACTTTACTTTTATGATTACATGTATATCTCAGCACAAAGCAACTGTAATGAATCGTGCATCCAGTAAAAAAGTCGATCAATACAAACAATTTAATATCTTCCAAAATGTTATTTAATTTCAAATAGCACACAAGCACGCACGCATCCATGCCATGGTATGGAAGCACATGCATTTTGTTAATATACCTGCATGAGTATAGTTATTAGGAAAGGAATCATGCGCAGCTAAATATGGTCGCTACTCAGTAAATACACCAATTCCTTGATAGGCCTACACGCACTCCCAAACAATTTCCGAAAGAGAAAGCGCCGCCATGAATCAATTCCTGGAGGCGCATGTGATTTTGGGGATCTGATTTTGACACGCAAGCGTTCGCGTGATGATTCTGCATACACACGTCATCGCCAATGTATAATGCAGATCAATGCGCGTATGCGTTACTTATGGCCAATCAAAAATGTTGTAGCATCTATTTCTGGATGCAGTGGCGTCAGCAATGAAACAAACAGGAACAACACTGGCGTCTCATGGCGTAATCATAATTTTATTCTAATAACTATTTTCGCATATATTTAGTTTTTTCATTAATGTTGTGGCACTCTTATATTTAATTCAATAGTAGGGGTTGATTGGGTATTTTCAGAAGAACTATTTTCTTGTGCGTGCTCCGAACCGGTGAAATTCCACGATGTCAACTTTCTGTTTGCTGTTGGCGACAACATTAGGATTGCGTACTTGTTTTTTGGAAGAGGTGGTGTAAGTAATTCGATGGCCACATGTCGTGATTTAACGTTTATTACATAACACCATTACAGGGTTAATGCTCTGGTAATAATAGATGTACGTAATGTTGACCGGTCGTGCAAATGTTAGGCTAACATCGACCCGAGAGCAAAACATACGCTTTCATACATGTATGACGACAAATGCGGAAATGGCGTGACAGACCTTGCATGACAACCGATAATCCGTAGTAGTTTGTGAATTCTCGTTTGAACTCGCATTTTGAGCTGATATCTTGTTCACAATCTGTATGTGTTTTCGCTGCAGGACCGTGTAAAATCAACGTTGCCCTCTTTCGAACACATGACGTGTCTTTTATTTATTACAAGTAGAAGTCTTAGAATATATAATTTTGGCTGGAAGTGGAACCATTGGCATGCCATTAGACTTAGACAATAGTAGGCATTACAGCTGGTTGTACTTCACTGGCACTGGTGATTACATCTTTTTTGTTTCCTACATATATATGTAAAATCAAATATTGTGAAAGGAGGGAACTGAATACCGACCAATCTCACTGACTTCAATCACTTGCAAGGTCCTGGAACACATCATCCACAGCAGTGTGATGAAACACCTAGATCGCCATCACATCCTAACTGATGCCCAACACGGATTCAGGAAGAAGCGCTCATGTGAAACTCAACTCCTAGTCACAGTACACAACATCGCCAAAAACTTGGCATTGGGGGATCAGGTAGATGTAATTCTACTTGACTTCTCCAAGGCCTTTGATAAAGTTCCCCACCAACGTCTACTGCACAAGCTGCAATGCTATGGAGTACGTGACAAGACCCTGAGCTGGATACAATCCTTCCTGACCAACAGAACACAGCAAGTTGCCCTAGAAGGCACCCTCTCGTCCCCTGCACCTGTCCTATCTGGAGTACCACAAGGCACTGTCCTAGGCCCCCTTCTCTTTCTGACTTATATCAACGACTTACCTGATGCAGTCCATCATTCCAGTGCCAGACTCTTCGCAGATGACAGCCTCCTCTACAGAAGAATTAAGCACCACCAAGACCAGGCCCTACTTCAACAAGACCTTGACTCCCTGGAAGAGTGGGAACACACTTGGCAAATGAACTTCAACACGAGCAAATGCAACGTCATCCAGATCATGCCCAACAAGCGAAGGGAAACCCTAACATCCAACTATTCTCTCCATGGTCAAACACTGGAAACGAAAAATACCAACAAATACTTGGGCATCAACATCAGCAGTGATCTCTCCTGGTCCAACCATGTAGAGGATGTAGCGGCAAGAGGAAACAGGACAATGGGGTTCCTGCGAAGGAACTTCAGAGAGTGTACCCCTAAAGTCAAAACGGCAACCTACATCACATTGGTACGCCCCACTTTGGAATACGCCTCAGCTGTCTGGGATCCCTACAAGCAAAAGGATGCCCAACTCCTTGAAAACGTCCAACGCCGTGCAGCCAGATATGTGAACAACAACTACAAAGACAGATCACCAGGCTGTGTAACATCTATGCTCGAAAATCTAAAATGGACAAGTCTGGAACATCGAAGACGACAGATCCGCCTGGGGATGCTCTACAAAATCAACAAAGGCCTCGTAGACATCAACCCAGCAAATTTCTTCCACCATGCTGACCGAAGGACTAGAGGAGCACAACGCCTGCATCAGGAACAAATCCAACACCCTGCCCTCTTTCACTCATTCTTCCCTCGTACAGTATCTGAGTGGAACCACCTCCCAACCTCCATCTCCTCAGCCCCTTCACTGGAGTCCTTCCAGAGTCGACTAGGCTGCAGTCTCCACAAACTGCAGCCAGTCCTCACCACTCCATAAATTGTGTATATAGATTTTAATATAGTTTTTAACCTAAAAACACCCATTGTTGCCCCAATAGCGGTGCAATGTCTTTTAATTGGCCCTGACCGGAACTACCAACGGACACAGACGCCGCAGGACTTAAGACGCTCCTAAGGAGCCCAGTCCTTCACAGGAAGAAGAAGAAGAAGTGATACTTCATCGAGACATGAATAATAGTTGAACCTGTTTATTGGTGGAGTACAACTACAGAAGTAGTATTACTACAGAAGTAGTATAGTTGCGTGTACGTTCTTCTTCATGCATCACCCAATTTCATGGCAGTTTAATCAATTAATTAGACTTGTAGTTGTTCACTTCTATCTGACTCCTTGGTTAGGATTGCTGAAGTTGCAATAGAGTTGTTAATTATTGACCTGCCTGGTTGGCATGTCATCACCATCACTGGCATGTCATCAGTGTAAGCGTTTTAGGTTAACATCTTTTACAATATACACTGTAGGTATCATCTAGGCCCTAGGGTAGCTCTACCGGTGGCCATTTGGGTCACAGGCCACATGACATTGGATTTGGCTAAACAAAACAAAACTTACCCATTTTGGCCACCAGCATTTTCGCTGAAAAGCATGCAGAATACATGAGTGTTTGTTGTTGTCTAGATGGATGTAAAAAAATTTGGTTAAAGCAATTTGTATTTGGTTTTTAAAAAATGGGGGCTTTAGCCAGAATGGCTAAACAGTCAGTTTACAACATCAGTGCTAGCCCAGATCATTGTAAATGACAAGGTGTACACAGTTAGGCAATGACAAGGTGTACACAGTTAGGCAATGACAAGGTGTACACAATTAGGCAATGACAATGTGTACACAGGCAACTGAACTATACCACTTATATTATAATTACAAAATGTAACCATCGGGAAGAGTGATCAAATTGGATCTACACTGTAATATATAAGTGTTGTGCATATATGAGCATTGTGTTCCCACTGTTTCAGATTCCAAGTCTATTGTTTGTGATCAAACAGACTTAAACCATGTCGAAGAATGCGTATGCCAACTATTTCTCGAGTTCCTATGGCTCGAATGTGGCCAGTGCAAATGTTCACATCCGCCTTGGTAAGGGAATTACACTAATGTCCCACACTATTGTGTTCATCAACTTGTTTTTGAGAAAAGTTGATTATGGAAATAATTATTGTTGGTCAGGATTAATATAGGTAAACCGTAGAGCTTGTGTATTGTTCAGAATTTATTATTTCCCACATTTATATGCACCTTTTTCATGTGCATCAAGCACAACACTCCTATGTTAGCTACTACTGTTCCTGTCTTTTTTCAAAAGCCATTATTCACACTTACTTGAAAACATGTACATGCGCACCTATGCACAGACACAGTTTTGAAAGTTTTTTGTGAAGGTTTAGGCAACCAGTTTGATTTTACAAGAATATATCACTATATATTGTGAGGCATCATTGTCTTGATGCGCAATTCCAGAGGGAAGCTACCAAATACAGGATTGAGCTCGTATGTAATTATGTAAATTACAAGTAATATATTAAACAAAATTGTAGTGTGATGGTTGCAATTAACCATTGTAACTGAACCAAATGATGGCAGCAACAAAGCATGAATTTACCTAAAGGCCTGTATTAAAATTAGCAGTAATGGTACATATAATCTTCTTTTTTAAACCTATGTACATAATTGTACTTATTAATACTTAAGCAATGAACTATTGCAATTGACGCTTTATGAAGCATTGCAATAAATTTGTTGGAAGTGCTGTAATTATAAATATTTTTAATTGATTTTTAAGTGCTGTATTTTTTATTGATCTTTTATAATGCTATCTACATGTAATTGTAATTGATAATTTCAGTTGAAACTAATTGTGCCTGTTATCAGAACTGTTTTGTTCATCAATATAGCGTGTGATCATCAGTCGTGTTGTGTTCGCGTTGTGTAGGCTTCCTGCGCAAGGTCTATGGCATCGTGTCTGCGCAGCTTCTCTTTACAACATTCGTTGGGGCCCTCTTCATCCTCTGTCAGCCTGTGAAAGCCTTCGTCCAGGGAAGGTACAGTCACCTCGTCATTTTAGATTGAATCTGACACAAACCACAAATACATTTGTAAAACTTTAAAGACTTAAGCGACAAACACATCTGACTGCTTTGAATCAGCCTGGGAGCGATTTGTGCGGAAGCGGACGACGTTGCGGTTCGTCTGTGTTTAAAAATTGGACAAAGTATGATGGAAACAGACAGGTGTGTTTGCTGCTTTATTCATTTTGTTGACAACTATATATTGAGTCCTGAATTAATTAAATCAAAGTTGTCAGTTTTATTGATGAATACTTCTACATATGATGCTTACTGGTGAGAATGCATTTAAGGTGATGGTTCTTCTAATGCGCTTGAGGATGTTATTACATTTCTGCCTGATGATATTTAAGTGTATGCTCTACTATCAGACTGTAGGGCCTATCTTGTTTATACCCTTTCTTTTTACTTGGTATTATTATTCATCCACTGATGTTAGAAATCAAAGAAACATGTTATTATTACTATTTTCCATAATAACAATGCTTAATAAAGTAGCAGATTAACAGTTGTCCATTAATCTGATTGCAGTTCGATGCTGTTTTATGCATCAGCCATTGCTTCGTTTGCGCTGATCTTTGCGATGAACTGGAAGAGCAAAGAGACACCAACCAATTATGTTCTGCTCACACTGTTTGTAAGTACAGTGAAACCCCCACCTAATGATAACCACTGTGAAGTTCACCTCAGAAATATGACCTCTTTCCCAGTTCCTAAAATATGTTTTAATGTTGAATTCGCAGACCCCTGAGTTAAAAACATTTGACTTGCCCCGTCGATGGTCTTGTTTCTGTTTTCAGCTAAGCTGCCCTATTTAGACTGCAAGTAACTTTAAATTTATTGCTATGGGTAACTTAATCATCCTATAAATATGTTCTTCTATACATATCATGTATCTTGGAAGTTTCTTCACAAAGTATTTTTAAAGCGAAACATCATGGTTTTGAGGCTAGGCACCTAAGAGATAATAAAAAATAACGACATGCAACTAAAATCAAGAATATCACGCCAGTGCTTTTCTCAGAATGTGTTCTAAAAGTTGAAGAACCCGGTTGTTTCTTCAGTGCATCCGATAACGCACAGTTCTATGAAGTCTGGGTGACCAAGACTAAAGGGACGTATTAAGGGAGGCCAGCATTCACATAACCAATGCAGTCTCAAGCAAACCTGTTATTTTGCCAGAAAGAAGACTAGTTTAGTAAACAATGGTCAAAATAAGTTGCGTAAGCCATATCTTATTGGCAAGAATAGGAATAGCTGTATATTTTCATTTGGCGAGCGAATATTGCCACAATACCACACTCGTGGCATAGTGTTATCTAACAGTACGGCGCGTCCCATGACATTAAGACTTTGTGTGTTCAACAAGGTTTTCCTATTAAACCACTGGTGTAATATTCTTAATTGTAGTTACAATTTGTTATGTTTTAGTAACTCTTATAGGTGCATATGCCAAAAACCATGACTTTTGTCTGATCGTTTGTTATCATAAAATCATGTTATCTACCCGATATTATATATAATAAACTATATCTATTCTAACACCTTGTCATTCAGTGCATTCTCGAACATCTCTTGACAATTTCCAATACCCGTGGACAAAGTTTATTGGGGCCAGGCGTTCACGGGTTTACGTGACAGTGTTATCATTAACACCCGTAACATTTTGTTTCACTCTGTCTGCAATGTACATGTAAATGTGCGGACTAAAAAATTAAACAAATAATAGTCAAATTATGTAAACTAATTGTGGTTCATTAAAATACATTTAGGTGGTCCAGATGTTATGGTAAATATAGTTTTTTCTATATAACATGATTTTGTACCTTTGAGATTTCTACAAAATTGAGTACTAGATCTCAAAGTCGAAAATTTGTTAATTACTTTTGCTAGCTGTTTACTTGTCTTCATAAGCAGCAGAGTGGTGGGCATATCATACTTGCATTTACCCATCAAATGCTAATTCGCCACCAAAAAAAAATCTGTACCTTGTGACAAGAAATCGTCAAGGTCATGACTAAACAGAATTTAACTTTGAGAGACTTTTGAATGAAGTAAAAAGTGAAAGATTTGGGAATTGCAAACTCGTGGTTATCAGCACAAGTACTAAGTTCTATTGAAAATGTTATATTAATTAACTGGTGCGTATCTTGCTCAGAGTGAAGCATTTAATTATGTACTTGTTGTTTTGATGTCTGCTTACACACTGCGAACCAGTCTACATTAAGCCTTAAAATAAAAGGGGTAACTTTTCGGAACATGATACAGAGTTCTTGAAAAATTAATTGCCCTAAGGAAAGGCTTTAAAACGCCACCTGCTGGTCAGCCGTACACATGTAAAACGGTAAATGCATGCTAATACCTTGTCCACCTTGTCTTGCAGACTGGCTGTGAGAGCGTCCTAGTAGGAACAGTGGGTAAGTCTTCTATGTCATTTCACTGCCATTTTATTAATGTGGTTCATTAAAACATGGACTTCACATACTTCATGATACACTAACTCCTAGAAGGCACTTGTCCTGTAGGACAAGTAACGAGTCATGTTTACTTGTCCCACCAATTCCCTATGCTTGTCCTCTCTGAAAACTACAAACGCATTGAATTACTATGGCATGATATAACACACACCTGGATGTATATAATATTCAGGATGATGTTTCTAACAAATCTGTTTTACTGCATTTTCTGAGTGTAGAAGGGGAAATGTCAATAATTCTAAGAAACAAGATAGCATTTGCCAACTTTTATTGTGTTAAAAAGTAATTCTGCAAAGTCTGACCGAAAGGATATAACTGAATTACAATGCACACTTAGACACAATTGTTGTCATGTTTACAAATAACAACAGTGCTTATTTAGCAAGAAATATAATATTCTGCAAGGAACAAACTCTGCTAGCACGGCACGGCTAGCGGTCCAGTATGCAAATGGCAACAACATGCAACAAAATAAACAACTAAAAAGTATTGCATTACTAAAACAGAATAAATTAACCGTTATTAAAGTGATTTTCATTATGATCTATGTATACTGTGAATGCAGCTTAACTAAAAAAAATACTCATGCTTGCGAGTGTAGGGCTTAGGGTTGCTGATGTAGCTTGTACTTTTCCCGGACAAGCGTTAATGTCAAGCCCTGTGTTACAATAAAAACTACCTGGCTTTGTATGTTTACATAAATAACGGTTAAGCTGGGTTTATACAAGACATAATTAGAAAAGTCAAAGCAGTTTCACATTGCATGCAATGTCACGTAGAACTCCACCATCAACTGACTTAGCCAATCACAAATCCGGTTCGTTGATGTCCAAATATGTAGTGTGTAAAATTTGAATAGTTTATGTTACATCCACAGCCGATTTAATAAAAAAGGTAATTTTTTTTTTAATCTTCGAAATTTTTTTTTCATCTGGTAAGGCTCAAAATAGTGGATATCCAAAATGGTAATCAATCACTGTACAGGTCAATGCCAATCATGGGCATGACTTTCATCCTCTCGCCAATCATATGGCAAATTACGAAATTTCGCTATAGGTGAAATTTCAGTGTTTCCATTTTTGCTTCGATTAAACAATAAATAATTTTATAGTTTGTCTTGTGATTTCACCAAAACTACATTCAAAAGTTGCACAAACGAGCAAGCATGTTGCGGTGGATACTAAGTAGGTTTGATTTTTTGCAAAATGAATTTGAAATGAGACTGGCGAAAACATTTTATTAAGGAGGGACCTTCTGTCGGACGTGGCAGTGTTACTGGCAATGTACAGTTTACAAGGGGGGGGATAAAGCTGCAATTTTGTTGCATGTAACCACATTGTCTTGTAGCAACAGCATCACCTCGTGTGTACCCGTCTTTAGTTAAGGGGATACAGGACACGGCAACATTTTTTTTTTTAAACTGATAAATCTCACCACAAATTATTTGTATGAAGTACCTGTATTGAAACTAAGGAAATTTCATCATTAAAATTTTTGTCTTGAAATATTTAAGTGCGGGAGGGCATAATAATGGAAAAAAATTCGTAAAAATAACAAAAGTTTAAATGAATAGAAAACTGAAACCCTTAGGCTAATTTAAAGTACTCAAATGTTTCTATCTAGGTAATGAACTATTCTAACTTTCTGTGCATGGCCATTTGCATATGTTATATAGATTTTTTTGGGAAATATTTTTTGGAAATTGTTATTTTTATCCTCAAAATTTTGACATTCAAACCCCTCCAGTATATAATCCAGATGACTGATCATTATTTCAATGCACAGGAATGTAGATATTTATGGCATTATTACTGTGTGTAAAGTTGGTATGCATCAGTTGGTTAGTTTTTGAGTTCTATTCACTTTTACCCGAAAAATAGTGATAACTGAGAAAACGGCACTCAAAGTATGAACTAAGTAATTTTAATGTGTTGCACACATTAGATCTTGCAAATAAGCATCCATATGGTAGCCTTACCATCTATATACAATATCTGTATGTTTATAACAGTAATAGTTTATTAATAGTGACACAATTATATCATAGTTTACCCCTACCCCATAATCGATAATGCAAGTTATCATAGCCGACGCACCACTTCAGGCAGTTTTCACATATAATTCACAATAAATAGGTTGTGACATGATACCTACATCAAACATGCATACTGAATGCATGTAACAGGCAATATAGATAGGTTATCATGTAAAGAATCCTGTTCAGAGGGTTATTTTACCTAAGAAAGTATAATTTCATTTTTGCAAATGTAGCATATGTGCGTCCATGTACAATCGTGACACGTCAGTAAGTTATCATCAACTATTAGTTTGTTTTCCCAAGTACTAAATGTTGCAAATAAGCAACAAAATAATAGTCCTAATATCCATGCATAATATATGAATGTCCATTAACAGTGACAATTATATCATGTCTTCCCACCCCTCCCCCATACACATATGATGCAAAGAATCATCGAGGATGCATCAGTTCAGATAGTTTCCATATATAATTCACACTGCACAGGTTGTGACTTCAGACATCCATGAAACATGAAAATTTACTGCATATAACACACCACAGACTTGCTTGCTTCAAGTCAGTATAGCCTATAGGGTATAATGTGTAGACTACAGAAACAGGTTTTATAAGAATATCCCCGTAATCAGCCTAGGCACCACTTCACTGAGGCATTTTATAAATGCAGCAGGCGTATGTGTGTTCATATACAATCATCATATCTTTGATGATACGTCAGTCAATCATCACTAACTCTGAAATTCTTGCTATATATAACATAGCATCCATATACGTCATAATGGCACAGTGTGATGCATAACAAGTTACGTTCTGATCTGTTTCTGCAAAGTTTCATCGATGTGCAGCATTGTATTCCCTCAGTCGCTTCCGTACAAGTTTCGATTTCTTCGGCGGCATCCCGATTAAACTATCTATTTCACTCAAAATATCGTTCGCTGACTAGCTGTCAAAAATTCTCCGTAGCAACAACTCCGAATAATGTTAACAGGAAACTAAACAACGTATAGCATCGTGGGATTGATTTGCCTCGTTTTGAGAAAAACGCGTCATAAAACGGCAACAAGGATGTTCCGCGCCTCATTTTCAGAAAAAACGCATCATAAAACCGCGAGAAGGAGGCTGAACGACCCCCCGAACTTGCTTTCGGCCAGTTCCGTGTCTCATTTGCATATGTTCAATGCTAAATAAGGAGATCGTCGGGAATTTGGACCCGGTTTCAACGCGGGAAAATTCTACTTTGGAAGAAAAAGGGGCGTGACTACCAACATAACTGACAAATAGCCAAGACGACGGCGATTTTTCTGATACCAAACAAAATGGCGTACGGTGAACGAACGTGGTCGTTGTCAAGGCACAAACATGGACTACTTTTGGCATGTTTCATCGATTCACATTTTTATTGTCATTTCACATTTGATGGGCCATCTAAGTTAGTGCTAAAATAGTGACTTAGCGGTGAGTAACTGTTAAAAAACGATCTTTGTTGTGAAGTAGATATATCAATCTGTCAATAAGTGAACAAAACAAAAATTGTCCAAAAAATAATTTCTGACTTATTTCAGACTACCGTATCAGGCCTTAAGTATAATGTTAATCATCATGTATGTTTGCTGACATCTGCAATGGAAGTGTTTTTGTTGACAGTGACATTCTACAACCCACAAGTCGTGCTGGGGGCATTTCTACTGACTTGTGCGGTCACCCTAGCCTTGACCATCTATACCCTGCAGAGCAAGAAAGACTTCAGTTCATGGGGCGCAGGGTCAGTTACATCACACACCTGAACCTCTCCCCCTACCTTTTTTATTATCAGATGCACTTGTTAAATGATATTCATTGGTTCACTGATACGGCTATAGTTGGGGTTTTGTATAATTAAAATGGTGAAATTCTCAGAATTTTTCAATCTGAAAGACACCTAAATTAACAGTGTTATACTTAATGTTTCAGGGTTGGGTTTTTCCCAAGAAGAGCAGGTTTTGGAGGGAAAAACTGAAATACTGGGAAATACCAGAAAAAAACAGGAAAAACTGCCGTAAACCAGGAAGAGCTGCTATAAACTGGGAAGAACTGTCCATTACTGAGATTAACATTGTCTAGTCCACTGGGAAACAGTTAATATCCATCTTAAGCAAACAGTCATACTAAATATCCATCTTATTATAATTGACCAGAATCAATTATATATTCATTCTGATAATGTTACACTAGCCTTTATTGCAATACAACTTCAAATACAATCCCTTTGAGGGCTTTTCCCACTGTTGGGTTTTTTCCCCAGGGCAGTATTTACTGGTATTTACCACTTGATAAAATCCGGGTCAGGAAAAATGTGCCAACCCTGCCATGTTTAAATCTTTACTGCCGTAGTACGTTTACCGTCAGCAATCATATAAACTGGGAATTTGACAGAGCAATTAATCATTTGGTGAAATATATTATATTTCACCTTCACATGTGAAGGTTTTATTAGTCTTTAGTTGCAGTGAAGTGGTCTCTACTCTACACGTGTCATAGAATTTGACAAAGCAATTAATCGTCTGGTGAAATATATTATATTTCACCTTCATATGTGAAGGTTTATTGGTCTTTTGTTGCAGTGAAGTGGCCTCTACATGTCATAGAATTTGACAGACCAATCGTCTGGTGAAATATGTTGTATTTCACCGTTTTATGTGAAGGTTTATTGGTCTTTAGTTGCAGTGAAATGGTCTCTACATGTGTCATTGAATATGACAGAGCAATTAATCATCTGGTGACATATGTTATATTTATATAGAAAGACAAATATTTCACAGACATTCAAATGAGGATTGTGACTTATGTTACATAATGTCAAAAGACGTAGGCATCTACCGATAGTACATAATAGTTACTGTAATTTTAGCTAACCACATTTAATAACTGCAGTGTGTTTGTGATACTGGAGATCGATGCTCGTGATTATATCACATTCCCAGATCGATACATCCTCATTAATCAGGTGTGACATTGTCATTACCCCTGGTGGAACCACCATACAAACATGGATTTGTACCATAGCAACCAATTACTCGGCAAATGTTGCTTACTTTGATGTTATATTATGGCAAATGCACAGAATATTTGTCGTTAACCAACACAATATTTCATATCCATGAGACTCTGAACTTATATATATATATATATATATATATATATATATATATATATATATATATATATATATATATATATCTGGTTGCAACTCATGTATATGTTACATAGTTTGTTTGATGTGGAACTAAACTCTAGTTGACAATTATCCTTTGCAGCATCAGCATACAAGGATGGAGTGATACCACCTTTCTGGACACTATTATGCAGGCGCAGCCTTTGTAGCCAGGCATTTTGCAGCAGTACCATGAAGCCACGTCAGTTATCAGACTAGTTGGTCGCAAGTTACAAACTGGCAAGTTAAGTCAGTGATGTTCAAGTCAAGTATGAAGTCATTTCTGAATTCCAAGTCAAGTCTCAAATCTTGAAAATTATTGACTTGAGTCTGACTTGATTCAACAAGTCTGCCAGTTACCGTGAACTCCACAGGACCGCTGCCAAACATTAAGGATTGTGTTTTTGGTGACAGTAAATGTTTGGTTTACCATGTCTCTGATGTATTCAGATGCTTAAAATGTTCCTAAATTATGTGTTACTGATGTCATGTCTGTTTGTCACCAGGCTCTTCTCCGTGCTCTGGGTTCTCATGCTGGCCAGCTTCATGCAGGTTGGTGAAATTCTTTGTTCATATCAAAAGTTGTTGCTTCAATCAAGATTAACATACAATGTCTCAGTAAGTGTATGCTAAATTTAATGAGATAACATGTCGCCCTACTGCATTGCACTCTGCTTGACTGGATTGTTGATAACAGAATCAGCTGTTTAGTAGAATCCAATATAATTATTGGCTAGACAGAATCATTCCATATTGCAGCTGTATTAAAATTATTTGCCTAAGTAAATCAGCCGGTTTGTAGAATCAGATTGCGCTGAAGTATTATATTATCCATGTTGTATCTCGGCCAAGACTGGTAGACTTGATAATCTTGCATTCACCATGTTAGTGTAGTATTAGACATTCCGTTGATGACCTCCGTGAGGACAGCTTTGCCGCCATATTTGCAGAAAATTTGAGTTACAAATCTGTGTTTCGAGAATACGAGACCAGGCACACCACTGAATCACTAATGTGATGCTCCCACCCTTACAGTTGTTCCTGCGCAGCCCAAGGCTTGACTTCTTCATTGCGGTCGGCAGTGCAGTGCTCTTTTCCCTCTACATCGTCTACGACACCCACATGATCATGCACAAGGTGTCGGCTGAGCAGTACATCCATGCCTCCATCACCCTCTATCTCGATGTCATCAATCTCTTCCTCGACCTTCTCCGCATCCTTAATGACCTCAATGACCGCAAGCGCAAGTAGGTCAGAGGTCGAGTGGAATCGACACCCTGATTTTGTTAACTTGAGATCGACTGCTCTATATCTTTTGATATGCTTCACCTTTCTGCTTGGAAGTAGGTTATGGATCACTGGAATTGCCTGCTGCTGTGTGCATGTAACTGATGGATTATTAAACATGTATATCTGAGTTCTTGAAACAACATACCCATTAGATGCTCATTTATATTTAGTTACGTATTGCAATCATTCACCATTCAAAAAAGAGATTGCCTGTTTGTTTGTTTTTTGGCCAAATGCAAAAATAAGGTTTCTTTATGCCGTGACCAATTGGTGTAAGTAGATTTGACATTTTGTGTGGTCAAAGTAACTGGAAATGTAAACAATTTATTTGTCTTGGTTGCAATTTATATGAAAATTTGCCCCACGTGTAATGTATTCAATATGGCTAACATCTGTTCATGTTGATTCTATGTTCCATACATAGTTTTACTATTTATGCTATTATGTTTTCTACTCTGGTTTATGTCACATAAACACATTTCATTACAGTGCATACATGTAGTCCATTAAAATAGAAATACAATATGATACTAACATTATGATAGAATTTATAAAACGTCAGATAATTTGGTGAGCTTAACTAATTGGTGTATACAAGATGAAAAAAGCTTTGTATTTCTGTTGCTGACTGCCTAGTCTTTGTTTAATATAATTATTTACTATACACTGAGTGTAATCACATCTTTAGTTTATAAAAATACAACTTTTAACACCTTGACCTTTGTATATAATGAGTTGAAGTCTGCAAATAAACATGGTGATGGGCCAGCTGGTTTGTGTTGATTACTGTTTGCATCAACTACACTTCATGACACTTGTGAGATGATGCTATTAGAAACATACAATATCACTGGGGCAATATTATTAAGTTGGATAAAAAGTATTTGCTTGGTGCTGTAAATCACAAAAGAATAGGGGTTATGTTTAGTAAACCTTTGTGGTTTATCTCTAGATGATTGCATGCCATTTTAGCATGAATTTTTTACCAGTTCTATTTCATTATATATATATATAACTACCTACATTTTATTAATGTTCTAAATAAAAATTCTGCTTCATTCGGCGTTCACATGTCTCTACATGTGTAATTTTAGCAGTCATGAATTTTTTTACCAGTTCTATTTCATTATATATATATAACTACCTACATTTTATTAATGTTCTAAATAAAAATTCTGCTTCATTCGGTGTTCACATGTCTCTACATGTGCCATTTTAGCAGTCATGAATTTTTTACCAGTTCTATTTCATTATATATATATAACTACCTACATTTTATTAATGTTCTAAATAAAAATTCTGCTTCATTCGGCGTTCACATGTCTCGACATGTGCCATTTTAGCAGTCATGAATTTTTTACCAGTTCTATTTCATTATATATATATAACTACCTACATTTTATTAATGTTCTAAATAAAAATTCTGCTTCATTCGGCCTTCACATGTCTCTACATGTGTAATTTTAGCAGTCATGAATTTTTTTACCAGTTCTATTTCATTATATATATATAACTACCTACATTTTATTAATGTTCTAATTAAAAATTCTGCTTCATTTGGCGTTCACATGGTAAAACAATACACATATATTATGTATTTTAATATGAAACTGCTTCCACATACATTCAAAATGCCACTTAAACAAGTATTGAAATTATTCAGATATTAAATTTCTTGCAGGTGTCTAGGGTTTTGTAAGTTTAAGCCCCCCACGCACACACCTCAAAATGAGATGTGGACAAACCACAATGGGCAATACACCAGAAAATTTGAGATTGGCAAAGAAAGCTTGGAAAATAAGAGATTGTGATAGATTGAAGTGGGAGAGGTTGAGAGAAGATCAACACAGATGGAAACAACTTGTTAAGATGGCGGACACTAGAGTTAACATACTGTCGTGTAGCATCCACCCTGAAAGCAGAACAATGGTAAGAGTATTGAGGTCAGACTGAGTTAATTAACTCTTGTTATGGTCATGTCTTCTGCGGATACAGAAGTAAAATTGCTAGAGTCAATATATATCATATTTACCACCTAGATATGCTTCAGTAAAAATTGTGTGTTTACAATCATATGATGTAGGATAACTTGTGGAATTTTTATACTCCTTTTGCTATAAAAAGCTGAAAATTTTATGACCTTTGGCAGCATATATTTGCCCAGTTAAGGACAACGTTTTCAGATGTCATATTTCAACATAATGGGAATCGTCAGGCTGCCTATTGTATTTGATCATAAATATAATGTTTGAATGGAATTTCAATATTTTATTGTATATACAGACATAATTATGCCAACAAATTGGGCCTACCAATTTTCAGGAACCCACCGTGGGATTCTCAGTTAGTCGAAATAGATATCCCCCGCAGCAGCTTTATACGGTGCAAAAGTCAAATTCGACTACGAATCAAGTCAACTAACGACGTTCAACACACCAGTCAGAAGACACCAGTGGTTGCGCCTATAGTTCGGCATAACATTGGCTCCATAAATCTCGGTAAATTATACACACCATGTTCGAAGACATCGGTGGCGCACGGGCCGTCATGATCGCGGGCGAAACGTCACATGACCATGACATGATCATGAAGAAAGTCGTACAGCGAGCAGCAGAGTGTAACCTCAGACTCAACTTTGACAAGCGTGAAGTCAAACAACCAAAGATGAACTATGTGGGACACTTGGTGACAGGTAATTGCTTAGAGCAAGATGCAGAGAAAATCCGAGCAGTGCGCAGAATGCCAATTCCACGAAGCAAAGAAGACATACGCATATTTCTTGGATGTGTCCTGTATTTGTCGAAATGTATCCCAAACGTGAGGACAGTGGCTGCTCCATTTCGAGAACTGATGACACTTGTGAGACGTCGAATTTCACCGGGGCAAGCGACAAGAAAAGCTTCGATGAACTGTGTTGTCGTACGCAAGTGTTGGCATATTGCGATGTCACTAAAGACGAGGCAATACAGTGTGTAGCTAGTAGCTAGTAGCTACGGACCAGGGGACGTCCTCCTAAAAAAGGTCGCCTACTAGTACAGACATCAAGAGCGCTCACTCGCACTGAGAGGAGGTACGTTCAACTGTTTTATGGACTTTTTTGCAGATTACCAGATCGAACACTGCACATCATTGCCCACCTTACCACAGTCGAATGGTAAGGCAGACAGCCGCATCGACATAATTACAAGTGTACAAACAGTTGGCCTTGCTAGACTACCGAGCAAAGCTACTATAGACATGTGCCGGTCCCATTGCCGCACAATCAACCAGCGCGGCTTCCTTCTTCGCTGCATATTGCCTACCGCTTTTGCTTTTACAAATGTCGGCACGTGTGGTACCAAACGACAGTGGTGTAACGAGTCACAGCGCCGCTGGCGGGGGGGGGGAGCAAGAGTAAAAAGTCCCGCCCCCACAAAGAGCGCAATAATGGAATAAGTAGGTATACCTGGGTATAAATGCCTCTTCGTTACTCCGACATTACAATAGAAGTCAGCTACAAAAATACTGAGGTCGATTCAGCGCTGCCACACTTCAACCCGAAATGAACAACCAAGGAAAAAACCAACAAAAACTCCAGTTAGCCAAGAAAAGACTGAAATATGAATAGGTAGCAATAACAACATAACATTACTTCACTACGACTCCCCGCGGCTGTCACAGCGACCGCAACGACGACAGTAGGCCAACGAAGCCTGGAGCGATATGTCGGTCCCGAGCGCGGAAGTTCCTTCATCTTCTTTTATAGCCGAATCATTCGGTCTTTGAGAGCCGCGAGCTCATCGATTACGCAGTCGAAGTTAATGACACTGGTAAGTTCGCGCTCGATCGACAGGAGCGCCAGACTGCTCAATCGCTTTCCCCCACATTTCAGCGAAGGTACGTCTCGATGAGCTTGACTTTCGAGAAGCTTCTCTCACAAGAGGCCACACTCACGCACATGGTAAAAAATTTGTTGAGCGATACGAGCAAGTCCAGGAAGGATGTCTCGTGTCCTCGCTTCACCAACCACTGAAGGAGGTCGAACGAGTTCCAGCTGCCCTTCGTCTCTCCTGTTTTCTAGCTCCTAGTGTGACGGACCTAACTCTTCATCCATTCCTTCTACGGTGGATGTCGATGTAAGTTTGGGTGAGTCGATCGAATGGGGAGTAAATGTCCCCATCATCGCAGAAGAGAACAAGCACCCCGAGTTTGGTTGCGCAACCGTCCAACCTGAGTCCAGGCTGATCTGGACATCGTTGGTTACTCCCAGGACTGGACGCTAAAACGGAGCAGCGAACGCATGGGGTTGGGATTTTTGCCGATATGTTTAGAATTGGTAAAAAAAACAACAACTAAATGTGCATGTATTATGCTATTTTGTTTAGCCAAATCTGACGCCGCAAATGGCCACCGGCTGCTCGAGCCTAATCCGTATGCCTTGGTATGGGACACAATGTTCTAAGTTTACCAATTACTGTTCATCGAAACTGCCGCTTCAGATAAAAATAAGTTACGCAAGTGTTATGGTACTAAAACATTATTACAGTATTTGTCGCAGCGGCTGGATATGGCGGTGGTATTTCTTGCTACGTAACGTCTATAGCTATGACGTAACTTTTGAGAGCCCAACTTTCGCAACAGAGGTTGTATAACGTGAATTCAAAACCGTTTGATAGCTTACCTAGCATTGCGATCCCATATTTACGAGAACCGTAACATTAATCTTTGATCTGATAGTAAGTGTGCGACATTCTTTACGAGGGTTTTGCGTAGGTAGTTATGACGACCTATGGCTGTGGCTAAAATGGCGTCTATCAACAAATGTCAAGATGATGAACAAATATTACGACGAAAAGCGCTGGATTACGCACAAAAAACTACGACGCAAGAGCAAGTATAGTCATATAAGACGTGTGTGCGGAATTTATGTCATAGTTGATATTATTTACGGATTACCTCAGTGTTTTCTTGAATCTTATAATTAGGCGTGCCTTCATGTTGCTGCCTGACTTCTCATTTCTTCCAGAATGACCAATCAATATTAATTCTACAATTAATATAACAATTATGTAGTACTGTCTACTACTATTAGTCAATGTCACCACAACATAGTCCATATTGTCTACCACTATTAGTATTAATCAATGTCATTATTCATCACAACATGGTCCTTCGTAAATAAAATAACAGCTATGTGATAAGCCATGAAAAGCAAAATACAATTAACAATACAATATAGGGCATTCATGACGTTGCCTGGTCACAGTAAACATTAGGCAGAGTCATCCGCCCCACTCTTGAGCTAGCCTAGGGGCGGAGATCTTCACCGGCATTTGCTAAAGCGCCGTTTTGGCAGTTCCGTAGCCAAATGGCTACGGAACTAATAACTTAAGTTTTAAAACCAATATGCACTAACCGTTTCACATGTGTATTCTGTGACATACAACCGACAATTGGGCGTCAAGAAACTGAAGAAATGTGCTCCAAATAATTACTTATGAGTACTTGTATCGGTGACATAGAAAACATTTCACAATTAGCCGCCATACTTTGTACGTGATGTTGCCTTTGATCAAACGCGATTTCCTGTAGAATGAGGCCAGAATGGGCCAGCTGCACAGACATAAATAAAACACCCGTTAGTAAGTTAGTAGTTTATAGGGGCATGATTAATTATGTAACCCCATGGCCAGCAGACGGCAATTCTTAGCGTAACCTTATCCACGGGAATCCCGCTTGGTATTCTCACTCACAACAACACCCGGTTATATACAAATGTTGACAAGCACATGCGTTCTGACAAAAAGGTAATAATTTCACACTTTTACATGGTTATTGTCAGGTAACTTTAGTGATATACATATAAGAATGCATGCAGACACGAAAGACGTGTTTATTGCTCTGTTTATGGCGTATTTGTAAGGTTTTTACGTTTATTGAAAATACTTAGGTTTTTGACGAAAGAGATCTTTGCCCCTACAACAGCAACAGCCAGATAGAAAAAAATTGTAGGGCAACTTTGCCTAAGTAAACATGTGATCTCACATCGCTTAAAGACCTCCTGCAGTGAAATTACAATAATGACATTCAACTGGCCAGCAAGGCAGCTTATAGTATACCAAATTCATGTAAAAAAATATTAGCAGCATCCATCAAGTTAATTAGTCACCAGAGCCAGATTAATGGTAGCCATCTGGCATCGCTACAGTGCAGTCCGCGAAATCTAGGTCAGGCAGCCCGTGACGTCAGAACAGGCGGAAACTGCTGGGCCAATGCGCGTGCAGCCGTATTGTGCGCCACTGTTTACATTCTTTTAATCCATCCATTGATAACACAGCTCATATTTCTCGTTATAAAATTCGGATAGTTTGGGAACTGCTACATATATTTAGCAAGTGCAGACATGGTAAATCGTTGTGTAGTGTTTGAATGCAGCAATACGCCAAGTGAAAGAGTAAGCCTGCACAAGTTTCCAAGCGACAAACATCCCTGACAGATATGGAATTTAGAAGAATCAGTTTTCATATGCAGCAAGCATTTTTGTGATGGCGACTTTGTAAACAAGTTGAAGTTCGACATGGGATACGCCAAGGGCCTTGTGTTGAAGGAAACTGCAATTCCGACCATCTATCCCACTGTTACTACGGACGCCATTAGCGGAAAAAAGACTGCCACAGCCAGTAGTAGTACCAGTACTAGTAGTGTCGCAGCTACCAGTTCAACGTGCCAGCACCAGCGGTCCGCAGTGAGAAAATTTATCATTGATGGTTTATAGCATACTTATAAAATGCTAGCACTAAAGATAATTTACAGAGTATTTAAATAGACAAATTACCACTGCGAGACGTGTGAGACGGCTTCTGCCTGTGCACGGTCGCCGTCGGACAAAGCATGTTTATCCTCGACACGCACAGACACAGCCTCTGCCTCTGGGTCATGCATGTACGGTTGTGGACCTGTCAGGGGTTCGGGGTCTGCATAATACTCCCCAATATCACTATCCACATCTTCTAAATACGAAATAGTGTCACCACATGAAGAATCAGATGAATCCAACATTGTGTTGCGAGATTGGCCTTCCTTTCGTGACGTCACGAATACCGTCCGCAGTCGCTAGATGTCGCTAAAAACTGGTACATTTTGTGTACACAAAACATGATCAAATAAGCTCTTTTACGGGGTGACCGAGGGAATTAAAAAATTATTTGAGTAGCAGTAAATTATTTTTAGAATATGGACAATGCAGTTTGGGAAGAAAAAAAGTCATTTCGCGTACCCTTTAAACAGCTAAACATGGTTGTTGTGATTCCATAAGCGTGACTAGTCGGCGTACATGCTTCGTGCGCCCACTTCTTGCACTGTTGGCATTGAACCCACTTCTCGTGAGGCCTGCTCGTCGCAAAGGTCTCGTCACACACCAACCAAGGCCATTCTTCGTCATCACTACTGTCTGATTGTCGTTGCTTGTTCAGCTTCGACTGTGGCTTCACGTGAGACTTACTCTTCTTAGTCATCTTCGTTCTCTGCTCGTCCATCTTGGCTTGGAGATTTCGTTTGTATGGCGACGATGTGATACACGCAGCAGACGCAGCCTTCCTGGACCTTAATCTCGGTCTTGTGATCTTCGAAAGTGGACAGCGTTTTGTGACGACTTGTCTGACCGTCGTGCGGTTGCAGCTTTATAAGCCAGACGGTCCCGCAACACCACTCGGTACGGGGGTAAGCAGTGGGTGCTGGGTCAGCATTTGGCACCGACATTGCAGCTGGCTCCTGGTCAGGAGACGGCCCCGTGACGGCAGTAGGCCCCGGAACTGCAATTGACAACGGGGCAGCAGTCGGTACCTGGTGCGTACGTAGGCAGTGCCGAAGATCCCTGCCATTTGGTAGTATGAGATCCTCTTCATCGGGTTCGAAACCATCCATGTGTCTGATGCCGCAGCGTACGCACTTTTCATGGACTTGTAAAATGTTCTGTCTAGGGGCTGCATCTTGGACCTGGCGTACTCAACAGCCGCTAAGCTCTTGTGACTGTGGTGACCGTCCATCACGATTATGTGACGGTTTGTCGGTGACGAATTCGTGAACTTCACGAAGCGGTTGAGCCACGTCACAAACATCTCCGCATCCACCCAACCGCTGGGATTTGCTTGCCCGATAGATTGTGGTGGAGCCCCATTCATCAGCACTTCCACCATGAGCTTGCGTGGATATAGAAACATCGGGGGCATACCTGTTCCCACAGCACTCATGGCACCAACGACAGTCACCGTATTGCTGCATTCGCCGCTTGTTATCTTCGCCACTTGTCTCACTCCCTTCGACGCCACGACGTTGCCTGGCCAATGAACGCGCGTGATACCTGTCTCGTCCATGTTCCATATTTTGGATGGCTCGTATTTGTTTTGTTGAAGCATTTTTTTTTTAAATTGCAAAGAACCTGGCTACTTTCGACTTGTTGAAACCCACGGCCCTGATGATGCTTGTTCCTTGAGGCCGGTGTATGCTTAGCTCGGGATGCCTGCACATGAAGCCTATTAACCGGTCTTTCTCCGCCACTTTTGGAGTCTGGTTAAACGGGTTGGCGATTCCCAAGGCTTCAACCACGTCGTATGCCAGGCGGCGGACTTCCAACGGGGTAAGGTCTCACATCGATGTTTCCATCGTTTGCACGGTGTCGCATATCTGCTGTTCACTGCACTAGACAACAATGACGTGCACCCGAAGTGCACAGTTCCGGGAGTCTTCATCTTTTTGTTTCGGTGCCGTTGAATCGTGCGCGTTGCAATTCCCAGATCCTTGCTTACACGGATAAGCGGCAGCCCCTGTACGGCTTACTGGCGTTAAGGCCTCGCGCAGTGCCTCGTCACCATACGATGGTCGGGTCTCTACTTTTCTATTATAGATTCGGACCATTGTTTCTTCTGAAAATAAATGCAGAACACTCTTGGGTATATGTGTCAGTTACAATTGAGTTGTCCAATTTCGGTACGCGTCATTTGCGACGATGTAGTATATACCAACAAATATTAAACTAAAACGTTTACTCTGAATGATGGCATGCCAACCAGGTTTACTAACAAATGTGGCTGAATGTTCAACATAAACTTTCACCGAAGGAATCAGTCGGAAGAACAAAAACGATACAATACAAACATGTTACGGAATTAGGCGATACAGGACACGCAACTGTAAAGTCTACATAAGAAAGCGGTTTAATAAATGGTATTTTATAGTTCAATGATAGGTGATCAATACATTTAGAAATCAGTTGCGACACATCGGGCAACTCGCCAAAAGTAATGGGGTAATACGGCTACCTAGGCCTATTGCCCCATGTCACAGTAGGCTACTTACCCCATCGGCGCATTTTTTTTTGCAGCGGGGCGCCATTAAAACACCAACGTGGTGGCCCGTATTTGTTGTTAATAATGTGTGTATTAGGTCAAAAGGTGTGTCGGGTGCAGGCTTGTTAACAAATGCAAATGCATTTGAATGCGCATTTGAATGTTCAGCATTCAAATGCCTCCCTGACATTTTAAATGCATTTGCATTTGAATGCGTACTTTAAACATTTGTATTTGAATGCAACCCACAAACATCTGATTTGTTAAATGCACAATCAAATGCATGCCTAATTCCTTAAGTACTATTATTGTTAGAGTCGCTTTCACAAGTTCACAAAATGGCATTGGAAAAAGTGCACTGTAATGAGCAGTGCCCTCAGCAGTTTATAAAATCATTGTCTGACCTGTGAATCTTTCACAACGTGCTCTTTGAAAAAGTGCTCTGTGGGTCAATAGTCAACTGGCCAATGGCTGAGCTGTTATTCACACAACACGAAAAGACCAACTGGTCTATAAGATGATGGCTTCAGATATTATCTTTCAATGAAACAATGTAGACAAACGACTCCTTTGTGTTGTGTCGGCACTGTTGGGGTGGGTTGGGGTGGCAGCATATTAGGGGGAGTAAACATCAGCAATGTCATCCATAAATATTTACAGCCAGAGGGACCGATTAGTAGCAGCTGTAATTATCCACCAGGTTTTCATCCCAGTGACCCCACCAGTGGACAGTCTATTTTCTTGTTTTCCCCTTCCATTCTGGCCTACCTGAATGATTAGCCTTTCATTCCCTGCCATAGTTCGCAGTAAGCTGTCAATTGTCTATTCCTCTCTCCCATTTCCACAATTTCTGCAGTCCTGGAACTGTGTGACTCAGTGTATGACTCTACAAACATGTTCATGTAGTTTGGACTGATATGTAGTGGTACTTAGTGTTTATAATATGTACTATTGTATTTATTAAATAAATTAATAATGTGTTTGTATGCATTACGTTGTTTTTTCTCCAAACAGCAAAACGGTAATATAAAGCCAAAACATTTGAAATTAATTCAAATGAATTTGCAAATGTGTAACCAAAACATTTGCATTTGAGTGCGACCCCAAAACATTTGCATTTGCATTTTAATGCGTTCCTGGAAAATGGCATTTGCATTCGCATTTGAATCAAGTGAAACATTTGCATTTGCATTCAAATGCGCTTACATGTACTTGTTAACAAGCCTGGTAGGGTGACGTGTGCCTATTTTCATATTCGCAGTTTTATTTACAACTTTATCGACACAAATGTTGCATTCATATTTTACATCATTAAATAACACCCTTGTGTATTTGCATCGATGTTTAATGTAGTGCAACAACTTACACGCATCTTCTGCAATGAATAAACGAGTATAAAGCACAGTACCGTATGGGTATATAATAAACTGTAGCGTTGTCAAATGCTCGAGAAATGATACCGGTTCAGTTCTCCTACAATCCGCTAGGGGCACACTCCACTATGCCCCCCAAGTCCTCGAGCCCGAGGGCTGACAATGGAAGTGTGACCCTCTACATTTCCTCCAATAGTCTTCTTGGAGGTTGCCGGGTGCGACCGCCAAGTCGCCGAACAGCGGGTGACGGAACAGGGGTCGGTGGCGGAACCTCAGCGGCCGGTGGCGGAACCTCGGCGGCTGGTGTGGGTGGGGGTGCGGTCAGCTGGAGCGTCTCACGACTAGCAAGAGGAGGCTGCCCGGCACCGGACTCGGGCCTGGCCGGGGTCGCAGGCACGGGTGTAGTCGGCCTGGGTAGGGGCGACACTGGGTCGGCGGGCTGGGTTGGTGTCTCGGGTAGCATGGGCAACGGTGGCATGGTCGTGGCGAGGGGAATGACCGATGGTCAGTTGATCAACGGGGCCCTGGCGATATGCGGTGTGTACTGGCGTATGTGCTTCCTGTTGCGGAGCGTGACACGCCCCGACCCGTCCACTCGTATGGTGTATTGGTCGTACTGTCGTACCTCAACCACGATTCCGGTGCGGTCCCACTTGGTTGGATGCGGGCCAACCAGATTCTGTAGCCTTACGCAATTGCCGATAATGAGTGGAGGTAGGACCCGTGTGTGCTCCGACAGTCGCTCATGTGCCCTCGTGTTTCTGTAGGCTAACATGGCCCGTTGGAATGCGTCGGTGTTCAGGGAACCGCCTGGGCCCGTGCTGCCAACCAGCATCCGCTTGACCGTTTTCACTCCGACTTCTGCCCTGCAGTTGCTGTGTGGGTTTGCTACGCTGCTGATGCGGTGACGTATACCCCAGTTATTGAGGAATGTCTTTGTAGCGCCTGCCTTGAACTCAGGTAGTGATGACCGCCGTGGCTGAAGTAGTCAGCGCATATCGCCTGGAAGGGGTAGACTGGTCGTGTTGGTGGTGTAGGTGGCGGGTTTGGTTGTGACGGGGCCATGCGGTTGCACGCTGTACAGCGTGCACGTGTCTCTTCAATTGCCGAAGTCATACCTGGCAAGAAGAATGACCCCTCTGCTCGCGACACCATCGAAACACCCTGGTGAGCCGAGTGGAGTGCCTGCAAGACACTTGCTCGGAGAGTGGGTGGTATGACGATTCTGTCCTTGTAAAGGATGACGCCGTCATACTCGGTTATCTTCTCCCGGTACTGGTAGTACGTGCGGGTGGCACTGGGCATAACTGATGGCGTGTCAGGAAAGCCGTTGTGGATGGCATCCACTAGAGCAGACATGTCGGGGTCGCTCGTCGTGGCAGTGCGCACATCATCCCATGTGACCGACTTGATGAGTTCCGTGGCCGTGGACGCGCAAGTCTGTGAGCAGCGAGATGGCGCCAGGTCGTCGCGGGATCGGAGTGCTGCGAGGGCTGCCGCGGCCACATCATTGGGCATGTCGGGAGTCTCGGCAACGCCCACCGGGTGCCGTGATAGGGCGTCTGCGACGGTGTTGCGGACGCCGGGGATGTGGAGCACGCGAAATCGATACCGCAGTGTCTTCTCCTTAATGTTCCGCAAGCGAGGGTTTGGGATGTCATCGAGGGCGCGGTCACCCAGCACTTTGAGTAGTGGCTTGTGGTCTACTGCCACCATGAGGTCCGAACATCCCATGGTGAAATGTCGAGCCTTGTCAAGGGCGTCTACAACTGCCAGTGCCTCGCCCTCGATGGGGGCATAACGTGACTCAGCGCCGTGTGTGACACGGCTGCTCATCAGCACTACTTTCCAGCCTGACTTGCAGCAGAACGGTCGGACACCAGCGCAGTCACAGTGTTTCTGGAGTAGCCAATACCCGAGCCCTTCCTTAGACCAGTCCGTGGCAAGACATGTCGGGCGTGACTGGACCCCATGCCTGATCTGGTCGATGATCACGATTTTCGACTGCTTGAACAGGTGATCCAAATGTTCTGTTATGTACTGATCTGGCTTCAGGAGGTCGCGGAATGGTTGCATGTGGTCCGCCACGGCGAAGGCATAAGCCACCTGGTTGACGAGGCCGAACCAGCTTCTGATGTCTGTGACATTCCTCGGTATCGGGAAGTCCTTTATCGCCTGCAATACCTTCGAACATGGTTTCACTGACGTGGGTGATATCTCAAAGCCTGCAAACTCGACGGTGTCTTTGGCGAATACAAACTTGTCTGGATTCTGCGTGATGCCATTGCGGCCACACGTGTCCAGCCACTGCACTGCCTGCCAAAAGGCCTGCTCGATGTTGTCCGCCCACAGTAGGGTATCGTCGATGCATTTTGTCTTGTTAGGTATGTGGGCGACGATTTCATCGAAGCGCCGTGTGAAGCCATCGCCAGACGCCACCTATTCTTGGGATGCAGAGCGGTATCGATAGCGGCCCCAAGGCGTTATGAACGTCGTGAGGTGCCGGTCGTCGGGGTGGAGTGGGACAGCGTGGTAGCCGTTCCAGGCGTCACACACCGTTTTCTTTGTTCCATGAGGCACCGATCTCGCTTGGTGAAAGGGTCTCTGGGTGTGGTGGGTCTCCCTGGTGGCACTAGCGTTGAGGGCCTGGAGATCCACAGTCCGTCGAGGCTTCCCATTCTTCTTTGCGCCAATAACCATGCGATGACACCAGGTGACAGGGGTGCCAGTTGGTACCTCCTCGATGACGCCAATACTGCAGTCTAGGTCGAGGCCGGCCTTCCCGTCGCTTCGCCAGTGAATTGGGACATCGATCGGTGTGTGGCATGCGACAGGCTTGGCGTCTGGGTCAACCATTAGTCGGAGTGGCGGGCCCTCCATCGGTCGGAGAGGTTGGTGGTGACACGTGTTAAATGTGCTAGCCTTGTAGTGCGACAGCAACCACTGCTCCGACGACTCTGCTCACCTCCGCTAAGGGCTGTTGGCTTTGGCCGACGCCAGGGAAGTTACGCGGCACAATGCCTAACGCCACACACGCTCTTCGAGACAAGAAGTCGCTCGTGTCTCGACATATGTAGACAATTTGGCGTGTTTCTGTGCCACTTGGAGAAGCGGAATCTGATAGGCGCAAGGCGATCGCCCCAATTATGTCCAGATTGTTTCCGTTGGCAACTGACATCTGCAGACGTGTTTTGCTCAGGTATCGCTCGGTGAGTCCAAGCTTGGAGAGTAGATTCGTCCCAGCCAGGCACGATTGGCAGCCTGTATCAGCCACTACCGACACCAACGCCGCCTTAGTCGGGCGCCTCAATGGCGTGCGGAGGCCGAGAGCGCGAGTGTCGCATGGGTAGTGAGTGATGTACAACGACAATGTAGGTTGTGGCGCCGAGGGTTTCTTCACCCACGTGTCTTGAGTAGCATTGTAAACGCAGTGTTGGAGTTCGAAGTTCCCGAGGTTGCAGACGATCTCATTGTCGACAGGCGGCGCGTTCTCCGGTTTCCATCTGTGGTGACCGGCGCGGGCGGCGTTGCACATAGTGTGTGCCGGCCGTTGACTTTTTCCTGCATACGGTCCCAAGGTTTGGCCGTATGCCGGGCAGTTATCAGAGCGCTCGTCCCTGCTGCTACCATGGCCGATCTGACCGCAGTGTGTGCACAGCGGAGTAGGCAGGGGTGGGGGTGGGGCATGTTGTTTTAAAACCGCTCTCTGCTGTTTCCGGAAGGAACTGATCGGGGCAGCCGCCTCTGACCCTTTGCTCAGCTGCTGGAGGGAAATCTTCGACCTCTTCGAGAGGTGTACTCGGTCCCTTCTCGATCAGACAATCCAGTTTGATGTCATGATCAGCGCAGCCCAGGATGACCTGGTCCCGCACCACAATGTCGCTGTAATCTGCCCCAACGCATGCGTCGTGGTTCGGGCAGCTCGGGCACTGGCACTTGTTGACGAACTGGCAAACTCGCGCTTGCCCCTTGAGTCGAGCGCTGTAGACGCGGACAGGTTCGTCTCGGTCCTGCCGCATCTTTGACAGAACGTCTCGGGCTACCATTGCATTCTCGGCGCGCACCGCCAACTTCTTAATTTTGGCCAGTAAATCTCGTTCGCTGCAGGAGGCCAGCGCATCACGGTGAACCCGCACGAGGTTCTTCCGTAGTCCCTCGGGATTTCAGCAATCTAGGAGCTGGTAAGCTCCCCTCATCGACAGTCGGGCGGCTAATTTTCTCCACCTTGGCCGTGGCGCCGGCAGGGCGGCTGGGCGCGGGCGTGTCGACATGCTGGCTCTGCGCGTGGATGGTGAGGAGTGTGGCTGCGAGCGCGGTGTCGGTGACATTCGGGCGGTATTCGCATCTGTCGACGGGGCACTTTACAGCTGCCGTGGGCGTAGCCGGATCCATGATCACAACTGCAGATTATGCACCAGGTGCGACCACCGTATTTGCGTAAGCGGGCGTGAGCGATAATAGGCCGGACCGTCGACGAGTGCTTAATACAATGCTGCAGATTGTCCGTTTATTCATAAATAACACCTTTGTCAATTGCATCGATAACTGGCCTAAATTATTAGGACTTTATGCCGTCGGTTATTCCAGCATTTTTGTACCTGAATGCGTTCCTTACATCATTCCCCATATGTTCCAGTAAAAAAAGTTCATGTATTCTTTTAAAATATTGTGTTTTAGGCCATTTTAATCAGTTTTACACCTAAAAACAGCGGAACCGATCGCATGATAAACATGGCGCGTATGTGATTTGCGCATTAGTCACGCCTCGTTGCCATCAGAACCACGAAGGCAATGTTTGTGTGCATTGCCTATTGGGCATACAATTACGCAACGTAAAAAAATTAAGAGAAAACATTTAGAAAATTGGCTCCAAAAAATTTTTCAAACGAAGAAATTCTAGAAAAAAATTTAAAACATTCTCCACAGTTTTCATATTAAACGCAACATTTATAGAGCACATACAGTCACTTCTAACGTAATATTTCATATTTTATTTAATGAAATATTTGATGTTGCAAATATTATTTGTATGAAAATTATGTGGTCGATATTAGATGTTATACGCATGCGCAACTACAAGGGGACATCTCATTGCATGTCATTGTTAATATAATTAAATTTAAAAGAATGCATGGGTTAAATTATCTGTCATTTGGTGAACAAAGATTATTGTTTTTGTAATTAAAAATGATACTGATGATATTGCATGTCATGTGCATCTTTAAAGGGAAAATTCACTGCATATCATTGTTAATATAATTAAATTTAAAAGAATGCAGGGATTAAATTATCTGTCGTTTGGTGAACAAAAGTTTTTTTGTTAAATTATGCTGATATTCCATGTCTGGTTTCCTTCTGATGGGGAGGGTATTGTAAATATAATTAAATTTAAAAGAATGTAGGGTTAAATGATCTGTAGTTTGGTGAACAAAGGTTGTTTTTAAATTATGCTGATATTGCATGTCTGGTTTCCTTCTGATGGGGAGGGAGGGGGAGGGAGGGAGGGGGAGAGGGAGGGAGGGAGGTATTCTGTGTTGTCCGTTTTTGCAGCAATATCCTGTGAAATCGTGATGTAGTACCACCTTGCCAGTGATTAATGGGAAGAAGAAGATATAGCTCAGAAATAATTGTAATTGTTCATATTAAATAACATTAATTAGTTTCTCATAATACATGTGAATTAAAAGCATCCTGTCATTGCGCATACACACATTCAGCAAAATATATAACATTAATTAACATATTAGTAATTAATGAATCCACGTGCTACACTATTGTAACTGCTAGTGTGATTTTGACGTGTAATAAATAAAACACAAAAGTTTACAGTTATTTAGCTTTCTTAAAGGGATGGAGTCGTCACAGAGTATTCAGTATGCTTGCCACAATAATTACGTAAAAACAGAAATGTATTATTATCATATTATCATATTATTATTATCATATTATCATATGCACTAGTTGTAGCAACTGGGTGGACTTCGTCAAGTCCGGGTGTGAGAAGTCCTTGGCTGAGGTTCAGACGGATAGTTTTAGTTTTGAGTGTAGGGGATGTACGAGGATGAAGGAACTTGAATTGGAGTTAGAACAGCTGAGGCTGCTCGTTGTGGCAGTGGTGGGAAGGGAGCAGGTTGTTTGTGCCAGTGGTTCTGGTGAGGGGACAGTGGATAAAGTGGGGGAAGACGACGAGAGAGATGCTAGGGTGAACTCACCTCAGCCTGGGAGGAGGTTGAGAGGAGGTAAGGTGACAGGTCATAGGGAGACGGGACGGAAGGAGACGGGACATAGGGAGACAGGATGAAAGGAGTAAGGTAAATTGCTGTAGGAAATCCTTGCCCAAGCCTAAATAATAACACTATTTAGTAAGTATTTACATCGTGTGGCTTTCTTCCGCGCACCGAGGGCCTCGGTCCGAGGCAGTTGCACAAAAGAAATTGCGTAGCATTTGCATGAACTGCCGTGACGAGCACATAACCATCGAATACACATTGAATGCACAGGATTATGTATCCGCTGGATGTGAGCTGTCAATGTGTTATCAGTCATTCAATCAAGAAATGTGTATTCAGACAAATCGGTGATACTACAACTGCACATAGACACAGCATATACGTGAAAAGCAATACATATGTGGTTTGGTTACTCACCAGTTTAGAATTATTGAAAAAACTAAATATGTATTTGGCGTACCCCAAAAATATGAATATGCATATAATTTAATTAGTATTTGTAAATTATTTAAATGAACATGTTAATGTAAAGAGATTATATTAAATTGTAAATTTAAATAAATTGACTTAAATTTATATAAATTGACTTAATTAAATTAAAGTACTCCTTCACTCCCTCCTTAAAGATGCGCATGACATACAATATCATCAGTATATTTTTTATTACAAAAACTATAACCTTTGTTCACCAAACGACAGATAATTAACCCATGCATTCTTTTCAATTTAGTTATGTTAACAATGACATGCAATGAGTTGTCCCTTTAAAGTTGCACATGCGCATGACATGCAATATCAACAGTATAATTTTTAATTACAAAAACAATAGTCTTTGTTCACCAAACGACAGATAATATGAATTAAATGAAATAAAATTTTATTATATTAACAATGAAATGCAATGAGATGTCCCCTTGTAGTTGCGTATGCGCATAACATCTAATATCAACCAAATAATTTATAAAAAAAACAATATTTGCAACATCAAATATTTAATTAAATAAAAGATGAAATATTACGTTACAAGTGACTGTATGTGCTCTATAAATGTTGCGTTTAATATAAAAACTGGGGAGAATATTTTTTTTGGTAGAATTCTTTCGTTTGAAAATTTGTTTAAGCTTACTTTCTCTTTTTTATCTTAATTTTTTACGATGCGTAATTGTACGCGCGATACACACAAAGATCGCCTTCGCGGTTCTGATGGCACCGAGGCGTGACTAATGCGCAAATCGCACACGCGCCATGTTTATCATGCAATTGGTTCCGCTGTTTTGATGTGTAAAACTGATTAAAAGTGGCCTAAAACACAATATTTTTAAAGAATATATGAAATTTTTTTAGTGGAGCAAATGCGGAATGATGTAAGGAACGCATTCAGGTACAAAAATGCTGTAAAAACCGTCGGCGTAAACCTCTAATAATTTAGGCCAGTTAAGTAAACGATTACCTGCATCGATGTTTAATGTAGTGCAACAACTTACACGCATCTTCAGCAATGAATAAACGAGTATAAAGCACAGTACCGTATGGGTAGATAATAAACTGTAGCGTTGTCAAATGCTCGAGAAATGATACCGGTTCAGTTCTCCTACAGTCCGCTAGGGGCACACTCCACTAATCATAATAACGAAATGCAGAAAAAGTTAATTTTCTCACTTTACCGTGTATGCTGGTTGATGTAGTTTTCGACCTACTTAATAGAATATGCCGCTTAAAAAAAATCTGAAGAAACACAGCTACTTCATTTATTCAATGCAAACAAATTATTAAAACAGTTGTTTTGAGTGAAAAACTTACGAATATTGAACATCTGAACCATGTCGCACGAGTCGAGGAAACCGGCGGAATTCGACCTATATTTATGGCAAGCCGCACAGACAATCTTTTTTCATTTTACCACTTTGTTCCAATTATTTCAACTTTTTTTAACAACCAGGCTTGACATAGCGCTTTATAAAACACATACACATATACTTGTATTGAATATATATGCCATACTTCTACCACAAATGGGGCTATTATTGTCACGTGGCCAAAGAACGAGACACTCGTCAGCAGACGCTCAATAATAATGTCTGGTAAGCATGCAAAGTCGGTTTATACCAAGGTATGTATATCATAAACATGTTCCATGTTATATTATATATATAAAAACAGACGCTGTGATGAGATTTCAATGGGTCGAAAACTGGCGTGGGTCGAAAATTGCACTGGTAACTATAAGTAGCGTTCCGTCGTTTTAGAGTGACGGCAAAGCAACGTGTCGGCACGGTAATCAGCTGTAGAGGTAGTCGCGTGCATGTGTCAGACGGAACAAAAGTGGGGTAGGCCTATCGCCTCTTGTGGGCTAATCCCCTCACCCTACCCTAACCTTAGTCTTAGGGCATAATTTTACCAGTTGTTGGTATTATGTTTAGGACTACTTGCAGTCGACAATATTTAACAAGATTGCCATCTAAAGCAAAGGCTCAGATGGCAAGTGGACAAGTAAGTCATAGGCTTATCGAGAGCCCAACACTTTCATCTGTGTATAACCGGCCTTCCTGACATATTTATCAATTTTGTTTTTAAGCATATTCACGCTACTAGCATTTACACAATATGTATATAAGTATATAATTTGTTCCATTCATTTATTTGTGGTAGCAATAGGAAGTTGTACCTAGCAGTTTACATCCTAAGGGTGGTTAGTCGATCAGATATTGGGCTTTGCACGTTTCTTCGCCGGTCTCAATGTGAATGGCAAAACTTATGCCTGCATCAAATGTCACCACATGCTTTCCCTGACCAAACGAAGGAGTAGTTCTTCCCTTCCAGGCTGCCATAATCTGCTAACCTTATCTCATGGAGTGGAACTTTTTCGATTTTATACCCGCCAAGTTCTCTTAATAATTGCTGTTCTACGTTCAGGTCTATATAGTATTCGTAAGTTGGTCATCGTCTGGACGTTCCATGATCCTAGAATCATTGTAGTGTATCGTTTCGTTCCATATTTTGTTCAGCTAGAGTAAGTGCCCCTCAGCCTTGACGTCCTGGCCTGGTAGGGACGTCTTCTGAAGAGGCAGGTAGACCTATCCTTGAAAACAGCTGCCAAGCGTTCCATCGTTCTATTAATACCCTAAGTTCGTAAGCTTTAGAGGTGTAGTTAGTTATACGTGTTTGTTTGGTTTCAGGTCAGTACCGATATATCGAGGAGCACCCTTCTGGCTACTAGAGACATCCAGAGTCTGGCTAAATAGTCTACTAACGCTGACGGCGAACAGCTCTATCCGACTGGACATACAGTCACAGTAATTGCTACATATACATCATCTGGAGATAAAAACTGACAATTTAGTATTCTTCTCCCCTCGGTTAGAACTTGAACTAATCCTCAACCATGAACGTGTTAATAATAGGAGTTCTTTTGTTTGTCTCGGCATCTATTGATTCAGGTAAGTTTATATTCTTTTAGTTTTACACACATTGCATGTGTTTAACAGGGAGATTAGTGTTTCGTTAAGCCCAGAGACTTGCCTTGATAATTATTCAACCAGCTACTTAGAAAGTAGGAGAAATTATGTGGCAATTCCTCACATTGATCGAATATACAAACGTAAACTGGGCTGAATTTAATCGAGTAGGGATTTCTTAATGTGGTCACGTGGTTTCTATGTTTCCAGAAACAAGCAATTAAAATGGAGTATGAGCTCGTATTAATTCAATGATTTATGCACACTTATTATTTGCACCTTGAAGTATTGCGACTGTGTGTAAACAATGGATCGTTATCGCTACGTAAATAACAATTAGTCAACTAGGTTCGGCGCAACGTTCTGGAAGTCGCCATGTATGGCATTAGAATGCACGCATTGTTCGCCTGAAAATAGATTATAAGCCGGGTCAACAATATGTTTAAAAACAAGGTTGACACATATCTCAGGAGGGCGGGTTATAAGTAGATGAACATTGTTGGACTCTCGATAAGCCAATGGCTTCCTTGTCCATTTGCCATCTGGGCCTTTGGCTTGGATGGCAAATCTTGTTAAATCTTGTTAAACATTCATAATGAACAATATCGTGCTACCTAGGTCCTAGGCCTAGCGAGTGTGGCACCGGTCGATAGAACAATCTGGTGTTAACAAAATTGCTCAACACCTGCGCTAAACAGTGCAGTTTTGTCATATTTGTATGTAAAAAAATACAGTCATGTTTGTGATAGACATTCTGTTAGAAACTTAAAATCCTCACAAATTCTGTTTTATTTATGAAATAAACCAGGCAAACAAAAAGACAAGGTTTGGCACTACATCGGCTAGAAAATTCTGAAATCAAAATGTGGTTTCATCACTTTTTGGACTAGAAAATAACACTAAAATGCGAGTGTGTTAGTGGGTTTATGTTCACAAGTGTCCTGAGCATTTTACATCAGATATTCTAAGGGTGAACTTGCCCCGTGGCGCACAGACGGACGTGCCCCAACACAGACATATTTGGTGTGTGTGTGTGTAGGGGTGGGGCAACTAAATATTTCTCGCACTGGATAGAGCAACAACGTAAGATCCAAACAATAGCTCTGATATAAGGGCTTTATTCAGCACTCCGAATGTCTAACCAATGTCAATTATAAGTACTGAAATGTGATCGAAAAAAATCACTTTCATTCACCAAAATCAGTTTTCTAGCTCACACCTTTCCAGCCAGCAACTCGTGGATGTCAGATTCCCGCTGCAGGAAGTTTGAAGATCATGTGACTTAGTCGTGTTTTTTTTATGTTTTTTTACGTTCAGTTCATACGGGCAGTGCCAAGTTTCATACGGGCAACATTTGAATTTGTGAATGAAATGGCTGTTACAATTGCTGTGGTAGAATTATGTGATTTTCTAATCATGAAGTGAACTGTAAGGAATATTTACCAAAAAAACCTCAAAGTCAGCTTCACAATGCTATAACAAATTCCAATGTCATTACCATCAACACAGGGTGGCAAGTGTAGCCATGTTTGTTAATTTTGTTCCGCTTGTTGTGACTAGAATTTTTTTCAATTAAAAATTATATAAAACCAACACCTTAAACGTTGCAAACTCTTCCATGCTGCATGCTTAGTATTGAAAAGCAACTGTCGGCAGGCTGGCTGCTATGAACAAAATAGGAGGATGGGCGTTTTTGGCCGCTGTGACCGGGGAAATTCTAAAACTAATTATGATTATTGTTAGTCTACAGAAGTTGTTCTTTCATAAGTCTAAATTAAAGATTAAAAAAAAATCTCATAGGGGCAGAGCAGGTCTTTCATATGGGCATTTTGCCCTTATGAGAGACCATAAAAACCTGCACGTGAGATATTTATCCACGTGGCAGCCGTTTACCACATGACTGAGCAGAACTGGAATATACTGTCTGGAACAGGTGTGACTGCAGTCACCGTGGACACTTTTAAAGTACATTGGGCAGACAGATCTACAGTGCCTACAGTGCTTTGGCACTAGTGCCCACATAGACATAATAACCTTCTGGTCCTTGTCGATTACCGTAGGGACATAAACAGGTACAAATTGGGCAGACAGATCTACAGTGCCTACAGTGCTTTGGCACTAGTCCCCACATAGACGTAATAACCTTCTGGTCCTTGTCGATTACCGTAGGGACATAAACAGGTACAAATTGGGCAGACAGATCTACAGTCCCTACAGTGCTTTGGCACTAGTCCCCACATAGACGTAATAACCTTCTGGTCCTTGTCGATTACCGCAGGGACATAAACAGGTACAAAATATCGAGTTGATTTTCAAATTCCTTTGCTTTGTTGAAGGAGAGGCGGTTATGTGCTATGAGTGTTCGTTCGTGTCTGGTTTGAGCGGATTCGAACCAGGACAAGACAGATGCAATGACCCCTTCACTGGGGGAGAATTCATCAGCAACTGCTCCGGAGTCGTGTGCCGTAAAAACATCGTATTGTCAGGCAGTAAGTGGGCACACCGCATATGTTTTTTTTGTAGCAGGACGCATATATTTAAGTCGAAGAACTGTAAGTTCAAGAACATAAGTTTTATTTTCAGAGAGTCAATGCATGCTAAGGCTGCTCTGACTTGGCTTGTTCTTCCGTGTGCTGTTTGCCATAGTATTCCTCGATGCTATTTTATCACTGTGTCTATAGCAGCGCCCAGCAAATATCAGCCTCCATTGACGTATCCGGCATGTTCAGCCCACCTGCTCACCATACTCCAGTTAGTAATTCAAGTGACATTAGAACTGCTGTCAATGTGGCAAGAAATCAACTTGTTCCATTATGTACGGTTCTTTTACCTTTCCGTTCTCATTACGTCTTTGAGGCGGATGTTCTTTTCCTCCAAGGGGCTGCTGATGTTCCTAATCCATCGTAACCTAGTCTGGGCCTACCTCTCGGTCTCTTTCATAATCACGCTCAGGGCCACCTTTATGACATAATCACGTTCTCTGCTTATCTTTTATCACGCATCTAACGATTGTGAAAAAGCAGGTAATGGACGGAACATTAAATGTGGCGGGAGTACAGGGGCCAATCGGCTTCCACCGCGTCACCACGTTCTATCTCGTTGTAGGGCACCACGTGTTGAACCGAGGGTGTCTTGGAACCCCAGCGAATAGCGGCTGTCACACTTCTTCGACAGGAGAAGTAAAAACAGAGACATGCGTCTGTAACACAGAGTACTGTAATGGCGCCTCCACCCAGCGTATATATGTCACTTCCGTCATGTCTCTTGCCGGTTTTGCCGTCATTACCATGTGGCTTTAGGAGCGAATCAGAACAGTGGGACATCTTTACGCTTATTTTGAAAATGTCTGAAATAAGAAAATGCACTATGCGCAGACATCATTCTGTGTGAGATTCCTGTAAAGTTGTGTTCACTAAAAGGACGCCTATGTGGTATATGTGTCATTTCGTCGGCTCTGAAACATATTCTGTCAATTCAAACACCCAAAGAACAATTCCACCAGACGTTTTCTGCAAAAGCGCTGCACTTGAGTGTAGAAGACATTTATATTTAAGTTCTTAATATCGTATTGTGCATAACAAAACAATAGCACTTGTTTGGTGGACACTGTTTGTTTCTTATAATTACGCACACACCCAGACACAACCAACCCACACACAGACACACACAAACACACACACAGAGACACACAGACACACATACAAACACACACACACACACACACACACACACACACACACACACACACACACACACACACACATCACACACACACATTACATACACACTGACACACACAGGCACTCACACACACACACACAGACACACACAAACACACACAAACACACACACAGAGACACACAGACACACAAACACACACACACAGAGACACACAGACACACACACACACACACACACACACACACACACACACACACACACACACACACACACACACACACACACACACACACACATTACATACACACTGACACACACAGGCACTCACACACACACACACACACACACACACACACACACACACACACACACACACACACACACACACACACACATTACATACACACTGACACACACAGGCACTCACACATACACACACAAACACACAAACACACACACACACACACACACATTACATACACACTGACACACACAGGCACTCTCACATACACACGCGCACACACACACACACACACACACACACTACATACACACTGACACACACAGGCACTCACACATACGCACGCACGCACGCACGCGCACACACACACAAACGATTTGACAGGGTCACCTACATTTTCCTGTGTCTCGTGTGACAACATAATTGCCGTCCCTGTGGAGGACGGGGCTCTCCTGAAAGGTGACAGTGCCAGCCACATAAGACACAAAAGCATCTCACAATAACCGCGAATATATGGTGACAAACCGCACAATCCTGCAAGCCTCAGACATTGCACCCCTGGACGTCCCGCCAACTCAGCAACTCAAGCCTCACCAACTCATGCTAATGAAAACAACCAGGCCTGCGGCTAAGATTATAGGTGCCTATCCCACCCCCCCTGGAAATCTTCGTGAATTCATTGTTAAGTTCGGGCATAACAAGGAAAATGCGGCATACACCAGAAATGCCAACACCATTACCATCTACAGAAAGGGAGAAAAATCGGACCGTGGTATCTATATACCGACACATCGCCCTGTTCTCCATACCGTTTCCAGCGTCCAAACTGAGGTTAAAGATATCAATTCTGATAAATTTGTTTTCGTAAAATCATGCCAAATCATGGGCATTCACAGGGGGAAGGGGAGCACTTGCCCCCCTGGATCTGTATCTGGAATTTTTTTCGGATGTATATTCATGAGCTCAAAGTATATGTTAACTTTATATATATATATATATATATAATATATATATATATATATATATATATATATATATATATATAAATAAAGTTAACATATCAGATGTGTTGCCATTTTTTGGTGCAGAGGAGGTGGTACACTGGCTGCATCTCGTCAATGTAGCGCCACTTCCACCTGGTTGTCTTTGAACGGCCGACTGAATGATCGCCATACTCTGTTGGTAGGGATTCAGTTGGTAGCAATCCCATTTTGTACCTTATTAATTTTATTATGCTAAGTTTCACAGATAACTGTAAACGGGTGTTATTGTCATGCAGCGAGCTTTTCAGACAGGCATAGCAAATAATAACATAGCTAATAATTACAGTAGCGTGTTTTTCGTTGAACGTCAACACATATCATCGTTTGTTAATCGCAAGTGTTTACTCGTTGAGCACTTTTCTAATAATTTAATTGTTTGCATACAATCGATGAAATAATTGGTACTGGCTTAACAAGTCGACACATTGTTTAACAGTTACAGGGCATAGTTGTCCAGTTACTGAGTAACTGCCCCTAGGAACATGTGCTTACAAGAAAGGAATATAAATGTAGGCGTACAGCCACAATTATTAAAATTTATAATTATATATTCAAGTGAAGCATATTGATCTACATTAAGCTTATTATAATTTAAGGCACAAAGTCTGATTGTTTTTTTTTGTAAATTCATCTTATATTGTATTAGCAATATATAATAAATGTAAAAATTACGTTCCCTCCACGTGCAATGTAAATATTCTTGATATTCGGACCAAAACATTCAAAATGAAACATGTTTACAGTTATGTTTCATTAAAACATTCATATAGGCTGTGCAGACGGCATGATGTATTTAGTCTATGTTCCTTCTAACATAATTTTACTTTCTCGTTGTGTATCTATAAAGGTGAATGAGAAATGCATTTATAAATAGTTTGTCACAAGAATGTGCACCTTTTTGCCTGACATAAAAACTGCATTAATGCAGCTAGCCTTTTTCTAAAGACATTGCTCATCATGAATAAGTTACGTTTAGCCTACTTGGTACATACACATCTAGTACATACACTAATTAAGTTACTGATTGTTACATTTTATTTTATTTAAATGAAACCATTCGTATTTTCGTGACGCCGGGGACTGCTAACAAATGAAAGGGATGTTTCCGCACGGATTTCCAAAATTCGTAACTGACGTAATCATTCAAGTCACGTGAGGAACAAAATGGCCGAAATTGGCACGATTTGCAGTTTCTTGACGAGTAAGGATTAGTCATCTAAGCAGAGGACAGCTCATGATTACTCACTCCCAGTAACATTATCGTTCGAGTTTGTGTCCAATTCCAGGCACGATGGCAGAAGCTGAAGTGGGCGCAGAGGACGCCGCTGAAAAACAAATGGCTGGTGAGCAAGTTACTTGGGGCTGCATGGGCAGGTGGAGATGTTTATTTCCAAGTTCCGTAACAACACAACAACAGTTGACATGTTTATTGGGTTTTTCCTGGCTATCGCTCTGATGAACGCCTCTAATGTTGAGAGCCATGGTTTTACTTCAAACATATATTGGGCATTGAGCATACAACCCTAGCATAATATTTATTATATATACTGGTCGGTGTAGTTTTCGACCTACTTAATAGATTATGGACGTTTAAAAAAACAATCTGAAGAAACGTTTTCTGTAAGAGATCGATATACTAAATGAGCAAAAGCTACTTGATTTATTCAATACAAACAAATTATTAAAACAGTTGTTTTGAGTGAAAACTTACGAATATTGAACGTCTGAACCATGTCGCGCGAGTCGAGGAAACCGGCGGAATTCGACCTATATTTATGGCAAGCTGTACTTAATTTTACTACTTTGTTCCAATTATGTCAACTTTTTATAACAACCAGGCTTGACATAGCGCTTTATAAAACACATACATATTTGTATAGAATATATAACGTTAATATGAATCATAATTACCTCTCAAGAAACTTGAAGTTTGTTCTGGATATTTCGACTGCATCTCGCAGTCTTCTTCAGCAGACTGAAGTTACGGATGTGTCACATGACCAATGTCATGTGACACAAGCTGGAGTAGGACTGGTGGGAGCTCCTGGCCGACGTCTCGGTTCAGCGTAGGTTTCTTTCTGTGGATGTTAATCGCCTCCTTTATTTTTCTCCTGTGCCAGTTCTCCTCGTGGTCTAGAATATTGACGTCCTTCATAGAGCACTGATGGCCTGTGTTCAGTTTGTGTTCACTTATAGCTGATAGGGGTTGGCGACAAGATAGATGTTCTTTGATTCTTGTGCCAAGTGTTCTGGCTGTTTCTCCTATATAGTGTGTGTATGCCCTATATAGGAGAAACAGCCAGAACACGATTATAGTTAGATATAATTACCTCCATGGTTTGCGGAGCGCTTCTGGTGAATTAAAGTTTCTCTACTTCACTGGGTTTACTCCATTTACCATCGAATATGAAGAGTTAAGTTACTCAGAATGGCTGTTTAACCCTTAATCAGCAGAGGAATTAACCCGTTACCAGCAGAGATTTGTCATTATGAAAATAATTATTAATTTAATTAATTTGAATGAGGGTTGTGAAGTACAGACATCCGTATGAAAACTGTTTAAGTCGGATCTTTCAATTTGGATACAAGCTTTCATGGTTGCCAAGAAAGCAAGACATATTTAACCTATTTTCCACAGTAGTTTCAAAATTCCCATCCTTGTAATCATTGACTAATCTGTAAGTATACACTGCATCGTTTTCGTATACAGCGTTGAACCATGCTGGGAAACCTGGAACTTATTAGATGACTTTCCCGTAGCATGCAACTGCACCTTTATTTCTACTAAACGTATGTTTAATCTGTTTACTGACAAGGAGGGGTATTGTTCTTTTTTCACCTGCACATTTTGATACTGTTTGGGAAGTGCCAACATGGTTTCTTCTTTCTTGTGTTCGAATTTTCATCCTTCCATGTTGTTGTATCTATATGTTTCTATCATTGCAATGCTGCTGCAATAATTCCTGTGCTGACAAGTCAAGTACTGGCGATTTAGATGCCATTTCATGGACAAATTTGGAAACTGAATACAAGTATAATTATTCATGAATCTATTTATTGTGTAGAAAAATAAATTTCTTTGATACTGGTTGATGTTTTATTTCTTCCCCACCATGTGATAAATAACAAGAAACCCTGATCCAGATTGGTAATGAGTGCTTTCCGACTTAATTCAGTGAACATGTCTTGAGGTAAAATATACATGAAATAAGATTAAGAATTGAGTGAAAAAAATCAGACAAGACTTTGATAGTAATTTATTAATTTCTCACATGGCTAGGGCCTATGATACTTAATTTGGCCTAATTTAGGCTAATAAAAATATTGCAAGGGAGACTAAGAATCTTGAAAAAATAATTTCTGTGGACCATTTAAATCTGTCCAATATCCATCAACAATAAGCAAATGATATGATAGAAAATAAAAAAAGATTGCTTTAAGTTTGTGTGAAATGATTTAAAATTAATAATCTTGTGTTCAAAACTGCATTCAGCATTGTCTACTGGTGTTAAATCCTGATGCCTGTGTAGTTTACACTAGTAACGCTTGGAAACGAGTGCATCAGAACAATTAAAATCGAGGCTGTGACTGCAGACAGGTCAATTTTCTAGATAAGATGCCTGTACGCTTTAGGGTGCCTTCTGACAGGATTCATTCGGCCTACTTCAGGGAGAAACGAGGTAAAAAAATCAATTTAAGCTACTTTATACCACTTTAAATAATGTTTTATATGAGAAAATTTGGTTCAAACCTACCTTGTTGTTTCCTTGAAAGGCTAAATTGACCCATAAATGATCAAATTAAAAAAGATTTGCACTATAAAATCGCTGATGTTCTTGTGTATAATATACATGTGTAATGTAGGCTAGAACAATCCCACAGTGCAACACACGCTATTCTTCGAATGCATGGAAAGTCTAAGATATGTTACGTAAGTTGAGTTTGGATGCAAATAGCATGGCCATATCCTATTGGCAAGAATAGGAATAGAAGGGCGACCTTGTTTTGTGCATCAGCGTTGACATGGGCATTGGGCAGATCAGGTGCGCAGTAGTAACGCTTGCGGTCGCAAGTCATGGTTTTTGTTTTATGCACGTATAAGAGATACTAAAACATAACTATTTGTAACTACAATTAAGAATATCACGCCAGTGGTTTACCAGGTGTTTTGTCCTCAGATGACACATCCTCGGATGCTCTTTAATATATTGTTGTAAACATGCAAATAAACTCAAAGCTCTGAATCGACCATTACCTTATCGTTCTAGCAATACACCACTCCTCCGTCCAAGATCCTTTGGTATCGAACGTTCGTTCTGCCCATGTTAGATGCTTTGTTATGGAACACTACACTAGGAAAACTTTGTTGTTGAACACACAACATCTTAATTTCATGGGCCGCACCATGCTGTTAGATAACACTACATCATGGGTGCAGCATTCAGGCAATATTTGCTCGCCAAATGAAAATATATTTGTATACACCTATGCGCCAGACTCAACTTATGTAACCTTTGTTTACTAAACTAGTCTTCTTTCTGGCAAAAGAACACGTTTGTTTGAGACTTGGCATGGGTTCTGTGTTTGCCGGCCTCCCTTAATACGTCATTTCATGGAACCAAAATTGCCCACTTTCAAATTCTGAGTAAACCACAGGTGTGAAATTTTTTATTGTAGTTGAAAATGGTTAGTCTTGATTAACTCTTAGATGCATAACCTCCAAAACATGCGTTTTGTTTCCCTTTAACTTTAGCCAAGCTCAGGGCCAGGCTTTGTAACTTTAAAGCAACAATTTCCATGGCATAGGCCATAGCCATAGCATAACCAAGCCTGAGGCTATGGCTATAGGCATAGCATAGCTGAGCCCAAACATTAATATTTATTAATAATAACAGTTGTTTTGCAAACAAATATAGACCCATAGAGCAGGTTTGGGTACTTCTCCATGTGATTTTTGCCATGGCACGGAGTATAATGTACCGATTTCGAACCGGTAGTGATGCCGCAGGATCATCTTTGAATTCAGTTCTTTTGGAGCAGTTTAGCAACGCCAGTAGCCTTTGACTTCGAACGTATTTGCTTTCTGACCGAACCATGAAAACAACCACATAGAGCTGCCAAACTTCTCATATATCTACCATACGCATACACATGTGACGTGAGCAAACATTACTCTTACTTCCATATAAAGATCAAAATAAACTTGTCATCTCCTATATATGTATGGTAAATATATGAGAAATTTGGTGGCTGTAGGTTGTCATTTTCATGGTTAGGTCAGAAAGTACACAACGTAATAGCAGGAGTAGTGTTGACGTGTGGTGGTGATTTTGGCCCTCAGAGAATTTGGGCCAACTGTCATGTTATTTCGGCTTGGTGATTTCAGTGACTGATGTGACATGCAAGATCTACTCAGTTCTAGCTAGTAATTGATAAGCCTTCACTACAATGCTTTGTCTGCTTCGTACAGCGAGCAGGTGTGAATAAAAGACCATGCTTCATATTCAAAATGATCAGACTAAGGACACTGTATAGATCAAAACTCCATTGTATTCACAATACAATAACAGCTTATCACTGTCATTGCTCTGTATTTGATAAAAAAATTGAGGAGAATTTCGTCTGATGAGGGGAAACGCATAAAAATCTGAAATATAGAAAGAAGATATTATGAAAATTGTAATTTAAATTATTCAACTGTATATAATAGTGTTGTTTTTAGTGTTATGAATTTTATGTTATGAATTTTAAGGACACAACAAATTGTATTAGTTCCAATGATCGTCCCATTGGCTGCGTGTTAAATGGAAAAAATATGGCGCTGTATTTTATGCGAAAGGATGCGAAAGCTATAAAAGCAGTTATAAAGTAACAATTTTGGGTTAATGTGGAATTGAATAAAAAAATAAGAGAATATTATTATGCTTTATTCACAATAAGACATTTCGATTTGTTCAGCAGCAGCTACTGCTGCTTTTCACAGCCAAGAACATGGATGCACACGCACTCGCCAAACCTCAGTTTTCCTGGAGAATAACATGTTGACCAGGGTGACCATTAAAGTTAACGCCCCACAGTTTTAGGAAATCAATGCAGCTAATTGTTCGCTAAGATGTGTGAAGTGCTTTTTACCGAAATAAGGCCAAAGGCCCAAATTTGTTGCATAAGTTTAGATGCAAACAGCTTGACCATATCCTATTGGCAAGTTTAGGACTCTGTGGGTGTTTACAAACAGCATGACCATATCCTATTGGCAAGTTTAGGACTGTGGGTGTTTACAAACAGCATGACCATATCCTATTGGCAAGTTTAGGACTCTGGGTGTTTACAAACAGATTTTCATTTGGTGAGCAAATAGTGCCAATGCCTGACTACAAGTACTTGTGACGTACCAAGAGTAGGGTTACTTAACAGTATGGCGCAGCCCGTGAAATAAAGATGTTGTGTTCAATAAGGTTTTCCTAGTAAACCACTGGCGTGATATTCTTGATTGTAGTTGGAAATGGTTATGTTTTAGTAACTTTTATAGGTCCAAAACCATGATTTTTGTTTCCCTTTAATTTTCTTGCACAATTAAACACTATGTTTTGCCCTTAGATGAGAGAAAACATCTGCATCCACCAAACAAGAAGAAATATGAAGAAGAGTTGGAGTTGCTGGTGACGACCATTTCCAGCAAGGAAGCTGAACTTGTATCCGTTTTTTTATTTTCTTGGTATTTCTATTTGTTTTTATCCTGCTGTTTAATTTTTAGTGACCCATGTTCTCTGACCCTTGACTTCTCTCCCTATTCCCTAGCATGGAGGGTCCAGTTACATTTAATTGTAATTAATTACAATAAAATGTGGTAATTGTAATTGATTTTGAAATTATGCTGTTAATATTATTTGTAATTAATTTATTTAGTGGAATTGCAATAATTGCATCAATTCAATTCATAAAAAATGTGCAATGTGATTGGAATTTAAGACCAAGTGTTATAGTTTTACTTACGCAGGAGTTAGCAGATGTAATTTTATGACCTGAACAAGTTACAACAGAAGATGGTAAACACTTCCGCAGAGGAGACATGTCAGACAGAACTCCGCAACACTCGCGCAGAGAAAAACTTGACTGTCGAACAGAGGAAGAAGGTTGATGCAGACCTTCGTTGTCATAACCAGGAAATATCAAAACAGGTTAGCGTGCTTCTCTTTAACGACTTACTCAGTTTATATCAGGCGCGTTGACGTTTCAATCTGTAGTGCATGAATAATTTAAATAAAGTGTATAGTCAGTTTTATGGAAAAAAGCACAGACTTATGAGTAAGTATACAGAGGAGCTACTTTTGCCCTTTTTAACAGAATTATGACAACCCAGTCGAAAATAGTGTAATAATTTGTCCAATGATTTCATTAATACGAAATAACACATTTGTACAAACAAGCCTGCATGTCATAGTGTATACTGGAACTAGCGTGTCGTAGTGGATACTAGAGCTGGCTTGTCGTAGTGGATACTAGAACTAGCGTGTCGTAGTGCATACTAGAACTGGCATGTCGTAGTAGATACTAGAGCTGGCATGTCGTAGTGCATACTAGAGCTAGCGTGTCGTAGTGGATACTAGAGCCAGCGTGTCATAGTGGATACTAGAGTAGGGGATACTAGAGCTAGCGTGTCATAGTGGATACTAGATAGGTTTGATGTTTCACAAAATGATTCTCCTAAGATGAGACGAGCAAAACAAAACTGTTGAATTGAGGAATGTACAAAGTCTGATACTATTTATTATAAAATCGAGTCACAATGATGGCCCAATTGTTTTAATATGACTTGACTGTTATCTGTTCATGAACATCAACCTTGCTGTTGAGCACATTTATGAATGGATGTCAACATTATCCAATACCTGTGGGGAAAGTTTATAGGGTCAGTTGTTCACGGGATTCACAAAACATAAAGTTGTGTCCCTATGCATGCAATGTAAAACCCTCAACCTTGTTGGCTGGTGTGCTGCAGACCCCAGACAAATTGTCAGGGCTCGCATGCGTAGCAATCAATAGGATTGTCACATGCACAAACTTTATTTCAAAAATTAATTCAAACTCGCCAGTAGAGTTGTGCTAGTCATGACAAAATATCGGCTATTGTGCTACAAGCTATCTGGCTTGACAAATTTAACCCCCAGTAAAAGTTGTGCAGTCCATCGACAGAAAATTGGTCAGCATGCAGGCTTAAACATGATATTTCAACCGTGAACCTGTCGATTGTAGATGGCGCGTCTGACAAAGCTGCAGTCGAACCTGCAGTACAAGAACGAGGAGAGAATAAGCGAAGCGATGCGGCGGCTCAACTACCAGCTCACCTCGCACAACTTTACACTGAGCGAAGAGAAGAAGATTGTCGCTGAGATCGACAGCTTGAAGCGGTCCAAGAAAGTACTCGAGTATGTCACGTAACAGTGCCATATGGGGCCCGTTTTGCCGCGATTCTTATGATCTGATAAATCGATAAGACATGATTCACATCGTAACCCTGCTTTGTATTTGAAACATTTGCAGACTATGAAAATATGTGAACAAATTATTTCTCTTTGGTGCAGAAAACTGTTATGATTGTTTGCATAGGTCATGAGGGATATTTTTACTATTAAGTTAAAGCCTTGAAATGAGTTAAATAAATAATGTTGAAATAAAGGCCTCATAAAAATTAGTCTTCCACACTGATGATGTCGTCAGTAGTTTTGAATGTAACTAAATATGTTTTAATATCTTATTACTGAAAAATGTCTAACTGAATTTGTTTATTGCTATTCTAGGAATGGCTACATCACCATCTAGATCCATTATTGTTCCAAAGAGTCACATGAATGAAAATGTATGCCATTGACATATATTCATTAACCTATGACTTGTAATATGTGTATTTTGATTATTGTAGACAATACTTGAGTCTGAAGAAGGAAATTGATGGAATGCGAGATCAACAGAAGAAACTACGAGAAGAGAGAGATGTTAGTTTATGATGGACATTTTTTCTTAATTTACGTACTTATTAATGAAGAAATAAAAAAAAAATTCATATGTAAATTAAAAAGGAAAGTTTGAATGAAGAAAATGTTTCAAATATTTATATCAGTTAATTATGAAAGTGTCATATTTAATATACATTTTAGTTATTGATTTAAGAAGCTACTTAGTTTTTGTTATATGAGTTAATGGTCAATGTACCAAAGAATCTATAAACCCATGCAACAACAAGGCTACTATATCGATGGTACAGATTGTGTCTATCATAAAATTCACTCAAACATTTCAACTGGACATTATTAATCATTGAAGTTGATTCTAGAGAGGCGACTACTAATTCTGCCCATGTTTACAGCGACTCCACAAGACTGTTACTCAACTAAAGACAAAGGAAGACAAACTGAGGAAACAGAAAACAAAAAGTGAATTCCTTAGAAAAGGTACATACCTATGCTCATCAGAGAGTTAGGATCGGTGTTCGCTCAGAACTCCGAACGTTCTTGAATTTGACTATGTGACTCAAGTAACCTTAACCATTTCAGTATGACAGGCCGGAATTCCGGCCTCGTGGTGTGTGATGTTACAGTACGACAGGCCGGAATTCTGGCATTTGCTATGTTCACCATTTAACTATTCAGTAATGGCAATCGTTTATTATCGCTCAATATGATTTTACGGAGATTTTCACGGTTTTTAATGATGGATTATAAAAATCTGCTATGGCAGACGGCATTACTTCAACTGACGATTTACTGCCGTATGTTTTCGACAGATTATTTGATAGTTTTAGTGACGAATCTTTGTCGGATGTTGACGATCGAAACAACAATGATGTTGGTGAACTTAGCGACCGAGCCGGAGGAAACCGGATACTGATAACGGGAGTATTTTCGATGGCTACTCGGATGTCGGTGATGATGAAAGTGACGGTGCAAACGCCGAGGATGAGCTGCGCACTGTACTATCAATGGTGGATGATGCATATAGTTTTATTTTTGTAAGAAGAGAAAGGTGTCTGTGAATCCGTCAACATGCAAAGTTTGATTGGAATCGGTCCTAGACATCAAAAAGAATGAAAAATGGCTTTTCTAACAGTGCTTTTTTATATTGATTGTGGCAACATTTTGTGTCTTTAAATGGCTTTCCTTTTTTGTAATTTTACAAAATCTGAAGAAACTTTTGCTCATGAATTGAGTGCAAGCAAGATTTTTTGGAAAAGTTGTTTTCAGTTAAATATTTACAAAGTAGAAGAAGATGAAAAGATGTTTTGTCGCTGTCGGTTAGCTTATTTGTGTGTGCAACAGTCTATTGGGAATGAACATTTGCTTTGACGTCAGATGTTTTAAATTTGTTTCTGAGTTAAACGTTCGGACGCTTCAAAAAATTTTCTTGAAAAGTGCTGTTTCCCCCAAATGTTTTGGAATTTTACTTTTTGCTTTCTGTATGAACCCTGGTTGGGATAATAACTGATATACTTTCATAACGCAAAGTGTCCATAGTTGCAGTTTGGCTGGATGCTAAGGCACCATAAAATGATGATGTTTTGAGATGGCATCCCTACATGAAACCAATGTGATTTAGCAATTTTGACCCTACTCCCATCTTCATGAAACTTAATTACATCAACCTGTGTGCAACTTTGACAACTTTGTATTCACCAGGTGGCACATTAGTATTCACCAGGTGGCACCTCCGTATTCACCAGGTGGCACCTCCGTATTCGCCTGGTGACACTTCAGCCTTCATAACAAAACTGCCAGCATGCTCTCAAAGTCATAAAAAATTGCCAGCATACTCTCAAAGTAAAAACTGCCAGCATGCTCTCAAAGTCATACAAAACTGCTGGCGGTGGCTCTTGAGGGTGAAGTATGTAGCGCTTTGTTCTGTACTAAGGACTCGATACCTTACTGTACAAGAACTACACATTGTTAGAATGAAATGATATAATGATTTAAATGTTTATGAAATAATTTTTCTATCAAAGTTTTCACAACAATTATATATTTGGGATATTAAACATGGGCAATCATGTTACTAATCATGTTTATGGCACTAATTACATTAATATTGCATTTACCATATGTTGGGGGCCGTTCCTGAACTACTTTTTGTTGAATGGGAACCAATCTCCATTGGGGGGAGTTTACTGTGTTGTCGAAATTTTCAGTGTTGTAAAATCATGTAAACTAAACATTTTCAAAGGTGATTAAAAAGTTCATTCTCTTGACAGAAATTGACGAGCTCTATGAGCAGAAGCGCGCACGGATGGCACAGTTCAAAGTGCAGGAGCGAGAAAACCAGCTGTTGCATGATGAGGCCCGCAAGAAGTTCCACGCAGAGTTGATGAGAAAGAAGAGTTTAGAGAAACAGGCACAACAAGCAGCACTGCGCAGAGAGCGGTAAGTGATGTGTACGGTCATTTATCTTGACCACATCAACCACCGTAAAGGTCAGTTTATGCAAGTGATTGATTGTCCAGTTGGTTGGCCAACATGGTGTTGTATGATATCGCGGAGCAAAAATCAGTTGTGTAAACACATGAGGCCAATTTGTTAGCGGTGATTGTGCTGGTGGAATTGGGACTGATCCTAATTTGACCAGCAGTCCACTGTGATTAAGAAGCAGTGGCCAGTCAGTGACCCACAGCAGGTGTTCCCGTTGTGACCTTTTATCAAAGTTCAAATCGGGAGTGGTGCCGAACCATTGTAGCTGTTGTTAAATATCATTCCCAGAGAAGTCGAGTTGGCATTGGAATGAATAGGTCTGCCAGAGGGTGAAGTGTAAAGCGCTTTGAGTCTCAGGGACTGGATACTGCCCTGTAGAGGGATATACCTTTTTTACTTTATAATCAGCAGGTCTTCATGTTTGCAATAAAATATAAAACACCTCTATTGTGCTAAAATCCACGGGAGACCCAAGCACAAAAACAAAAGGGGTTAAGCAGTGCATAATCAATAAGCAGTTCCAGCTGTGAACGGTTGGACTGGTATGCTGGAGAACTATGGAGGATAAGCAAGTTTAAAGAGGTTGGTTTTGGGTTTATGGCTAAATGTTGTTATATTTTCTACACACTTAGCACTAACAGGGAGTGAGTTCCATGGGGAGTGTTGTATCGTTTGTTTAAGCACCTTGTTTATGACATGTCAAGTTTGAATAGATTGTTTATGTTCTGTGTAAGTCAGGGATGAGTACAAGGTCGCCGAGGAGCTGTTCAAGGACGAACTACAGCTGTGTACCACGCTCACAGTCTACCTGCAGAGGTTTCTCAACAACGGCGACACTAACACGACAACAAACACTAGTGACGCATCGTCAGCCCACAGTGGCAACAGCGCAGAAGGCAACTCTGGTCAAGGTAGCATTGCAGTACTGTGCATTGTCTTCCTTGTTTTATGGGGAGATGTATTCAAGTATATGTTGAGGCAGCCTCATATGTGTGCATTTTCATTATTATGTTTTACAGCATTTATAAAATATTGTCAAAATCTTGATTTATTACTAGTTATTGTTATTCTTATTAAGCATTTAAAGCAGAATAAATTATGACTTTGGCCTATGCAGCTATAAAGTTAATAAAACAACCATTTGCAAATACAATCAACAATATTATGCCAACGGTTTACTAGGTAAACACTGTTAAACACAAAGCATCTTTATTTCATGGGCCGCTACACACTGTTATACAACCCTACGTCATGAGTGAGGTAGTCTGGCGATATACACACTGTTATACAACCCTACGTCATGAGTGAGGTAGTCTGGCGATATACACACTGTTATACAACCCTACGTCATGAGTGAGGTAGTCTGGCGATATTCGCTAATCAAGTGAACATTTATTTTTAAACACCATCCTATTTTTGTCAGTAGGATATGGCCATGCTGTTTGCATCAGAACTCAACTTATGCATCATGTTTTGGCCCTTTGTTTACTAAATGTCTCCCATTCTGACTTGGCAGCTCTCTTGATTGTAGCGTTGGCCCTTCGTTCTCGATTGAAGGCACTTAACGCGTCACAGTAGAAATCTAGCTGCATCGATTTCCGAGAACTGCCAGGCACTTATTTGTCAACATGTCAGCTGCCAAGAAAACTAAGATTTTATCAGAATCTCCAACTTTTAGAACATATTCTGAGAAAACTACTAGCGTGATATTCTTGATTGTAGTTGCAAATGGTTAGTTTTTATTAACTCTTAGTTGCGTTGTCCCAAAACCATGCCTTTTTTATTTTGGTGTTTTTGAAAATTGCCGTGACGTATCAAAATCAAAATTAACTTGTGTGCAATAGATCGATATACTAAATCGCCAACGATTGTTTCTTTTACTTATCTTCTGTATGTGCAGTTTTAGATGTGTTTATGTGTGCTTTTTTGAGAACACCTGTGAACGGGGCAATAGCCACGGATTTGATGGTGTATAAATAAAGTTTTATTATTAATTAATTAAGTGCAAACAAATTGTTACATAGGTTGTTTTTGATTTAAATACTTGGGATTATCAAATGAAAAGACACCAATGTATAAATATCATGGCAATAGTTGTCTTTTCCTGTTGTGATTAAATAGTTGCATACATTTTCATCTGATAAAGTAAAACGTGTTGTATGTTTACATCAACAGTCACTGATGTGTCCTGCTAGTGACATCTCTATTGCGAGATCAAGTGAGATAGTGACCGGTAGCAATGTTGTGCAGTTACCAAATTTTAATATGTAAACGAATGCATTTTATTTTAGGACACGATAACCACAAATGCATTGGTCCATCTGTTATTGGTCCATCTGTTATTGGTTCGCCGGCCGAGAGTTGTGAAGTGTACAGACAGTGATTTGTGTTTTTGCCAGCGAAGGACCTGCAAGCAGCGGGTCTGTATTTACTCAAGAAGAAGGACGAAGATCTGTTCACTGGAGTCACCCGGTCAAAAAACAACAAACGCAGCAAGCGAGACAAACGAAAACAAAATGCGGTGAGTCATAACTCGTTACCTTACCCTACCCTACCCTACCCTTTCTGTTTGCCTTCTAGTTTCCGAGTTAGAGTTGTCAAAATATATTTTGCTGTTATGATTGCTAGCTGTGTGGTGTAAACTATCTGTAGTCTGAAAAAAATTATTGTTTTTCATTTTGGTACACTATGTACTACATCTGTGCTGAAAATTCCCTCCTCAACTGATTTAGCTCACTGCGAATCAGGTTGGTTGATGTTCAAATTTGTAGTGTGTGAACAGTTAACATAATAATTATTATCTGCAGTCGGTTTAATAAAAGAATACACACTTTTGTTAAAATCATCGAAAGAAGTGACTTTGATCTTTAGATCTGGTAAGTGTGAATAGTGATTCTGATGGTGCAACTGACATAAACTTATCGGTTCAGGTCATTCCTTACATGTACGAGTCAACAATGCGGTCACAGTCACAAAAACAAAGTTAGTAGTGACAGCGAGTTGTGTCAAACCAGGTCTGATTTATTGGGTGAAGCCTTCGGATTCACGCTGCAGTAAACAAATGCCCGCGATCAAAAACCTCAAAAAATTAATAACAGATGTAAATGTATTTACAATAGTGTTGTTTTGGTACCATGCATATTTATTTATCAAACTGTTTTTAAATTCCTTGTTTAGTTTGTATAAGCTAGTAGACACAGTCGTCGAGTCTAGCTTAGCCCTAGCCTAGGCTAGGAAGTTGGACCAGCCGCCTAATTACCTAATAACTGTGTTGGTATGGAGTTATGGCAGGGTGCCTAATACCTATGTTGGTATGGAGTTATAGCAGGGTACCTAATACCTGTGTTGGTGTGGAGTTATGGCAGGACACCTAATACCTATGTTGGTATGGAGTTATAGCAGGGTACCTAATACCTGTATTGGTATGGAGTTATGGCAGGGTACCTAATACATGTGTTGGTATGGAGTTATGGCAGGGTGCCTAATACCTATGTTGGTATGGAGTTATAGCAGGGTACCTAATACCTGTGTTGGTATGGAGTTATGGCAGGATACCTGATACCTGTTTGGGTAAACTTGGTATGGAGTTATGGTATGGTACCTAATACCTGTGTTGGTATGGAGTTATGGTATGGTACCTACAGGGTTGGCATGTAACGAAGTAAAAGTACTTTGTTACAATACTTGAGTAGTTATTTCAAGTAGAAGTAGAATTTTGACTAAGTACTTTTACTTGTAACGAAGTAGTTTTATTTAAAGTAACGCGACTTTTTACTTCGTTATTTTTATTTACTTCGCAATATATTTTCGTTACATTTTTAGCGAAACCGTCAATGACATTTCATAAACTGTGCATTGTCGCCAAGCCAAAAGCTATTAATATTATCCAATCGCATGCCAGTTCACGATCATATTTGCATAGAAACCTCTCTTTGGGAAATCGACGCAACCATTGTTTTATATATACGTCAGTGAACGAAGTCTGCCAAATATTGGCATAGGTTAGGTCAAGGCCACTGACATGAAATGTCACTCCGAGCACCCAACACTTGAACGCCATCTCAAACCATGATGCAGATGTCTCCGTTACACCATATAAACTATTAATCAGTAAGTTTCCAATACGTGTCATACCTATAAAAAATTGCAATTTTGACAATGTATTGACAATCCCCATACATTGACACAATTCTGATATTTGTGAGCGAAAGCGCATCGCCATAGAACTTCACCGATTTTCACCCATCGTCAGCAACTGCCTTACCGGCTTGCGTCAACATTAAATAGAATTTTTCTTTCACGAATAAAATTCATATTGAGATGTTTAATAAATTCATAGTAATGATTACTCTACAGAACTAAAGAGTAAAGAATTGATACTCTGCCATTTGGCAGCATCTTTTCCCAGCAATGCCAATAGCTTATAGAAGCTAACCCATAATAATCACTTTTAATTGCAGTTAGCAACAGCATTCCTCTGTTGCACTGGTCTATCTTCTGATCAATTCTAGCTCCAGCTGGTACCAAGTAGCCAACACAGCTAGCTGCTAAAGCGTGTTGTTTCAATGTTTGTGTGAAATGATAAAACATTTCTGGGAAGACATGAGAAGGTGGGGTTCACAAGCCAGATGGATTCATCAGCTAGGCATCAAATGTCTTTGTTAAGTTTACTATGGACAGTGCTAGGCGGTATTACCTCTGACCAGAGAGGCTACTACTATTACTGGACTGACCCTCTACCTAATCAGATACAATCACACCTATGTAATACAGTACGTATACATATCCTGTTTTACAATCTAGATCCATCCCAGTGGAACAGCTCGATAAAAAAACAGATTGTGCCTCATCATTAATTAAGTTATGTATTTAACTGAAATTATTTGATGTGGGCTCTCATTAATGATAATGTAATTTTCCAAGCATCCAAGTGAGCACCATGTTCAAGGGTGGCAGACCGATTGACCAGCTAAGGCTGTCTGGGAACACTTTGTTATAAGCAGAGTGGTTGCAAAACAGTTGTCAGATGCAAGCTGTGTAATTTATATAATATTACTCATGATTTTGTTGTTATTTCTGACTGTTGTACTTTTACTTCTACTTTTACTTCAAGTACTTTTGAAAAGTAGTTTTACTTTTTACTCAAGTACTTTTTTTACAAAGTAGTTTTACTTTTACTCAAGTAGTTTTTAGGTGAATTACTTCTACTTTTATTCAAGTACAAAATTAAAGTAATTCAATCAACCCTGGGTACCTAATACCTGTGTTGGTATGGAGTTATGGCAGGATACCTAATACCTGTGTTGGTATGGAGTTATGGTATGGTACCTAATACCTGTGTTGGTATGGAGTTAGGGTATGGTACCTAATACATGTGTTGGTATGGAGTTATGGCAGGGTACCTAATACCTGTGTTGGTATGGAGTTATGGTATGGTACCTAATACCTGTGTTGGTATGGAGTTATGGTATGGTACCTAATACATGTGTTGGTATGGAGTTATGGCAGGGTACCTAATACCTGTGTTGGTATGGAGTTATGGTATGGTACCTAATACCTGTGTCGGTATGGAGTTATGGCAGGGTACCGCTTAATTACCAGCAAATCATTGTTATTTGTGTGGATCCTGTTTGACTCTGTGGGGTTGCTTTCAGAACAAACTGATCGTGCATTCGCCTGAGATCTTTGCCCAGTTCAGTAGTCTTGGGATGAAGGCGCCTTCTACTTTGACGGAGGTTGCCAGCATCGTTGACATGCTCGAAGCGAAAATGGTCAGTCATATATGTACGAACAATACAAAAGTAATGTTATAAATAATAGATTTGCCATTTTTTTTATTTATAAGTGAATTTTTTGATTTTAAGTAATTATGGAAATCCAAATTTTCGGTCTGCCCTGTTTATATTATTTCTGTATAGTCTTCCTCAAGCAACTCGTATGAGTGCAACGGTTTACTTCTTCAATTATGAAATGACTATCTCCACGGTCTTAAACTGGATCTTACACTTTAAGGACTTAAAGACGTCTTAAACTTGATTTCTCCTAATTAGGCCTAGGCCCTAGGCTATAATTAGACAAAAGTGGAATTGACTGAAGGTTATACAAATGATACAGATTGATCACTAAATAAATATAATGACTCCTAGATGGTGAAATTGCATAGTTATTTTGTGTTGAATTACTATGACAAAAGTTTGACATTTCCAAAGTATTGTACTAGAGAGTAAAAATCTGAAATAGTTGATGTCATGTTGATATAAATTGTAACATTTCTTGGATATTTTGACAGGAATATTACTCAAACAGGCGATTGGTAGTTGGCGGGAGTGCAATTCCAGGCGACGTCGCCAGTAACAGTGATTACGACGGCAGTGCAGAAAGCGCCATCTGTGAGAGCATTCCAAGCACACCCGACGTACAACTCGACAGTGCCCCACCAACATTCTCACCTGATGGCAGTGGCGTGGTCGACGAAGCGGAAGTCCGAAGGTGGTCACATGATTCAGGGACCTGTGAATTTAATGATGGGACGGGCTGTTGCACCGACAGCCAGTCAGCGTTGCATGATGGGATGATGCTGAATCGATCTTTGCCTGTGAGAGACAGTGGTGATGCGACATGTGCGTCGTGTCTCCAAAATATGGAGTTGGATGACAGTTATGTGACTATGTCACCAACAACCGACACTAAATACAACGGTGATGATGAGATTATTATCAGAAACAAACTGCAAAATCAGAATGATCTTCAACCGGTGCCACTAATAGACAAAACAGCCCCGAGTTGCTGTACTCAAAATGAATCACATTAACGATACGATTCATTGGTCGGTCATCAATAATTTTTATCTTGCGAGGCCATTTTATTCCACGTCAAGACAGCTGGCTGTAGCTTGTGGTGGGACTGTCGAATAGTGTGTACTTCTCTGCATCTGAATTATTCAAATCTTTCTACCCTGTCACACTTTTCAGCTGTGTCGAGGCAAAGTAATAACTAATATTTTGTAGCGGTGTCACGTAGTTTGTCCAATCACGAGCACCAGTGAAAACATGGCATCTTCAAAACATAGCCATGTGATTTATTATGCCTTGAGCAACCATGTTGCCTCACGTAAACGAACTTGTTGCGGTGACAAACAACCTTGACTTTTTTAATTATGGTGGATGTAACAATCATTTCGTGGCGACAATATCACCTCGTGTAAACAGTGTAGTCTCTACATCACTGGAAAGAAAATGAGGCATTTATTTACAAAACGTCTTGAATCCATTTTGTGTGTTTCAAGATAAATCATATTTTTGCCATACATTGTTATATGCTAGATGGGAAAAACCAGTATTTCATCAATCCATAGCATGGTGTATAATGCGTTTTTCAGCAAAAATCTTTTACCTCCACCACTACCAACTAATTGGCAGCACAAAACACCACCACTACCAACTAGATGGCAGCAAAAATACCGCTCTTAACTCAGTTTTTCTTTTGGCGTTTTGTAAATAAACACCGAATACTGTATCACTACGCAACACATGACAGGGCAGAGTCCTTGGAGAAGATTGACACATCTGGAAACAATGTGATTTTAGCAGCTATTTGTATATATTATGATAAGGTTGTTGTTGACAAGACAAAGTTTTAGGTAACAAAGCTGCCATAGTCTTTCCCATTGATAACGTCACCAAATTGTTTGTCATCACTGTAAAATGATGCTTTGTGGATTAATAGTAATACTCGGTTTCTGTGAATAAATGCCCGAGAGTTTAATTAGTGTGTGTGCGTGCGTGCTATGTGTAATATACAATGTGTATGCTTGGAATTATGTATAGTCTACATTCTTGTCTGCTCGGAGCCAGCAGTGTACAAGCAAGATGTTTTATGTAAGGTTTTACTAGAATATTTTTACATATTTGTCTCAGAATGAAAAGCTTTATGAAGACAGTACATTTAGGGTTAAATGTATGCATAGAAAGTTTGCGTTATATGCAAGTATGATGGTTGAGGTTTACACAACTCGGGTAACTAAGCCTTAATTTGTGCAGATTCGTACAAGTTATTTATCCTAACTTCTGAGATCAGATGGAATGGTTAGAGGTATGGACATTATCTAAATTTGGATCTTGACCATTATTGTTATTCGGAAATTGCTATTGGGAGAAATGTTGTGAAACATAACCCTGCTGGGTTTTTCATCAGCATTTGAGGACAATGCTGTGTATTGCACAAGGTTAAAATTTCTGTAGTTAATTTGTTTACTAGGACTATGCAATATTTCAAATGATGGAAATGATAACATTCCTTTGTGCGTGATTACACAACATTCAAAGTGCGTTGACTAGTCAAGTGGAATCTGAACGAGTGGAACTTCAGTCACTTCAAAGAACTAGTAAGCGTTGATAGAAATGCTTCGACTGTAAATCCCTAAGGGTATAAGAGTCAACTGACGTGTTCATTGCACTGTTGTTGAATAAAGTTTGCTACAGACGTTTCTTACATGTTTTGTGTAAGTTTGATTGTTTAACATGTCACCAAGGTATAACTTTGAGTATACTGCATGCTAGGCAAAGTCATGCACAAACTCATGAAGGCTCGCTCACATGAGTGATTGTCTTGATGGTCGGGCGACACAAGTACGAGGGAGACCAAGAACATCCTAGCTAGATGACATCTGGAAGGAAAACCTACATAAAGATAAGAAGTGGGGCGCTGTGGTTGTGCGGTAGAGCGTAGGATTTTCAGTCGAGGGGACCCAGGTTCAAAACCACCTGCTGCCATTTTGATGCTTGGGAAATTTCATTCACCCACTTTGCCCGTGTCTTTTGGAAGAGACTAAAAGCCATTGATCCCTTCTACCTGGTGTCTATGCCAGGGGAAGTAAAAGATCCCATGCAGGGAAATGAAAAAGCTTGTACATATGTAATTTTATAAGAATAATACTGGTGACAATCTACACACAATATTCGTGATGTATAATCTGAGGTAGCGAAACGTTATTTCAAGGTTTTCTACTTTTCAACACAGTCTGAGCAAAAATAAAAATGAGTAGCTTAATTACTATGAAAATCTAAATGTAAACATTAATCATTGAACGTAACTACACAGAACATGACGGACGTCTACACGCAGTGTTGCAACAACTGCATGAGAAAGGACTAACGTTGAACAAACAGAAGTGTTTCTTCGGACACCGACACTCAGATATATTTGGGCTACATCTTTTCCAACCGTGGAATATTGCCCATTCCAAGCAAAGTGGCAGCAGTGCACGAAGAGACGACATAGTGTTTCTAATATTATGCACTGGTGGCTATATATTACCAATGCATGTTATACATGTTCATATTTATTATGATACACACTGATACACAAACGTGTACATGCACATAATAAAAACATCTTTTATTATCTTTATCATCATTAATAGACACATTCATCAGTCAAAACTACAATATTCTTAAATCTAAATATCTTACTGTGCCAGCTGATGAAATATACTAGAATGGCACCTCTACCCAACCACCAAAGTTCATACACATCTACCGAGTCGGTCCCCTCAAAATACAGTAATCTGTTTGTAAGGGATAATCTCAAACCACTGATGAATGAAACTATATGAAACCAACATAATTTAACCTCAGACCTTTTGGCAGTTTTATATTTGCCGGCTGGCACGACAGCTACTATAACACAATTACCAGCATCCACTCCAAGACACCAGAGTTATGAGCTGTGATAGGAAAAAAAAATTGGACTAAACAAAACAGCTGCTAACCCCATTCCCCACGTTACCTATTTTGTGATTAATATCACTAATATCTAATTATATATGCAAATCATATCAGTGATACCACTTGATTTTGTCCTAAAATGTTCCTACTCTCCTAGACACTCAATACCCGTTAATTTTTCCTGCCCATATCACGTGATTTTGTTGCGGAGGCCTCAACAGCATCCATTAGAGCGCCGCGAAACCCGGCCTTCTCCAGCTGATGCACCGCTGCTATTGTGGTGCCCCCTGGTGAGCAGACAGCATCCTTCAGGTGTCCTGGATGACAACTTGTCTCGAGGACCATCTTGGCCGAACCCTACGACACAGGACACACGCACAGTTAGTATTTTGTGGGCGTTATGACAGTCTGATATTGTATTTAATAGTCCTACATGGCATTGCCCACTCGTGTGGTGGGTTTTCCCTAAAATATAAAAATTAAGGGGTGAAGAGAAATGTAGGAAATGTAGGAAATGTAAGTGCGCTCACTAGGGAAGAGGAAAAAAAGAAAGCAGGCTGTCAAGTTGGCACAAATCAGACGTTGGCTATAAGAAAGATGTAGAAGGATATGCAACACACAGACACGGAGGTTCTGGGAACATAACTAATAATCTTACTACAATTCAACAAGTGTTTGTATGTCCAATACCGGTAAAAAGTGATTGGACCATTTTGTATTTCAGGCATATTATCTGAGGGTCAGAAATGATTGCAATTGTCAACATGTTGTATACGTGCCTTAGATATGGAATATTGTTTTAAAAATAGGTGTTACATGATTAGTCAGTTGTTGATACAGTCAGTTTACCTTTTTCTTCCTGTGACATTTCAACTGCTATCAGCAATCTTGTTCAGACGACTACCGCTACATGGTAATCATTATACGCAGACGTAACTTGACTGGAGAATAAGAGGCATCAAAGAAGCAATATAAGACAAAGACAGCATGAATTGAGATGACGTCCGATACCGACTCTCACATATCTATGCTGATCTCCTGAAGGGCCAGCCAGGGCACGGCAGCGTGGGGGGGCACACACCAGGGTGCGGCCGCTGGGGGCACACACCAGAGTGATACGTCTGCGTAGTATGACTACCGTGTAGTGATCTAGCAGTAGTCATCTGACAAAGAATGCTGATAGCAGTCGAAACATCACAGGAACAGAAAGGTAAACTGACTGTGAAATAAGTAAAAATATTACTCATAATAAAATATTACTTCAAAATTAAACAAATTATACTGGAGTACCCAAGACTGGCTTATTTCGACATACTTCTAAAACAGGATCCTAGCTTAGCAGTACGTCGATTTAAACCAGTGTTCACCACTCCAGTTTAATTTTTTAGTCTTTGTTAATTAATTAAAACTGACTAATCACGCAACACATATTTTTAAACACAATATACAACATCTGTGACACAAAAACAACACATGCCGGCCATTTCAATAATTTCTGATGCTCAAGTTTTTGGTGGGACTAAGAGAATAAGCCTGAAATACAAAATGGTCCAATGATGCATGTATGTTATATGTATGTATGTTATATGTATGTATGTTATATGTATGTATGTTATATGTATGTGTGTTATATGTATGTGTGTTATATGTATGTGTGTTATATGTATGTGTGTTATATGTATGTGTGTTATCTGTATGTGTGTTATATGTATGTATGTTATATGTATGTATGTTATATGTATGTATGTTATATGTATGTATGTTATATGTATGTATGTTATATGTATGTGTGTTATATGTATGTGTGTTATATGTATGTGTGTTATATGTATGTGTGTTATATGTATGTGTGTTATATGTATGTATGTTATATGTATGTATGTTATATGTATGTATGTTATATGTATGTATGTTATATGTATGTATGTTATATGTATGTATGGGGTTCATCTAGGGTCATCAGTAAATTTTTTTTTAATTCACCCAGCTATTATCCTTTATGTGAACAATCAAATTACTATGTAGTTATTACAACGCTATGTAGTTATTATAACGCTATGCCAACAATTACATACAGTTGTTCTCATGTCATGTGTTTTTTCTATGATTGTCCAAAGTTACGTAATTTCGCAATTTCAAGAGTTGGATTCAAAGATGCCATCAAGATATTGATTGGCAGCACCAAAGCATAGATTGATATTTCTGTGATAGTGTTGCGTACCCTGAAGTCATCTCGCCAGGAGGATGGGCATTTTTGCTAGTACCGGGCAACATTAACACACAAACTTCTATCACACCTAAATCTTTGGAAACCCGAGCTCAGCGGCACATCAAATGTAATCTCGAAATCGATCTACAATGTCAAAGTTATCAACAGATTCCTACCATGACCATCTGTGCGGCGAATCTCTGGGCGGTGTCCCGAGGCAACCCCATCTTGACTGCTCCGTCTGCCAGGGCCTCAATAGCCATGAATATCTGAAACAGTCCATAGAATCTATGCCAGTCTCTGGGATGCCTCACAGTTATCTCTGCATCCACAGCGCAACCAGGACGTGTTGGACAACGTCCAGTGGCTAACACAAAGTCACGTAGAATAGAAATATGCCACTAGCATTTGTGCGTTTCATGTTGTTTAAAAGAATATTTCTACACACAGGTTAAAATAGTATTTGTATCAAGTGTGGTGAACACGTATTGCTGTAATGAATGTCAGCTATGCAGTATTAGCTGGTAAAATGACTCACGTAAGCGGGGCCACTGCCACTTAGCCCGGTGACGGCATCCAGATGTCTCTCGGGCAAACTCTCAACGATGCCAACGCTGGAGAACAGTTTGGTGACGAGAGTGATGTCCTGGGGTGTGGAGTTGGGGCCGGGACTGCAGACTGACACCCCACACTGCACCAAGGAGGGCGTGTTGGGCATCACTCGCACCAGTCTTGTGTCATTCGGCAGCATCTACAGACACACAGCGACAGGCTGGTCAAAGGCACAGAGTCTCTGAACTTATGAACAATATTTATTCTCACATCTTGACTGCCTAAAACCACAATTTTTTTATTTTCTGTTTATGAATATCAGGTTCACGGTTCAGTACATTCCTCTGCCATTAACCAAAACAAAAATCTAATATAATATTTCCCCATTGTCTTCCACTGGCCTGACCTTACTGTGAACTTTCTATTATATACACAGATGTACAAGCATATGGATATACTACTTACAGATATATATATATATCTACCTACAGACATATAGAAATAGAATGCAGACCCACAGATATATAAACTTCTAAAAGTATACACAGTATACAGATATTGATCATGTGTTGTACATGAAAGTTGGCATGAAAGAGGTTCATGAGGAAGCTGGTGAGGAGCCAGTTAAAGTGGGCTGGAAACATGGAACAAATGGAAGGGGTATGTTTGACGAAGAGAGTGGACGTGCTTAGAGTGGCGGGTAGAAGAAAAAGAGGAAGACTGAGACAGGAGGACTGCGTGAAGAGAGATTCTGTGGGAGTGGAGTACGGTCGCTAGGGATAGGGGGAATGGAGATGGGTGGTGGAGACAGCAATGAAACGGGATTGGTCAGTGATGAAGAAGGAAAAAAAAATTAATGACCGGCATCAGTGCCGGCCTCAGCCCGGACTTAGGGGACAAGGAAGAAAGCAACGACAACAACAACAACACTAGTGTTCAGCACAAGTAATGACAAACCTCTTGCATTTCCGCTATGGTGATGCCAGCAGCAACGGAGACAAACAGATGTTTTTTTGTGACTGTCGGAAAGACCTCCTCCAGTACCAACTGCACAATGTGTGGCTTCACAGCAATGATGACGACCTCGCTTGCCTCAACCACGTCGCAGTTCTTGCTCGTCACTCTGACGCCCTGGTGGAAGATACATGTACCCTTCACTGGCTTCACGTGTGTCAGAATACATTTGTTTACAATGAAGAGAAAGAATAACATTTGATCCCACAAAGAAGATAAGGAATAACATTTGTTCACCAGGAAGAGAAAGAATAACATTTGATCCCACAAAGAAGATAAGGAATAACATTTGTTCACCAGGAAGAGAAAGAATGACATTTGATCCCACAAAGAAGATAAGGAATAATATTTGTTCACCAGGAAGAGAAAGAATAACATTTGGTCCCACAAAGAAGAAAAGGAATAACATTTGTTCACCAGGAAGAGAAAGAATAACATTTGGTCCCACAAAGAAGAAAAGGAATAACATTTGTTCACCAGGAAGAGAAAGAATAACATTTGATCCCACAAAGAAGATAAGGAATAACATTTGTTCACCAGGAAGAGAAAGAATGACATTTGATCCCACAAAGAAGATAAGGAATAATATTTGTTCACCAGGAAGAGAAAGAATAACATTTGGTCCCACAAAGAAGAAAAGGAATAACATTTGTTCACCAGGAAGAGAAAGAATAACATTTGTGCAAATAGCCATATGTTACAGCATATATAGAGGCTTAGCGATGGAGCCACTTTTGCCATTTGTCCTCTGATTTTTGGCTGGACTCGGCTGAAAATAATGTAGTAGTAATTAGTAAGTTATTTTCAGCCGAGTCCAGCCAAAAATCAGAGGAAAAATTACAAAAGTGGCTCCATCTCTAAGACTCTATATATGCTGTAACATAGTAAGTTTGTCTGATGATTTCACCAAAATAGACATAGATATAGAAGTAGATAAAAAAAATTGGCACAAACAAGCTGTATGACACAGTGGATATTTGATAGGTTTAATTTTTCATGAAATGAGCCTGAAATGAGACAAGTGAAAAAAATTAAATTGGGGAATGGTATTTGGCAATTGTGCTTTACAAAATATGCAGTTTGGAGACTCACAGAAATATCTTTGGGCAGGTCTTGTGAAGGACAGCTGGCAATGATATTGGAGACATCAACAAGGCCTACGAAGGGAAACACACATTAATCATTGTCATGAATTTGGGTTTTGTTCGCAGAGAACCATTATACGTGACAACTCTGATGGTTTACCGGGATCCGTAACTCTTACAGATTTTTTAATTTGTTAGTCATAACTGTGTGCATTTTGAACAAGTTTTTTTTATATATTATGGGATACAGCTTGTGTTTATTAAATGGCATGTGAACGGCAGATCATCGGTTAAATGGCATGTTAATGGCAGATCATCAGTTAAATGGCATGTGAATGGCATATCATCAGTTAAATGGCATGTGAATGGCAGATCATCAGTTAAATGGCATGTGAATGGCAGATCATCAGTTAAATGGCAGATAATCAGTTAAATGGCATGTGAATGGCAGATCATCAGTTAAAAGGCATGTGAATGATAGATCATCAGTTAAATGGCATGTGAATGGCAGATCATCAGTTAAATGGCATGTGAATGGCAGATCATCAGTTAAATGGCATGTGAATGATAGATCATCAGTTAAATGGCATGTGATTCTATGATGTGAATGACAGATCATCAGCTAAATGGCACGTGAATGATAGATCATCAGTTCAAGACACATTCGAAGGGCGACTCGTTAGAGAGTAATTGAAAGAAGGCAGAAGAACTATGTTGTGGAGAAAGCAGCACCATTTATTGCAATATTTCATATTCCTACTGGACAGTAAAGGCGCGAAACGACACTGAAACATTGGGTTGATCGTATTGACTGCGCTATGCGTAGCGCTGCCTACGGCTAAGGGATCATCCATTAAATACGTCAAGCTCAGGGTGGGAGGGTGCTTTAGTGATAACAATGATTAAAAGATTGTTTTGGTACGTTAACATGGCTCATAATATTTTATTATTACTACAGAATGGTGCTGATTTGCTGCCTGTTTGAATTATGCAAACTTATTAAGATTTTATATCCCAACTATGCCTATATATGCAATGCATTAATTGGCTTCACGTGATGTCTTTTAACGACACAGGCCAGTAGTGTGCATTCACCAGAGTTTGTGCACTGTCTTCACAATTTAGGAAGTACATTTTTTGCATATACAATACTGAAAGCATGTTTATGTCAAATGTAATTAAGTTGCCACCCACGAGTGAGAACGAGAGGCAGTAGAGGAGGTAACGGGGGTAGATGGGGTAGAGGGGGCAGAGGAAGGGCAACAGGTGTTCACCCGAGACTGAGTGAAGCAGACACAGAGAGGATATGCAGCCTGTGGGAGATCTTCGTTAGGGGGTAGAGGAGGTACAGGGGGTAGAGGAGGTAGAGTGGATAGAGGATGTAGAGGGGGTAGAGGATGTAGAGGGGGTAGAGGATGTAGAGGGGTAGAGGATGTAGAGGGGGTAGAGGATGTAGAGGGGGTAGAGGATGTAGAGGGGTAGAGGATGTAGAGGGGGTAGAGGATGTAGAGGGGGTAGAGGATGTACAGGGGATAGAGGTGGCAGAGGAAGGGCAACAGGTGTTCACCTGAGACTGAGTGATGCAGACACAGAGAGGATATGCAGCCTGTGGGAAATCTTCGTTAGATCGACCCAGGTAATTTCACACACAACAATTAACCACATACAATGTATAAAAAAAATGTTAATGTTCACACTGAAATATAAATTTGTTTTCATACACAACTATGACATTAGAATAATAACATATCTTACATAGGAAAAAATCACATTTTCACACAGGTCTGTGTACAGGAAATTTTTATCCATAAAAAAGACTGAATTCATCATTAACTAAAATGCACCAAATTTTTTATTGTTGCTTCCTTAGGCGTATTTATTGATAATACAAATAAAAAACAAAATTTCCACACACTCTCACGGTACGTATAAAAGACATTTAATCAATCTACATCTAAAGTATCATATCGCAGCGACCCGTGAGTATTTGACAACAATACATTAGCATCAACAAAATAAACACTAGTTAAATTCAGCATACCGCAAATGCGTAAAAAAATGCAAATTGTCTGTTTAAAGAGACCATGACCCTTGAAGAAGCCAAAGACTGACATACCTGCAAATAGTTGACGAGGAAAACATACTGTTAGCATCACAATAATGACAAACAATTTTGGCATTACAACATTTACCATAGTCATTCAACCTTGAGGTTAAGACAACACCTCGAAATGTCAATCAAGAATATTTGTATTACTTACTTATTGTCAAGAAAACATGTTATGCTCTTTATTCAATCAAATCAATCTATAATACCGACTATGATCAGGGTTGGAGTTATTATAATGAAATAAGGTGTTCATAATTGAAGGACGAACCAGGGTGGGCTCAGTTTTCAGTGCATAGCATTTGCACGTGGGTCAATGTACGTAATATAAATTTTAAGCATCCAGAATTATGCCAACTACATTTTTTTTTTATAAAATTGGAGTCAGATTTCAGTGCCCCTGAAATGTTGGTCACATTTTAGTACAAATGGTTTTGGGGTGTGCTTGATTCAGTATGCGCCCCATGATTCCTCTAGACCACCCCGTTGAATAATGACAGCTCCCTAGATATCTAGAAAATTGTTTGCTGCCTTTTTCTATGTGCAGGTAATTAATGAAAAATGATTTTGCATGTACTGATTATGATAATGAACACTCCGTAATAACTCCACGTAATGATTTCAATCCTGCTGCTTGATTTTTTTGCGGAAAACATGTTTTTCCCTTTCAGGAGATTGATACTGTGAGCCTGGAACCAATTGTTCTTCAAGTTAATATGGCATAATGGCCAATGAGCAAACATATTTGCCCAGGACCTCACACATGACTCAGGAGTCGTTTACAGTAAATTTGTGCCTGTGGTGGCATGGCAGACTAAGGGTGAATATAAGGTGTGTCATCCCCTGCTGTGTGGTCTGCAGCATCTGTGACAGGTTTCCCAGTGTTAGTGGGTTGTATAGTTTGTATGTTGATGATGTAACTATGTCTTTGCTTTCTTAACTGGTACTGTGTACCAGTTTCCGGACTTCTTGCTGTACATCCACTTGTACCTAAAAAGCAGACAAAGTAACTGTTATCATGGCTTGAATGATATATTTATAGATAAATGTGATAACACATTCTTCAAAAGTCAATAATACATGTCGACTATATTCGTTATTTCTAACAATGTCAATGGCACTCTTATAATAAAATACATAAACATTGTTTATGTATTATGATGATGAGTTTTATTCAAGGCATGACACAAACCACATTTGGCACTTGATATGACACCAGTGTTGTCATTTTTATCAAAGAATCATAACATATTTTATTGTTTGTATTCATGATATGATTTCATATTTTTTTAAAGTAAACATCTTTATGTTTATTTATAGGACTAAATTTATGTGTGTGACACAGTCAAATTTATGCCTCTTCCATTGTGTTCGTATTCACCGTGAATATGAGTTCATGAACCATACAAGGCTCAACTCAAGTCAAGGGGATCCCCCCATACTATGCTGGCCATACATAGCAATACAACTACAAGTCATATTTACGAGTTGCCGAGTGACGGGCATTCTTTTTACTTTTGTCAAAGTTTCGAATGCTACTTATAATTACATGTCAAGAACTTATATTCATGGTAAATATGGGTGCACTGGAATGCAGCATTATGCTAGGTAGCTTCCAGATTTACGAACCTGTCAAGAAGAATCTTTGCGAAAGCAGCATCGCATTGCTTTTGGCTCCAGTAGTTTCTTTTGTTTCTTTCCACAGAACAAAAGTCTCCTAAATACACCCTCATGATCGGCGCATGTCTCGCTCTTGCTAATTTCGCTCGTTTTCTGGCTGACAGGGTCTCGTGTATCAGTGGGCGTCCCATGATGAATAATAGCTCAAAATTACTCAAACTGATGGATCTATGAAATAGGTAAACAGTAAGCAGGGTCAAGGCCATTGGGACGTGGACATGACCAATCATGTGACAGGGTGACAAGATTTACTCTATTGAAAAGTTAGTCGGTTGTTGTGTAAATGCTTGAACAAGCTTTTACTATTTCAATAGTTTGTCTGATAATTTCACCAAAAATGCATAACAAAGTTGCACAAACAAGCTACCATGTCGTTGTGGATATTAGGTAGGCTTGGTTTCCCACAAAATGAACTTAGTTAAAGTGAAATGAGCAAAAAATCAAATTGATTAAGCAGTTTAAAAAAAAATCACATGTCTGTAAATGTACTAGTACTGGCAAACAATGTCCTTGGCTTGAGACACTTCATGCCAGTGTGCATGGTGGCTAATCGGCTAGTCTCTCGGCCTGGCCCTAGGCTAGGTCTAACTCTAGGACTGGAATGTATCTAAACATTCCAGTCCAATGCAATAACTGCTGGATAAACTTTTATTATTAGAGACTTAATAATTATTACGCCAATGACCTTGTGCTTTAAGTGGCAATCTTGTTGTTAAATCTTGTTGCTCAACAAAGCCAATGCTGAGCCATACATGGCCTGGACAATGTCAAGGCAATGGGGGTCAATGTGCAGTATTGCGTAACCGTAGCGTAGGCGTAACATTAAAATGATCACAGGCACTATTCTACTTAGGCAAAGTGCAAGTAATTTAACGGGTTCTAGTATATTACTGGCTAATACATAATGCTGAAAGTACTCATCTTATTTGTACTTGTGGTAGAAACAGAAAACACTATGCAGTGATGGCGTTAGTTACGTAATTTTCATCACTGACTGCCCTGGCACTGCTTTTATCGCTCACAGCCCCACAATTAATGGCATCAACAAACCTGACTTTATGAAGCCCGTGCACAACGCCTGCGCCATTTGCCCTGCTCCTATGAAGCCAATTTTGACGTCCATGTTTGTACCGTTGGTAAGCTGCGAATTATTAAGATTTGCCATTGTAAATCGACAGTTGCAAAGGATATAATGAAGTGGATATCCCCGAAAGACAATGAAGTATGCACACCCAACCCTGACCGTTTGACTCCATGGGATAGGAGTGTTGGCCAGTATTACTACAAGACAAGTATCACCGGAATTAGACAGCAGGGGGAGCCACTGTGTATATGAGCAAGCTCTGTGTTCAAGACTTTAGAACAGGAGTCCGGGAGACCGGGGCTAGTCCGACTTCTGGGCACTCTAATCAATCTGGAAAATGTATTTGTAGAGCTAGAGGATACGTTTTGTGATTTCATACTACAGAAAGTCATAGCATCAAGTTTGAGTTTGGACAAGATGTAATTGAAGCTTTTAGACATATGTGAGCCACTACCTTGAAGGGTTACAATTTCAAACTGGTGTCATTGCATTTTAAGCAGCTCTGCATAAATCGCACCATTTGAATCATAATCTGAATTTGAATTGGTAAACAATCTGCTAAAAGTGGCACCATATTACAGTGAGTGCAAACTGGTAGATTGAACAGTTTTCTGATACCTTTGCACCACGTAGTATAAAACTCCTCAACACATTTGTCTTGTAAGTTCCACAGATATACAACCATAGAAAGATGCACAGTATGACATAAATAATTGACGTTTTGTGCTTATATTATAATTTACAAACCTAAAATTAGCAGATAATGCATTTACACGCCATATAAAATCATGACATGTGTCTTTAACCATAGTCTGGTGAGTGCTAGGACCAATATTGTGGCCTACATGTAACTCTTTTTTACTCTGTTTCACTTGTATGCCATCAAAGAAAAATGGGCAGTCGGTACTACTTCCATATTTAATAAGTTGGCATTTTGATGGATTAAAGTGTAAATCATATTCATATGCAAATTCTAGACATATATCACACATTTTGTTCAGTGCATTTATATTGATGGAGCTACTAGAGATATATCACCAGCACAGCCACCTGTACACCATAGTACTTATGAGTCTTATGCCCAATCATACAATCGAATCCAGACATGCATAGTCTTGTTAACATTTCATCAATACAGATAGAGAATAAAATGGGGGACAGCACCCCACCCTGCTTCACTCCATTGTGTTGATTAGTGTACATAATAAAGTAAACATCTGATAAGAAGGAGATTCATTCCTCGATCCATCAGAAATTAAAAAGTTTAACATAATTTACTATATCAAACGCATCTAGTAATAACACATAAACATCAGATTTATTCTGCTGGAAATAGTTCGCAGTCTCCATTAATGCAAATGTACATTTAGCTGTAGAGCTCTGAGGTTTAAAACCAAACTGTAAATCACTTGTTTTAAACGCATCACCACTTTTTATCATCATAACCCAATCAAACATTTGCTGATTTCCTCTTGTTTTTTACCTGGCTATATTAAAAACATCCGGGGTATACCCGTGATACACCATTGATGTGAATAGGCAAAGATAGAAAAACATGTAGTTTGTGAGGAGCAAGAATAAAGTGATCGGTATATACCAACCCGTATCCATCACATGTAGTTTGTGAGGAGCACGAATAAAGTGATCGGTATATACCAACCCGTATCCATCACATTTGTTACATGGTTAATACCATTCAAAACATCATCAATAATAACAATATTTTCACAGTCATTACATTGTGCATCTACTTTACTGTGTATATTTTGTAACAATGTTGCCATATCCTCTTCATTATATGCTACTGAATTATATAAGTCATCATACTTAGCAGCAGAGTTTAGAAATATTTATATAAATATATGTGAATAGCACCCCTACGACCACCCGGTCAAGGGATGAATGTGAAGATGAAGACCTACCCGAGCATGGGCAAGTCTGCCCAGGAGCCGAGGCAAATTCGCCCCACAGATACTTTGAACCGAAAATACACCAGAACATTGCAGTTTTGTTTTGTTTTTATGTCAAAAACGTTATGGTTGTGACAAACATTTCTGTTAGAAATTTAAAATCCTCACAACTTTTTTACTAGGAAACAAAGCAAACAAACAAACAAACACACAAGAAACAAAAAGTAAAGAGTTGACACTGCATCGACTATAAAACGGTGAAAACAAAACGATCTGATGTGGTCATTGTTTTGACTAGAAAAAACACTATAAAATTAGAAAATGAAAGTCTTTGTAAGAGTGCATGCATATTTGGGGGGGGGCATTGGGCCATGCCCCGCCCCATGGCTTAATTAAAAATATTTTTCCATGTTTTTCCATTGCGCCGCTATACTTGGTAGAATGGTAAACTAATGGGTGACTAAGCTTGTCCCACTTTGCCCCCCCCCCCGCGAGATCCTGAATACGTCACTGTAGTACGTTGGTGGGTTTATGGTCACAAGTGATTCTGAGCATTTCACCTCAGAGGTCTGAATAAGTATGCGTCATCATAAGTAAATAGAGTCCGGGTCAGAATCACAGCAGTGACAGGTAGGTCGGACCAAAGCCTGCGCACGTTCCCAAAGCCTGCGCACGCCACATGAGCCAAATTCTTACAGTCTGTGCACTCGATCCATTCTTCCCCTCTTCCCTTCCCGAACAAAGCAAACTTCATCCTCTTCGTATGACAGTGATCTCTTTGCATTTGTCTTTGTCTTCTCTCCGTCTTTGGCTCGTTTTTCTTTCCCAGACTGACCACTCGATGTAAATTTTGTGTGACAGTTTTTTTGACGGCCTTTTGTTCCTCTTCCAATGCGGTTTTTTTCAGTTGCGGGTCTGTCAATATTGCCGATGTTCTATATAGCTTCTTCCTCTCGTGGCTTGGACTCTTGGATGGGCATTTTGGGAGTGATTGCACGACTTCGGATGAGAACGTAAGAGGAAGCTCGGCAAGGGTCTGTGGTTGCTTTGAATGGAGTAGAGCCGAGTAATGGGCATCAGGTCCATCGCCTCTGCGAACGAAGTGGATGGTATATTTTGGTGTTACCTTTCCATGTCTTTGTGTCAGGTTGATCTCAAAACATTGCTTTGTTTCTTCTTGATTTTGAAATATGTTCACTGTGGTCTCAAGCTATTTTGCCAATGTGGCAAAAGAAAGTCACATGTATCTATATTATAATCCTTGTCAATGAAGAACTTGCAAATTTCTTTGACAATATCTGGGTCGTCGGTTGCAAAGTTTTCGTAGTGATCGTTATGAAAGACGACTTCGGTCACATAGCTGGTTGTGTGTTATATTCTTCTCTGCCTTTTTTGGAGACAGAGAATAGCAGCATGAATGATGTAATGGCCATCCCCTCTCTCACTGACGATCTTGCCTGGGAGTTCGGTTGCGGTTTGAGGATATATGTCTGTTGATCTCCAATGCCTTCTTGCGACAACTGGTAGTGCTTGTGCCAGGCTGCGAATGTTGAGTAGGGTCATCGGTTGGCAGGCCCTGGTTGTCTGTCACATCACTCGGACAAAGGGATTGGGTCATTTTCGATCTGTGACCGGTGATGGAGCAAAGTCTAGGCGAATGAAGATGCCCCGATTGAAAAGGACGAGTCCAGCTTTTTCCAGCTGTAATGTACCGTACAGTTGAAGAGTCTTTCCAAGCTTCTCCAACAATGCCTTTTGTCTCATAGATTGTCATATGTTGACCTGGGTAATTGCGCATCCAATTTTGTCGAGCTTTCGAGATTCTTTTCTTCAGTGGACCAAACCACAGAAAGACCCAAGGGCTGTAATCCATGTGCATATCTAGGACTTATGTGGCTAAGCGAGAGGCATGATTATCAAGTATCATGAAAACTGTTGATTCCTTTCAATGCTTCATGTGATGCTTGAAATCAAGAACTTCGGAAAGTTCTCATCCGTCAAAAATGTATATACCCAGTGGAGTACAGTCATGACGGGTATACTAGTTCTATGTGAGAACTACGAGTTGACGCTTTATTGCGTTCTGCCCTCCGTGTTTATTAAACAAGGGTCTATAGTTTTAATTACGCGTGTGTTTGTCTGCCGTCAGTGCAGCGTACAGTCACACTCACTCAAGATCGGAAGAACCCACTCGTCCGTTTCACCATAGTATGACGATACTATTTACGTAAGTAAAGTTCACATACAAGTATACATAATTGTATCATCAGCGGAATAAATAATTTCATTATCAAAGCAAACAGGTATGTTTCTATGTGAGACATGTTCGCACGTACACGAACACGCACGCACGCACGCACGCACGCACGCACGCACGCACGCACGCACGCAGGCACGCACGCACGCACACACACACACACACTAAATTAGTCTTTACGCTTAATTTATTCATAAAGCAAAGAATAAAACGAATGTACATGGTTAGGCTAATAATGCATTTTGTTCATGCTGTCTTGTTGGTATTGCAAATCATGTTCTCAGTCATGCCTAGATAAACACACCGGTCTATTCATAATGTCTGTCAGTGTTCTTTTTCTCGTCTCGTCTTGTCGCTGACTATTAACACTTTCTTCTTGAACGTACTGCCTGCTTGCCTGCGACATTCTCTGTACTCACTGTGCCTTTCTGTTGCTGCTGAGCTGTCTTCCCTTTCTAGCTCTCGCGATCTGTAGGGGAAGGCAGTGTTAATTGAGCCATATTTTTTATTCTTTTTATATCTAGGGCACAATCATATTCAAAAGTAAAAAAAAATTTTAATCACATAAACTATGATTATTCGTAGATAATTTCATGCCAAGATAATACATATAGTATGCAGCTGATTCAAATAGAGTTGGTAAGCTGGCTCAACTAACACTTAATGTGGGATAAGTTGAGCCACAGTGTAGCGTAAGTTGGGTAAATGGTTTATTTGTATAATTTACGTAGGCCGTGTTCTAAAATGTAATAACAACTCAGCCAACACATCTACCCACTGGGTACAACACGTCTCTGACAAGTCTACATGCTTTATTAATAAGTCGACACACTTATGTAAAATAGACTTATCGTGCAACTAACTGCTAATATGTTGCCTTGTAGCAGTTTCAATAGTTAAGTTTTTTTAATTAACTTCTCATTACTGTGCGAAGTGATGTAAATAATCTTCTTCCATGTGCATGGCTAAACCATTTGTAAGTGCACAGACAATAAAGTCTGGTCACATGCGTTGATAGTTTACACACCAGCAAACATTAATCATAATCACTGAAATACATTCTTTTAACTCACACTTTCTGACCGTTGTGACAAAACAATGGGTGGTATAACGTAAATGTCGCTTCTGTGGTTTCTTGGGAAACATGGGTGGCTCAACTAATCCAGTGGCTCAATTAACACTGCCTTCCCCTACTGATCCACATTTCATGGATGGGTGCAATACTATTTTTTTGCAATACTTTTGTTATGTATAATACAGTATCGTAGGTAGTTGCAATACTTAAAAATGCAAAGTATTTGTAATACACTGTACATTGCTATAGTTTGCAACCATCATCACTACCACCACAACCACTGTTATAGCAATGACAGTAGTCCACCTCTACTCCCTCCTCCAGACATTATCCAGATACAACAATAGTCACAGCAACGCACGCTAGAAGGAGCACGTGTTGTCGCACCTGGCTTTGACGAACCGCGAAGAAGCGCCGCCTGCCGTTCAGCTGTTGAGTCACCAGCAGATCAAAATGGCGCCTGTCGGCCGGAGAAAGTGTTGACATGTGTTGCCTGTTTATTCGGCCGGATTATGGCGTTAACCGAGAGCACAGAAACGTTACTTTGCACAAGCTATAAACCAGATATATATAATATTCATAGTATGCTGTAGTTGTTAGAATATACTACGATTATGGGTTCTATAGACAAGGTGAAGGTGGCTGTGCGCGTTCGCCCCTTCAACCGCCGAGGTACGTACGACGCATGATGTCCCACGACTGACAGTTCACACACAATTAACTGTCATGTGTAGTTTTCTGTTCCCTCGCTTATCAGATCCACCTTGCGCCTGGGGGTAGTCGGTTTGATTTATGGCAAAGGGCATCGGTTTTAGTTATATGATAATGTGGTAGCGGAACGCCAAACCTTTGATTTTATAACTACAGTATAGTCAATAACCTATTCATCGTTGAATGAATCACATCACGATGCGGCGAAGTGCGTGACCATCGCAGATAAACAAAAGATAACAGCTGATGTTATGTGTTGACCAACATTGTTGCCATTGATTACGTTATTTAGAATCAGCAATTGTATACTATTAGTTATGATGGATACATAACTTACCGACCGGTATAAGGCTATAGGCAGTATAGCCTAGCTTAGCCTAGCCCTAGCCTAGGCAAGCCAAGATAGACAATTTTACGTTTCAATTGAAACAGTATTTTATTGAGTGGTATATGTTTTAATGAACATTTAAAATATTTGTTTTAAAAATGGATTGTGTGATTGCTTATATTTATAGGGTAATGATCTAGGTCATGCACAAATATTTTCCTCATGTACACTGCATTAATTATACAGTAACACCCATTCAGAGTCCCTCTAAATGTTTTCTATGCTTTTATAGAATGCGTTTATCATTGCACATGTTTTCCACTCTACGTGTTGTTACACTTTCATGTTCAGTTAATTCCATCCTAATTTTGTTTACTTCTATATATTATTGTGTTGTGCCTCCGCCATATTTGCAGACTTCCTTTCCTCTTCACGTAAACATTCATCTGACATAAATGTGTGGGGGGGGTGTGGCAGGGGTCGCAACCTCCCATCTGTCACCTGTTTTAGTGGCCTACCTCCCATCTACAATTTTGAGAAACCACCTCCCACCAATCCCACTTAATTTTTAAGTCAACCTCCCACTTCCCACCAATATTTAGGGCCAACATCCCACTTCCTGCCATACCCACTCATAAATAAATAATTAGTAGAAACTGCCATAACTGGTAGTGAGGATATATATTAAAAAAACAGAAATATGTATGTAACATGGCATTGCTTATGAGAATGGTCTGGATGCAGCTCCTCAAAAAAAATGTAGGCATAATTTTTTTATGAAATAGTCTAAATTGTTGTTATTCCATTTCTTATGAAATTTGGTTGACACAAATGAGATGTTATGGACAGAAAATAAAATTATGTTCATATTAAACAATGTGTCCCTTCTAAGGACACTGAATTAGAATTTGTGGTATGGGATTGGAAAACCAGTTGTAATTTCTTGAACATTGAAAATACAGTTGGCAAAGTTAAGATTATGTTATGTTTTTTTTAATTAATTTCCATTCTGGCTTTTCAATCACACAGCAGACTGTTGTTTATAAAAAAAATTCTGGTGTTGTATTACTTGTATATTATAATTTTATAAACAGACTAACTAGCTAAGTTACATTATTTTGAAAGATAGCTGACCTTTATCTTTGGAATAAGTGATATGATTATTTCTATCACATATTAGCTGTTGTAGCATCACACAAATTGCTTACTGTGTTATCAACTTCACATGTTTGTATACTCTTCCAGAGATTGATCTTGGTGCAAAATGTGTCGTTGACATGGAGAAAGACCAGACGATATTGTTCCACCCGTCAGTAGCATTCAACAAAGACAGGTAGGCTGATTACCTGCAGTTGCCATGGATACAAACAGTTACAATGTAACAACTGATCATCATTGTATAATGCATTTAGATGATGTTGAAGAAACTGCTGTGCAATGCTGAATATTTAACAGATTAAATCAAGTTAAAGTGGCTTAAAATAACTTCAGAAAATACTATTGTTCACTCTGTATTTATATTTCAACAGTGACAACCTTATTTCATTCCATCATTTGGCTGCTGGTCTGCTGTCAGGGGAAGCTAATTGGTTAAGTTGTAACCCTGAATGACTTTAAATTAACTTAGTTCCGCATTGGCAGCTGTGAACAGCATGACCGGCTTAAGACAACATACATTGATTATCACTGAGGTTATGACTTGTGTACAGAGGTTGTCTTGGGGCGCTTGCACCAGTACACCTGCCTAATTCCCCACTCTGTTTGCTAACAGGGTCACCAGTATGTTTATAACAGGTGGAATGTTTACAACCTCACTCAGTCCTTTTGCCTGCTAGGATCCAGGGTGGCCTCTGGATGGGGCTATGTGGGAAGATGGTTACTGTTTTAGGTGTGTGCTAGTGCAGGTAAATTCCCTACACACACGGAGGGTAATTAGGGATGGATGAAAACAAGGCTGTCATTTGGTGTTTGATGGGTTATTCGTACTAATTCTCAGACTACCCCCTTCATGAATTTGTACTTTAAAAATGTTTATAATTTTCCAGATTGATGACGTTATGATGGTCATGTTTCGCAGGCGACCAACATCAAATTAGTGTGTGGGCCATGATCCTCGTTCCCTTTAGTATGCTTTGTATGATGAACATTGTTGGACTCTCGATAAGCCAATGGCTTCCTTGTCCACTTGCCATCTGGGCCTTTGGCTTGGATGGCAAATCTTGTTAAATCTTGTTAAATCTATGAATGTGTAAATGTTAACATTCTAAGCACCAATGCAAATGTGGAATTAGTCTGAATTTTTTGGTTAAATAATGAGATATAAATAATAGAAGTACGTTTTTTTCACACCCTGACAGACCTACATAAATAGGAAGACGCACACGGTTTTGGTGCAATTAATGCACAAAAAACTGTATATATTCGTTGTCATTGGAATCCCATAAATATTTATTTCCAGGTGCTCATTAAATACAGTGCTCAGAGCAGCCTTAGGCAACATGGATTTGCACAAGCCCAAGCTTCATGTGGCAGCAAGATGAGGCCTGGATGTACAGTTGATTCATTAGCGGCAATGTCTCCTACTAAGTGTAGGAACAAATGGGGAGTTGTGAGTGGTGGAGGGAGCATGGGAAGCTAGAGTTGGTTTGGAGGGGCAACGAAGGAGAAGATTCATAATAACTGTACAATAACTAATTAATATAATTTTTATGTTATGCCAGTTTCATATACATGTATTTATAATTTGTGTGTAATTAAAAGTTATGTTAACGTTATTTAATTTTATTTAAATTCTACTTTTTATTTTACATCCCCCGTGAACATGTCTCCTCTGGAGATTTGTAGGGGCTAGCTAGTTATAACTATTTATAACTATCAAATCTAAATTATGTGTTAAATTCAATCAGGTGATCCTGCTTGAGTTAAAAGCCGTGTTGATGTACTGGTAGTGCCTTGAAGCAAGAACAACAGATGCGATAGTGTTAGATCGTAAACGATAAACTGTGACATAATCAAACTTATGAAAAAAGACTGAAGCTATTCAATTACCAGAAGCTATTCAATTACCTGTCTTGAAACCCCTTTTAAAAATTGGAAATGGCAGTGCACAAAAACCCATCAAGCTAGCATGAGGCACCAACTGTATATCTGGTCCCATACATCTGCCTAGATTTTTTCTGTAATAATGTGACAAATGGAGACGGTCATAACTTGAGAATATGTGGCCTGCAAATGTCCTATAAAGCCCACACTGCTATATAGGTGTCAAACATGATCAGTGACAACAGCTCAGACCATAAGTAACATTATTGTGATTCTTGAGAAAAAGAAAAGTAATAAAGAAATTCTTTGACAGCAAACAGTACAGGGAAGCTGTGCAATGTCAGGAAAAGACAAGCAGAAATTACAGGCCACAAGATGAGAGAACACCTAACTAGTGACAACAGGAAGAGAAGCATAGGTCGGCACAGAATTCAAATCCTTCGTGGTCTAGCAGCCTGGCCAGAGGAAAGAGCGTACCACAACTGTTAGTAGACCACTGTGATCATGGGAAATGGAGGGTTATGATCACATACGCCTGCAGCAGACGCCCAATGACGATGATGTTATAATTTACATGTCGCTGGTGTATTAGTAGAACTTTACACAAATGGTGGCACAGCTTGGCACTGCTGACTAGATTAATGCACAGACTCGTAAATTGTAGGCTAAATGTATCCTGCGTGGTATAACACCAAAGTGGAAACTTGTCACATGTATGTACAATGATTGAAGTCACCACGGGCATGATAGAAACTAAGTTTCTATGGCTGCTCAATTCTTCTTAAGTGTCCTGAATCAATGTAAACCATTGAATTTGTACATGGCGTCTCCCATTATCCTGAATCCATTGTCTTTAGTAGAGTAGGCCCACTGTTCCCAGGTTGTCACAATTCTGTTGTGTCCCTCATTTCAGGCATTAAAATTTCCATGTTGCCATCTGTGTTTCTTGTCTGATTGCATCAACGCCTTGTTAAAAGACAGGGTAATGTCCTTACTACGAGTGACATCCCAATAGCGTTGTCACTTTCGAGCCAGTTTTTTGTTGTACACCGTATGAATGTGTTCATTATCGGAATTTGCACACTTTATTTTACATGGCTAGATTTGCTCAGTGGTTTGTTCGCATGGCCTAATCACAGACATAAATTGAACACGTTAGTCAGTCTATAGGGAAATTATTAATGATGTAGCTCTGTTGTACTAATCCATATATATCCATCAGCGTAGCTGCAGTTCATTTCCAATGAAATTTCTAGCTAGATTTGAACAATAATGAATAAACCCTTTTAACACAGAATTGGCTTAAAACACTTTACCAAGCCCCTTACTAATATGGGTTGGTCTTCAAGGAAAAGCATACGTTCCTAAGAAACTTGCCCCTTACATAGTAGTGTAGTGGTTCGAACATCAACTCAATCGAGAGCATGTTGTTTTGAAGCTAGGACAATCTTGTTCACTCAACGTTGCCTCAGTTCATTCAGCTGTATGAGTTCCTTACTCTATATGGTGGTGTATGTATGTGAACGAATAGTCTTTGTGCAGTAATTTCAGCATAGCTGAATGCTTCCCAGAGAAGTCAAGTTGGCATTGGAATGAACAGGACTGCAAAGAGTGAAGGTTAGGGTGTTTTGAAGGACTGGATGCTGCACTGTATAAGAACTTACCTTTACCTTGTAATGTGGCTTGGTCTTGAATTAACAATGTTCTCAAGAAACTTGCTAATGTGGCTTGGCCTTGAAGGAACAACATCTGTTGCTGGAGATGCTTTCTCCCTGCTGTCTGATTACATAACCATGACAGCTGACTGACTCATCACAGCTGGCCTCATGTTACTGTGGCAATGAATTAATCATTATTTCACATTTGAAAACTTGCACTAATGTTTTATGTTAAATAATTCTTTCTAATAATTATGTCTCTGATTATTTAAACGGTACCACATTTAAACTATTGTCATCCAGGTTTAGGTTCAGTTGTAATTTGTAATTAATTACAAAGTGATTGTAATTAAACATTGGCATCAAGAAGGCAGAATTTCATATAAACCTTATTTAAAAATGAGCAGTAATTATACCAGTACATGTAATCCTGTTTTTATAAAATAGTATAGTTGTATGAACCATCAAGGTTGACCCTTTATGAAGAATGGTAATTGTAATTTATTTTTTTAACACTAATTGTAATTGACCTTAGTAGTACTATAAATTATAGTTGACCTTTGGTGAAGTACTGTAGTTGTTGTTGATCTTTAGTGAAGTACTGTAATTGTAATTGACCTTTAGTGAAGTCCTGTAATTGTAATTGACCTTTAGTGAAGTACTGTGATTGTAGTTGACCTTTAGTGAAATACTGTAATTGTAGTGGAACACTGGTGTCTTCATATAGTTTGTATTGATTGAGGGTCAAGGTGGGATCTGGTATTGCTTGTAATTAATTCAGTGAAGACAGTTTATTTAATAATGCAACACACTCAGATGTGTGTTGATTGTTGCCCTTCTGTAGTCAGCTGGTGGTGTTGGATAATATAGTTTCTCTTGTAATGTGATATTTCCAACACCTGGTAGACAGTGTAATATATTTTCTGTTAACATTTACCATTGTTTGATGCTCCTATCTATTTCAATGTTATACCATTGTTCAGTCTGCCCTAGTCTGGGGTTTTGTTATTCTCCACCTAGGGACAGATCATTGTCTTATTCTTTGGGTTTATAACAGATGAATAAAATGCTAATTATTTTGAGAATTGAGATAGTATCCTCTTTCAAAGATTTTTTGCACCCTGATATTTTTTATGAGCAGAGAAAAGAACACATTTGTATACTACAATACTTCTGCTGCACAGTGTATGCAGGCGTAAATTTCTAAAGCATAATTACATATACACATGTCAATGATGGAAGGATCCCTGGTGTACGAAGAGAGAATCTGGTTTGTTAGGAAATATGATGGCAGCATCTTCCATGTTGATTTTCTCGAAAACAAAATTGTAGGATTTTACGAAAATGTTCTGATCATAGTCATTGTCATCATTGTAAATATAGCCCCAGTGTCAACTGGCCGCCCCAGGGTCAACTCTGGTTTTCACACATTCTTTTGCTCCCTGTCATAGAAACCAGGTAGAAGGGACGAAAGGCTAGTGTCTCTTCTGAGAGACGTGCAGACAAAGCGGGGTGAACGAAATTGCCCTAAGCTTCAAAACGGTGGCAGGTGAAACCGAACCACCATCCTCTCGATAGCCAGTCGGGTGCTCTGACCATTATACCACCACTCCCCGTGTCATGTGGAATTAAAAAACTTGTGTTAGTTCTACACTGTACAGTTAGTTTCTGGCACTTGGTTGTGAGTTGGCAAAGTTCTATTAACCATTAAAGATCGGTCACGCAGTATATTGCGCGATAGCATAGGGGTGGTCATATACAGTCAGGTGCAACTTTTCTATTTCTCCATAGAGAGGGTATAGCTGTTGATCGACAGAGGCATAACGTAGGCGTTGCCTAGTTGTAATGGTGCTGCAAATTTTTAGTTTGAGACCTGCAAGTGTAATTTAAAAGGATGAAGCAGCCATGGCGCTACAATTACGATTGATCATGGATCCAAGTGAAGTACTCAGGATTATCGACAATATGAGTGATAGTGATAGATGTTCTGGTGACAACGACAGTACCAGTGACAATGATATAATATCACCCATGTCTGAAAACTCAATAAGTGAAGCGACTGTTTTTGACGACAATACGTACCAAATCGTCTCGATTTTTAGTTTTTTTACACTTGTCAACGGTGTCTGTCCAAAATGTTAAATAATGTGCTGATTAGCTTCATAGTTTGCCACTTTGTGTAAACATTAGTGTTCTTTCTAAATATGCAGTCATCATTCATCTGTGAGTAGTACTGGTAGTTTTATTATGGTAGATAGGCTGGCAAGGGTGTACATGCAGAAATCATCTGGATTACTTACCAATGGTGTCTGTATAAAATGTCAAATAATGTACTGATTGCCTTCATATTTCACCACTTTGTGTCAATATTAGTGTTCTTCCAAATATGCCATCAGTATTCATCTGTGACTAGTAGTTTTCTTGTTATTGCATGTGATGTTCGATAGTACGCTAGTACTCCTAATATTTTGTGGCTATTTTTAATAAATTATTATGTCACATAACTTCAAAATGACTTTTCTCTCCATCAATGTATTCATGAGGATGTTCCCTTTCCAAAAAATGTATACGTGTAAGGAAAGTCTTGGTAATAATGAAATCACATGCGTTTTAAAATATGCATTCACATTTCTGGAAATAAATCTGGATTTGTAAAAGGTTAACTGACTCATCATCATCATCTGGTCGAAAGACTTCGGGATTTGATGTCTCACCATTCAGCTCACTCCTTCATACATGCAGTTAACTCCTCTTTATCTGTCAGACCATCATCCAATTTTAGGACCTCGACGTAGCTAAGAGCAGGCCGTCCCCTTGAAGCGGGCCGTCCCCTTGAAGCGTGTCCGTGTGTCGGCTCCCAGAGTATTTGTTTTGACAATGGTGTCCCTGTTTGCCTTATGTTGTGCCCAGCAAACCGCACCCTGTGTTCCTGAATCTTGTCTGTCACCCTCACCATTGTTCCATACATTGTTCCACACAGCTCTTCATTAGTCTTGTACTATTTCCAGTGAACATTGAACACCTCGCAGTAATCTAGTGTAGCAGCCATTCAACTGCTTTTCCAGAGATTTGGTCAGTGTCCAGGCTTCCGATCCATACAGGAGTACTGATTCCATAATTGCCACGAAGAGATATTCCTTGAGCTTCCTTGAGATATTTGATTTCCATATTTTCTTCATCTTGTTTGCGGCAGCCAACGCAAGGCCTTTTCTGATTCGTATGTCCTCAGTGGAATTTGAAGTCATTCACCTCCTTCAGCTTTGTGCCATCTAACACTTTCAGCTCTAGCGTTTCTTCTGTGTTGTATGCCATGAACTTGGTCTTCTTGGCATTAACTGACTAGTCCATATAATATTATGTTATCGTTACAAGAATCTAATGGATTTTGAGGCCAACTAGTCAGCCTTATTCAGAACATCATGACCAAGCTGACCTTTCTGATGATGGTCATTGCAGGACATACTCTGTGGTTCTTTTACTCCCCAATTAATGAGAAGGGACGTGAAAGATAGCCAGGTTTGTATGCTAAATACACTTTGCCTAGTCTGGGTCTTGAACCCAGAACTCTGGGTCTTGAACCCAGAACTCTGGTTCTTGAACCCAGAACTCTGGGTCTTGAACCCAGAACTAAGTAAAGCAGATGTGTTAACTACTACATACAACCCCACTCCACTACACTACCGTGCCTCTTCGGGCAGTGTCTCGTGATACTGCCAAATCAGTTTCATGGAAAATCTGGATGTGCCATTGCCAAAAGAAAGGCTAACAACATTATTGGTCATTCGAATAGCACAGGCAGGCACTAATGCAATTATGACCTGGTCTGATTCCAGTAGACTAAGTGTGGGTCTACTTCAACAGCAGAAACTACTCAATGTCCCTTTCATCTGTGAGATAATCCAGTGATGAATGGTGTGACGGAGAGCCAAGCATTGTTTAAGACTAATAGAATCTGCATCATACTATTGTTTACAAGGACAGGCTGCTCAGCAACAACCATACAACATTCCTTTGACATTATTCAATGATATTTGGCAGATGCAGACCACTAATTGTAGAAGGTTGGAAGTACTGCAAAATATGTCTCTAACCAATCTGTTGTATTACAAATAAATGTACTTCTGTCTAGAAAGTTGTGCACATATCACCGCTGCACCATTTTAAGATAGTTGCCACTAGAGTTAATAAACATTGAAATTAAATTAACTTATATATATATATATATATATATATATATATATATATATCTATAAAGCAGAACCAATTACTAGGTTATTATTACATATTGCCGGGAAAGTTACACTGTTAACCCTTTTTATACCGATCACCTGCCCTGGAATTGTACCCATTTTACCAGGACATTTTGACCATATTTTAAAAATCTACGTATTCTATCAAATTTGATTTTCTCAACTAATAATGTTATTATATACATGTGTTGTATATGAAAAGAAAGCTAAGAAACTCAACTTTCCAAATATGTGCTTATGTGCATAACTCTTGATTGACGCAATAATATGATAAGTTGAAATGAATACAGTCAAAATCTTTTTTTTTGCGAAGTACTTTCCCAAATTTCAACATAGTTTTTTTACTCTTTCTGTTGTGAATACATGGCAAGTTCATTAGCAAAAGTTTTAGACAGATATAATAGCTACATCTTGCACCAAACACTAGATCTCTAAGACAATCACGAAAGGAACTGTGGTATTTATAATACAAACACATCAGTTCAAAAACTGTAATTTGAAGCTGTTCACATCGTCGTCATCACCACCAAATACAATGACTAGCACTGATTTTCCAGAAGTTGATCTCACACATAGCAAAGTCGATATGTCCTCACACAACTCCATGCCTAGATTGCCATAAAACGGCATTTTTATTCAGTAAGAGTATATTTATGGCTTGATCACATGGTGTCGGCCATTTTACTATTTCGGAATTGTTCCCGTAGTTGTCGTCACCACCAAATAGTTTGTCTGCGACTGAACTTCCACAACTTGGCACACACCCGGCAAAGTCGATCCACTGTCACACATTTTACCGTCTAAATCCCCAATAAACTCCTCTTTTCATGCCGGTAAACTGCTATATTCACAGCCCGATCCACCGGCATCGGACATTATAAAATCCGCACTAATTGCACATTTGAAAACTTGAAGAATAACCGTTGAAATTTCATTATTGAACCAAAAACATGCACAACATTCTCATCACAGACTATGGTGCTCAGTCCCTGGAAACAATAAACGTTGAAATGAAATGAAAAAAAAAAATTATATCTATAAAGCTGAAACAACCACTAGGAATGTTACGTGGTTAATATGACATTATAAATGTCATTATCAGGCAATAATGTGTTGTTGCAATACAGCATCACACAGTGACTAATGAACCACAAACACTGAACATGTGATGGCAGCCCTTGTTCTGTCCACTGGAGACAATAAACAATGAACAGACATGTCTGTCCGCTACCACTGGGACCTATCAAGGCCATGGTGGACTCATGATTAACTCTTCCCCATCAAACAAGCCTAAACAGATGGCCACTCAGGAGCAACTGGACCACTGTAGATTGACTGGACAGTGAACTGGCCAGTCCAGATTTATATGTTAATGCAGGGAATTTGCCAAGGCTAAGCTGCAGATTAGAAGAACAGTGTCCCTGCTGGATAGTTCAGATACCAGGCAGCAAAGTGGATGGTGTTGTCATGAATAATTGCCCTGGGCAGTGAATATGTTCAACTGGTAACTGGTTGATGGAAGTGCCTAGATCTGTTTCTGGAAAAGTCCCAATCATCCCAATCCCTGGTTGGAGGAATCCCAGTTGGCCAGATGATATATTGTGTCTTGCAACTGTCCAGAAGTTTCCCAGCTGCTGGGAATTTAAAAAGGATGCATAGAAAGGTCGGCTCAGCATGTAACTTCACTCCTAACTGAACATGTTTCTTTAATATCACTTTCGGAAGTGAAACCATGCAGCAATCGGATATTTCTTTGCCGGACTTGATTTTGCTGCGCATTTGAACCTGATGCGTTGGCATGACATTTAGTCAGTCAGTCAGTCAGGTGGAGTAATCAGAATAAGTTGGTGGAAGATTTAGGCATGCATGATGTGTCACATCTCTGCCTTTGGCAACTCTTCAGCACGCGACCATTTCACAGATTAAGATCTTTGCATTTTTATTAAGGAAATTGAGATAAATTATACAGGAAATCATATGCCTATAAAGGGCATACATAATAAAACCTATTGAAGGTGCAAAGTCAGATAGTTTCTTTAATATAAAGTAGTTTGTGACTCTGTATGTGTGTCTGTCTATTTGTCTGTCTGTCTGTATAGACCCTCATATCTCCATCAGTTTCTCATTTATGGGGCTGAAATTGTTTAGTTGTGCCCGGTGGCCCATGGTTGTGGTTCGTACATTAAAAATATTTTAAATGTCTCCGGGTGGGGTATTAGGTCAACAGAACCAGTGTGGACGTTTGACGTAAATGAACAATAATTATTATTGTTAGCACCGCTATGCGTTGTACAGTTGCACAGTTGGATTTGTGTGGCAGGAAGATGTAATTGGCATTGCCCTACCAACACTTGACTGGGTAGTGCAAGGAGCTCTTGCCTTTTTTGTGTTTTAGCAAACCACAATGTTTAATGTAATAAATCTTTATTTTCAGACAAAAAAGTATATAGATATATACACACGTATCATGCAGTAAAAGTACATGTAAAACAAGTTAAAATAAAAATATATATAAATATACATACATGTCATGTATTAAAAGTATACAATTGACTAATCCAATACTTAATCATTGGACTTCTATAATAAATAAAAGTGTAAAAATAATTCACAAAAAGTAGATTATCGGACCTTTCTAAGAAAATATAATTATGTGGTCATGGCCATTCAACATGCAAGGTAAACATGATTTTTCAGTTGAAACATTAAAATGAAACAGAATCGCAGTTCATCGATACACATCTGGTCAGTCGATATGTTTGAATAGATTATTAGAACAGCATTGTTTTACTATTAGAATGATAAGACTTTGCACTTTTATCAAGATAATTATGTGCAGTTGCCATCAGACCTGGGGTAAATAAATTTTTTTCAGTTCAATTCAAATTAATACATATGTAACCAGTGATCATTTCAAATTTAATTAAATTCACTGTCGAAAAGGATCAATTCAATTCACTTTTATTCGGTTTCAATTCAAATTCATTTTACAAATTCGCTACAGCAGAGTATATAATATTATATACCCGGTAATCAGTTACTATCAATTCATCATTGGTATACCAAATTATCAACTTTGACAAATATATATATATATATATATATATATATATATATATATATGAGCACAACCTCCCCAGTCTCACATACTCAACGAGCAGTGAGCACAACCTCCCCAGTCTCACATACTCAACGAGCAGTGAGCGCAACCTCCCCAGTCTCACATACTCAATGAGCAGTGAGCGCAACCTCCCCAGCCTCACATACTCAATGAGCAGTGAGCGCAACCTCCCCAGTCTCACATACTCAATGAGCAGTGAGCGCAACCTCCCCAGTCTCACATACTCAACGAGCAGTGAGCGCAACCTCCCCAGTCTCACATACTCAACGAGCAGTGAGCGCAACCTCCACAATCTCACATACTCAATGAGCAGTGAACATAACCTCCCCAGTCTCACATACTCAATGAGCAGTGAACATAACCTCCCCAGTCTCACATACTCAATGAGCAGTGAACATAACCTCCCCAGTTTCACATACTCAATGAGCAGTGAGCGCAACCTCCCCAGTCTCACATACTCAATGAACAGTGAACATAACCTCCCCAGTCTCACATACTCAAGGAGCAGTGAACACAACCTCCCCAGTCTCACATACTCAATGAGCAGTGAACATAACCTCCCCAGTCTCAAATACTCAATGAGCAGTGAGCGCAACCTCCCCAGTCTCACATACTCAACGAGCAGTGAGCGCAACCTCCCCATTCTCACATACTCAACGAGCAGTGAGCGCAACCTCCCCAGTCTCATATACTCAATGAGCAGTGAACACAACTTCCCCAGTCTCACATACTCAATGAGCAGTGAGCGCAACCTCCCCAGTCTCACATACTCAACGAGCAGTGAGCGCAACCTCCCCAGTCTCACATACTCAACGAGCAGTGAGCGCAACCTCACCAGTCTCACATACTCAACGAGCAGTGAGCGCAACCTCCCCAGTCTCATATACTCAATGAGCAGTGAACACAACTTCCCCAGTCTCACATACTCAATGAGCAGTGAGCGCAACCTCCCCAGTCTCACATACTCAAGGAGCAGTGAGCGCAACCTCCCCAGTCTCATATACTCAATGAGCAGTGAACACAACTTCCCCAGTCTCACATACTCAATGAGCAGTGAACACAACCTCCCCAGTCTCACATACTCAATAAGCAGTGAGCGCAACCTCCCCAGTCTCACATACTCAACGAGCAGTGAGCGCAACCTCCCCAGTCTCACATACTCAACGAGCAGTGAGCGCAACCTCCCCAGTCTCATATACTCAATGAGCAGTGAACACAACCTCCCCAGTCTCACATACTCAATGAGCAGTGAACACAACCTCCCCAGTCTCACATACTCAACGAGCAGTGAGCGCAACCTCCCCAGTCTCATATACTCAATGAGCAGTGAACACAACCTCCCCAGTCTCATATACTCAATGAGCAGTGAACATAACCTCCCCAGTCTCACATACTCAATGAGCAGTGAGCGCAACCTCCCCAGTCTCACATACTCAACGAGCAGTGAGCGCAACCTCCCCAGTCTCACATACTCAACGAGCAGTGAGCGCAACCTCCCCAGTCTCAAATACTCAATGAGCAGTGAACACAACCTCCCCAGTCTCACATACTCAATGAGCAGTGAACACAACCTCCCCAGTCTTACATACTCAATGAGCAGTGAGCGCAACCTCCCCAGTTTCACATACTCAACGAGCAGTGAGCGCAACCTCCCCAGTCTCAAATACTCAACGAGCAGTGAACATAACATCCCCAGTCTCATATACTCAATGAGCAGTAAGCACAACCTCCTCAGTCTCACATACTCAATGAGCAGTAAGCACAACCTCCCCAGTCTCATATACTCAATGAGCAGTGAGCACAACCTCCCCAGTCTCACATACTCAATGAGCAGTGAGCACAACCTCCCCAGTCTCACATACTCAATGAGCAGTGAGCACAACCTCCCCAGTCTCACATACTCAATGAGCAGTGAACACAACCTCCCCAGTCTCATATACTCAATGAGCAGTGAACACAACCTCCCCAGTCTCACATACTCAATGAGCAGTGAGCACAACCTCCCCAGTCTCACATACTCAATGAGCAGTGAGCACAACCTCCCCAGTCTCACATACTCAATGAGCAGTGAGCACAACCTCCCCAGTCTCATATACTCAATGAGCAGTGAGCACAACCTCCCCAGCCTCATATACTCAATGAGCAGTGAACACAACCTCCCCAGTCTCACATACTCAATGAGCAGTGAGCACAACCTCCCCAGTCTCACATACTCAATGAGCAGTGAGCACAACCTCCCCAGCCTCATATACTCAATGAGCAGTGAACACAACCTCCCCAGTCTCACATACTCAATGAGCAGTGAGCACAACCTCCCCAGCCTCATATACTCAATGAGCAGTGAACACAACCTCCCCAGTCTCACATACTCAATGAGCAGTGAGCACAACCTCCCCAGTCTCATATACTCAATGAGCAGTGAACACAACCTCAAGCATGTGTCAGTGAATATTACAGCATTAATTTTAATTTGAAATAAATCTTAAGAGTAACTTAATTACAACACATTTTGTTGTTTCTACATGTAAACGTATATTGAAAAATGTATTTTTTATTTTCGTTCAATGCATTTGATTCAATCAATTCATTTCACATTACGGGACTCAATTCAAATTCAATTCAATTTAATCTGTTTCTGATTCCATTCAAATTCAAACTAATTTGGTTTCAATTCAAATTCAATTATGAATTGACCCCAGGTCTGGTTGCCATATTGTTGATTCCAATTTAGATTTCTAGCAAAGTTGGGACTTGGTCTCAACCAACTGTGGAATTAAGAAGATAATATTTAATTTTGTTGTTGACATTTTCTGCACTTCTAGCTCTACCCTACCTAGCTGTATGTGGTATACTGGTCTATTCCTTCCAACCCCAATGTGACTTCTCTAGGAAGCATTCAGTCATGCTGAAATTTCTGCGCAAAAGCTATTCATTTACACAAGTCGACCAGGTTCTCATTAAATACAGCTGAGTGAACTGAGGCAAAGTGGAGTGAATGAAATTGTCCAGGCTTCGAAATGGCAGCAATAATAGTTAGAGCCATTATGCTACCGTACCATACCTGACAATAATGTTTAATTTAATTTAATTTGACTCACAAACAATGCAGTTTTTGTATTGTAATACAGTTCTGTGTTGCTGAAAATGTAACAGTGGAATTCCAGTAGATAGCCCATCTTCTGGGGATGTTTACTGTCTTGGGACGGTTGTGTTTACTTGTCATTTACAGCCTAATTAACTTACCAAACATATTAACTGTAAAATCAGCACCACCATTATGAGTTTGTTGCTTCTGTAGTCAGTTTGTTTACTGAGGCTATAGTTGGCAAGCACACATAACCTATGTTTGTTATCAGAGAAGAAACTAGTCCTTTCCTCTGAAAGCTAACAAAGTACACAGATTATGTCAGGGTAGTGCATTAGGACTTCCTACATTCAAGTAGTGAACAGTGGGCTGTGATTTGATAACAGACTATTCTTGTATTTCCCTGGCTCAGTGGTATGGTGTAGTCCTCATGACTGGAGGACTCCGTGTTGATCAGCCCTGGTTAATCAGTTAATTAATTGTTGACCCACTTAGTACACTTTATAAGGTAATACTGTCACAGATATATATGAGCCATGGCAGGAGTGACCACTGTTGACCAGCTCACAATATTTAAAAGCATGCTAGAGACCACTGTATTTTCCCATTAGTGGCCATGCTAATGTTTTGTCTGATTTGTGAGAAAACTGGACCATCAAAATTATGAAACTACTTCACAGCCAGTGCCATCATCTCATCCATAGGTTGAACACGTTTTGTCAAAATCATGTACCTCCAGCTCTTAATCATGTTGCAGACATACTTACCCCCAAAATTGGCAGTTTTTACCAAACATTAATGTGCTTAATAGCGGTGTTTCAGGAATGTCACCTCCAAAATATCTATGCTTCAAATCCACTTCATATTGCAACATCTCACTGCAAAAGGTCCAACATTTTAAACATTGCTACCTCACTGGCTGAATACTGTTACTTCTTAGCAAATAAAATCAGTGAAATTGGCTAAATTGCATATTTTTACGCACTACATCCGTGTAAAACACTTCTGGAAGCATAACTGGTCTTATCCCAGACAACCTCTAGTGCCCAATGCCTGTAAAACCAACATCGAACATAGTAACTTGATACAGGGGAAGGTGCACATTCATTACATGTGTAGACTGATCCAATATTGTTTGGAACATAGTAACTTGATACAGGGGAAGGTGCACATTCATTACATGTGTAGACTGATCCAATATTGTTTGGTCTGGTCACTATATAAAGCATGTTACATGAACATGAGATGATTTTTATGTAAATTACCCACGCACACACTGTTTAAGCTGACATGATTACGCGATGCTTTTGTTTTATTAATTTTTAAATGTTGTGCATAATTTAAGAGTATGTGACACTTGTTGTTTTCTTAAATGTAGTACATTGTAGTACATTTTAGTGGAGCAACTCTGATTCAGTCATGACAACTCTACTATGTTGGATAACTAACTGTGGTCTTGTATGGGTGGACAAAGCCAATAAATTAATATCAGCAGAATCTTTTCACACACAGTGCAGTCCATGATCACCTGTAGCTGGTGTGAACTTAGAGGGTAGCTGCAGGGCTTTGTCTCAGCTAATGGTGGTCATCCATTATTCCTTCCCCAGTCACTGACCACTTACTGGAAACTGATCCCTGGGCCCCAGACAGTTGCTGTTGATACCTTAGACTTGGCAGATAACTTCTGCTACAGTTACCACTTGACTAGTGGGGTCATGCCTTAGTTAGACTTCCTGGTGTGTTACAGACGAATGTAGGGCATAGTAAGTTTGGATATAGGATGTTTTAAAACATTCATATGATCTGACATAAGTGCATTTGAGCAGGGACATTGCTAGCATTTGAGCAGGGACATTGCTAGTTTTTGCTGGTGGAAACTATTGAGAGTGAAAGAGTTTTGGAGTTTTAGATGATTTTAATAAGCGGAAGGATATTTGTGGCAACTAGACATGTAAAGCCATAATTCGTGCCAATATTGGTAAACATTGACAGGTATTACACATACAGGCATAACCACATATTACAAGAGTTAGAAATGTCTAATTTTGACAAAACTCGACCAGCCAGTGGGATGATGACAGGCTGGTAAAAAACTTTTAGAATTTTTGATGGTCACGTTTTCTTATAATCATGCAAAACGTTAACATGGCTACCAATGGGAAATGCAACTGTAGGTTGAATCTTAGAGGGGGTAAAACTACAGTTAAGATGGGCATCAATGTAGAGTCAACTGTGGTCTGACCTCAATGTTGATGTTGGTGAACCACAGACAGTAGGCCCTGTGTGCAATTACTGTGAGTAATTTGAACCACTGTTTTATATGTGCCATCAATTGAACAATGTAAATGTTTGCTTGCATGCCCACTTGTTTAAATCTACTTTTTAATTACGTACACAACTAATTTATCACAAAATATACAGTTCTATATTTTACTTCTCATATTTATACTGGGACAGTCTTCCCATTATATTTTAAATGTAACTGATCAATTTTAAGTGTAATTTTTTATTTAATTAATTATTTTATTTCATTACTTTTATTTATTTTATTTTACGTTTTAGTAACTTTTGATTTAATTTTTTTGTATGTGAGTAAATTTTTTTATTTAGTTATCCAGACACTTTATTACAATTAATTATTAGGGCATTTGTGTCACCCCGCATACAGAAGCAATTTTGACAACATGGGGTGAAAAAACATTTAACTTTATTGGTAACAAGACTATGTTGATCACTTTTCAAGGAATGCCACTTTTGAGGAAGCTACTTATTTGCATATGATTAGTGAGAATCCTTTCAAACGCCATGGTGCGTGAAGATTAGTTCTGCTAGAGCACACTGTAGCAACTGTTTTTCTGCGTAAATTTGAAAGATCCGGCAACTTGATTAGCCGATATGGAATGTGCAGTTTGCATGAAAGATATCTTTTATCAATGTGGAGGAATGTATTGTTCTGATATTTACTCATAGAAAGTACTAATTACAGCATAAGTTTAAGTCAGAATAGAATGAAAAAGGATTTCCTTTTATATCGGTACAGTGCACTATTGATTTTTCCATTGACGCCGATGGTCAAAATCAATCAGGCATTTCCACATTGTGCGCAAAATTATGATTCGGTGTTAAAAAAAAATGTTTACATTAATTGATGTCTTGTCGCCGACCTTCAATAGTGTTTTTGTCAAACACAAATACAGTTTCGTTTTCGAGAAATTCATCATGGAAAATTTTCCGTGCCATTTGTCGCCCAAACAAACTGGATACTGTCTCTGTTCACCAGGGATCATTCAGTCATTGACATGTGCATATGCTGCCAACCGGCAACTAGAAATTTGAACCTACGCGCTGCATCCGTGTTGTAGCCCACAAATCTGCCATTTCCCCTGTTCACTCCTATTTTTTTCAAGGTGCACAAAATCCTTGAAACTGAAAGTAAATGTAAACTCGTGTAAAATCACTGGCCCTTTATTTGTATGACATGTGCCCATAATAAATAATTGCCCGGATAGAAATGGTAGTGCTGTGATTTCTGTTTTTTCCGGAGGGACCACATATTGTTTTATTGGTCTAACACACTGCATTAGCTGGCCTTGGGCAGTTGGAAGGATTGTTGTGATGACTTCACCTAATGGCTGGAGATGAACAAGTCAAGGGACCATCTCAAAACATATTAAACAAAGCCAGTTTCATATAACCTCAACCCCTTATGTGAACCTTTGTTCATGTGACCATCACGTACAGTTCATATTCAGCTATTACAACACTCAGTCAGGAACGATCCTTAAGCTGCACATAATTGGAAAATAAACAATGTTTTGAACAAAATACATTGTTGTACGATACTAGGCGAAACAGTAGCTAACCCCCCACCCTATAGAAACCAACTGTATAACCTGATGTGGACTCACACACTCTAAATACAATACTAGGCGAAACAGTAGCTAACCCCCCCACCCTATAGAAACCAACTGTATAACCTGATGTGGACTCACACACTCTAAATACGATACTAGGCGAAACAGTAGCTAACCCCCCCCACCCTATTGAAACCAACTGTATAACCTGATGTGGACTCACACACTCTAAATACGATACTAAGCGAAACAGTAGCTAACCCCCCACCCTATTGAAACCAACTGTATAACCTGATGTGGACTCACACACTCTAAATATGCTCGTAAAAAAAACCCAGCCCTACAATTGAAGAAGAAGATTTGTAAGTCCTCCATTTGTAGTTGGTGATGCACCCAGTCTGACTCTGGTCTGGTCAAGCCTGGTTAAGCTGGCATGATTGGACAGGTCGGATAAATCACAGCAGGTAGGTGACCATAATGGCTTATTATGTACTTAGCAACCCTGCTTGACCAGTCAACTAAGTGGCCCTGTAATGACTGACCAGTCAGGCCGATTCTGTTAGCCTGGCCATAGAGGATGGCACTTCCATAATTATGATACATCACCATCACATGTAGGCACAGATAATGCAAGAAGATGCAGTTATTTTTAATGCTGCCTTGTGTTAGCCACAGGGTAACCACTGTTTCTGGACAGATGTGTGTCCTCATGGCCTAATTCACCGTCTGAATTATGTCCCTTGTGTAAGGCCCACTTCCCAGAAATAATGACATAGTCTAACATAGTGCCTATAGGGGATCAGACCACAGTTGACCTTCTTGTTTAATGTTTCGCATGTATGTAGGGTATATATTAAATTGTGATATGTGAAATTAAACAATTCATATGATGTGACGAAAGTACAATTGAACAGGCATATTCACAGGTTTGTTTGTAGAAGCTATTGGCTATGAAATAGTGCATTTTTTGAGAGTTTAACAGGCGGAGGGATCTATGGGAATTTTCTGCTATGCTATGCTATGGATGCACGAATACATATCTGTTTTTGTAGACATTGACGGGCATCGCATGTGGGGGCGTTTGAAAAGAGCTGGATGTATATGATTTTGACAAAACTTGGTCAGCATGTCAATGAGATAATGGCAGTTGCTGTGAAAAATTTTAAGAATTTGTTAACGTGGCCACCGATGCAATTTTGCACTGTGGTCTGACCTCTATATCCGCCTAGACAAGGCTTTCCTGGCGCTGTGCTCCATTATGAGAGCTAATTTTGTGCAGTGTATGTTAGAGTTAGTGATTCCATGACAGGTTGCACATTTACCTGTGTTTACTACCCCTGGCATATAGTCACCAGGTAGAAGGGACACATCTTTTAGGGTCTATTCCAAAAGACACAGGCAATGGGGGGGGGGGTGAATGAAATTGTCTAAGCTTTGAAACAGCAACAGATGGACTGATCCCAGGTCCTCTTGATTGACAGTCTGGTGTTCTAATCACCCTGCCCCATGGATGATGTCAGGGATGAAGGAAAGATATGGAAGAAGGAGGTTCAGACTTTGTGGTATGGATGGTGGCATGGAACATCAGCGGTTGGCTGGAGACCAAGAAATTGATTATTCATTACCTGCCTGTCTGCTGCTTCTGGTGTTCCCTACCGACCCACCGCTATTTCTAGACAGATATTACACAGACACACAGTTCTGACTTTAATTATCCCCCCAGCTGCCTCTCATCTAATTAGTTCCAGTCTGCTGATTGTTTTAAAACACCATTTCGCACTGTTCTCTTTCTCTGTTGAATTGCCGTGTAATGGGGCTTCTTCTTCAAAAACGGCTGTTTTGTCTGAAGAACCATGTTGGTGTTGTGTTTGTAACTAGTCACAGTTGGGCCGATTTGGTTAATTTGTGTGATGACGTTCTGTGTAAACGGGACTGGCCAGCCGACTGGTTTACACTTAAAGGTACAAGATCTGATTTTTAGCTTAGAATCATGTTATATAGAATCAATTCTATCCATTGTAGTTTTAATCAATTCTAGTTTTAATGACCCATGAACCAATTTGCAATGCCAATACACAAAGTTTATCAGGGTCAGGCATTTACAGGATCATGTGGTGGGCAGATCATTTACAGGATCATGTGGTGGGCAGATCATTTATAGGATCATGTGGAGGACAGATCATTTACAGGATCATGTGGTGGGCAGATCATTTACAGGATCATGTGGTGGGCAGATCATTAACGTCCGTATAATTATTTGAATTCTTTTATATTTTAACCAGATTCAGTAATATACTTTTAAATATCATTAGCAAATATTCCATAAATCGTGATATATGATAACAAACAGTTGTATTAGTAGTTTGGAATGCATTAACAAATAATGTTATTGGCTACTCTTCAATAAAAGCTAATTATATTTGTGGCAAAGAAGCCCCAAGCGATTTGACATTTCGCTCGGCAATGTCCGTACGGAGTCAGCGTGTGACGTCAGTCTGGCCAAATGAACAACAACAAACATTGTCATTCCATAGCAACAAACATTGTCATTCCATAGCAACGCAGAACATCTGGCCAAATGAACAACAACAAACATTGTCATTCCATAGCAACAAACATTGTCATTCCATAGCAACGCAGAACATCTGGCCAAATGAACAACAACAAACATTGTCATTCCATAGCAACAAACATTGTCATTCCATAGCAACGCAGAACATCTGCATACGTTAAAAGCTTATATGTTGCAGTGAGACAAAAAACAATGCATTTGGGTGTGACATCAGTTTCATTATTTGAAACACTATTAAAATTCTGCAACATATTGAACATATATAGATTTTAAATAATAGCTAGCATAGACCAAGAGGCACTTTGTGCACTGTGCTACAATAAAATCGCAAAGGACAAGTCAATGCAAAGGCGAAACAGCTCTACTCAAAAGTTAGATCGACACAGTTGTTAAAAATTGCATATATCAAGATATTTTGGCAGTAAAATCATACAGTGTTCACATATTTCCCCACATGTTCCAATATTCCTAATCAAACCACCGAGCAACGCAAAGACAAAGTAGGCTGCTGGTTCAACTTCCAAACCTAGGCCTAGGGCTAGGTTAGACTGTGTCTGCCAGCTTGTACAAACTAAACGTGGAATTGAAAAACAGTTTGATAAATAAATACGCCTGGTACTACCAAAACAACACTTTTGTAAATACATTTACATTTATGTTATTTTTGATCCTGGGCATTTGTTTACTGCGGCGTGAATCCGAAGGCTTCGGCCAATCAGACCTGGTTTGACACACCTCGCTGTCGCTACTTTATTTGTGACTGTGACCGCGTTGTTAACTCGTACATGTACGGAATGACCTGAACTGATAAGTTTATGTCAGTTGCACCGTCAGAATCTCCGTCGCTCGACATTTTGCAGAATTTGCGTGATCTAAATCTTGCTAAAAGTTAAGTACCTATGAACCGGCGTAGGCAAAGTTTGTTTGTTTGGCCAAAATGATGTCACGCGGCCTGACATCTACTGGCAAAAATCCACAAACTGGTTTCAGAATGTGCCTTCGGGAATTTAGGTATATCCCCCGTTTTATGACAAAATTAATGTAACTTTTTACAATTTCATGACTGAATATGAATTAGGGGATACAATTCTCTCCAGGATGAGTGAAAACTAGTAAATGTATCCGACCTTTGCATATGATCTTTAAATAGTTTGTCCAATGATTTCATTAAAACTAAATAAAAAAATTGCACAAACGAGCTAGCATGTCGTAATGGATATTAGATAGGTATGCTTTTTTTGCAAAATGATTACAAAACGAGACAAGTAGAAACATTGAATTAACGAAGGACCTTTGAACCTTGAATCTTGATTATCATCCTGATCCATGCCCTGATAGTTCCATGTGGCTGCTCATTAGATGTGAACACATCCAATTAGCGTCTGAGTATTAATGATGTGTAGTCATTGAGTCAGTGATGAGCCTCTTGGATAATGGACTGTGTGATGTAGCCATGAGACCTTACAGGGATCACGTGTCTAATTGCCAACTGGGGCCCTGCTGTCAGTAAATAACTTGTCTCAACCAATTGGATTCTTTCTGTAGAAGTCATACTGGTGTCTTATGTGCACACGAAAGAATTCTGTACCAGAGTACATTTTAGTTAGTTTTACAGATCTGTATATGCCAGCTTTGTGTTGACGCAGATACAACCATTGTATCTATTTGTTCCCTGGTGTAGAGACACTTGGGTAGAACATACTTGCGTTTTTTTGTGTGTTCCGTTTGTAGGACATGTTTCCAGGTCCATGCCCAGTGTTAGTCCAGTCAGTAATTTAACTCTAATCCAAGGAAACTTGGCAGTCCACCTTCATTATAATTGAACCTTGCGATTCCTGTTGGTGGAGTGGGAGAAGGGAGCAATTCTGATCAGGTTCCTAGGTTTTGCTTTGATTTCTCTGTCTCCAACATTGAATATTCTACTACAATTGTGTCCAACATTGAATATTCTATTAGAATTGTGCCCACCACTGAATATTCTGCTACAGTTGTGTCCAACATTGAATATTCTATTACAGTTGTGTCCAACATTGAATATTCTGTTATGGTTGTGTCCAACATTGAACATTCTACTACAGTTGTGTCCAACATTGAATATTCTATTGCAATATATTCTGTTACGTTTGTCTCCATGGATGTATGTTCTGCTACTGCTACAGTTGTGTTCAACATTGAACATTCTGCTCAGTTGTGTCCAATAAAATAAATATTCTGCTACAATTGTGTCCAACATTGAATATTCTACTACAATTGTGTTCAATATTGAATATCTTATTACAATTTTGTTCAACATTGAATATTCTATTACAGTTGTGTCCAACATTGAATATTCTTTTACAGTTGTGTCCAATATTGAATAGTCTGCTACAATTGTGTCCAACGTTGAATATTCTGCTACAATTGTGACCATCATTGAAAATTCTGTTACAGTTGTGTCCAACATTGAATATTCTATTACAATTGTGTGCAACATTAAATATTCTGCTACAGTTGTCTCCAAGGATGAATATTCTGCTACAGTTGTCTCCAATATTGAATATTCTGCTACAACTGTGTCCAACATTGAATATTCTACTACAATTTTGTCCAACATTGAATATTCTATTACAATTGTTTCTAATATTGAGTATTCTACTGCAATTGTGTCCAACATTGAAAATTCTGCTACAGCTGTCTCCAGGGATGAATATTCTGGTACAATCATGATTTTTGGTTTTGACTCATCTAACAAGATCAGGATTAATGAATGACGATATCGCACAAATTCAGCGGCAGAAGTGAAATGTTGTTACAATGCACTGATGATGTGTTTTGCATTTGCGTTTTGTTTTGCTGTAGTTGGCTAGAATGAGTGGCAGGTCGTCAGCTCACCAGTCTGTGAATGAGCTAATCAATTGCTCTCGTTACTGACTCTGAATCTTTCATGCCACAATTGTGTGTGCGTGAGAACAGGCGGTGTGATGTGATATTTTTGGCATTATGCCACATGGGGGATGGCAGGTTACCTTTTGGTAAACATGTAAACATTACAATTGTTGGGAGGGGATTCTTCTTTTTCTTACCAACATACTAAATGTGCAGTCACTCGCGGTCAGGCAGCCACTCGCGGATAGGCAGACCCAGCTTTGTAACGTCTGAAGCACTGTAGAGTGGGCAGGCGTTGATGATGTGATCTGCTGTTTGCTGCACTGCATTCGCATGTGGCGCATTTGTGACAGTCCGTAATTGTACGTGCAAGCTTTAAATTGGCCTGTTCCCGTTTATAGGCACTTCAGCTTGGTCCAAGCCTTGGTCTTGGCACAGGCAGTGGGTGGTTATGGGAGGGAATAATCATTGTTGTTATTGAATCGCCATTGTTGAGGGAGTACCAGGGGAAATCTGCAGTTTTTAATTCGTATCTATCTACAAACTCTGGGCTATATGGATACTGATCAACAGGGTTGCAAGGGTTGCTATGTTGTGGCTTCAGCACGGTGAACCAAATACAGTCTTAATAGGTACAGCATTATTGTAAGCTTAGTTTGCTGTTGATGACATTCTCTATTATATCTTGTGGCAACTAGCCGCAGACAGAACTGAATAAATAATACCCGAGGTCATGTATTGTCATCTAATCCACGTATCGAAGAAGATGAGAAGGTCTTTTTGTACACCCGTCACAGGTAATGAGTTGTATTAGAGAGACCTGCCATAGAGTATGGATATCCTATATACAATGAGGATTTTTCGGAGGAATACTGCCATATCCTGTTTTAATACAGGTTTGTGTCAAGTGGAAAAATCGTGATGAAATACATATTTTTGGTGTTTATCAAGTGTAAAAGCAGTATAAAAGTATAAAATCGAATGACAAATTTTCACACATAGCAGTCAGAGAGAAAATACTTTTGTTACAAAGCAGATTTCCGACAAAACGTAATGGATCTTGTTTGATATAGGGATATTTTGTAACCTGTAAGATGACAAAGCTCGATTGGAATAGGAATGTTATAGACTGGATGGTTAACCAGTAATAATATTGTACTTATTTCTATGGCTTTATACAGAATTTAAAGTAAAAAATATGGATTTAAAAAAAAAATACAGCAGGTCGGAGTGTGTGCTAGAGGTGTAAAATTATTCTATTACTGTGATGCAGTGTATACCTTGGTTTACGGCTGTGTGAGTTGCTCTCCTATGTATGCGTTCAAGCGTATCTATATCCTTCTTACGATATGGTCTCTACGGTTGTATACAGCATTCTAAATGAGGTCTAACTATTGCTTTATACAGACGTATAATTAGCTTTTTTCCTTGTAATATTTGTTCTAATCAACCCAAGATTGTTATTACCCTTTGAAGCTGCAATACCACACTGCTCTGAAACTTTCAGACTGTGTACCTTTAAAAGAAGCTTTTTTCCTTGTAATATTTGTTCTAATCAACCCAAGATTTGTATTACCCTTTGAAGCTGCAATACCACACTGCTCTGAAACTTTCAGACTGTGTACCTTTAAAAGAAGCTTGATAACAATGGGATGACAGTTCTTTATGGTATATGTGGCTTAGTATCATGTTTTTATGTAGGGTTAATAGATATATCTGGACACTAAAGGGCACCACACATAATTTAATTACCCACTAGAGGGCACCCGGTATAAAAGGAGGGGACGCTGGAGGGCAGAGGTCTTCTTCCAAGTGGATTTTAAGTTGATGGTTGTGAGGAAGGCTCTCGGGCAGGGTACATGCTAGGGCAGCACGTGTGCAGATAGCAATCTCTTTTTGTTGGTTATTATACACTTTAAGATGCTCTAAATTTTACTTAGCTGTGACTATTTTATAAGCCAGCTATTTTATCACGTGTTAAGATTGTATTTGTTATTATAAAGAGATGTGTAAATTTGGATTGCTGCATGGTCTTGATTACTATTAAACGGAGACATTAGCCGTAATCTGTTCTATTAAATATAATCCCCCTGTTGGCTGTGAAATGGGAGCAGTACAACATTATACAACATTATATTGGAGGTTTTTGTTAAAGCCATACTGGATATATTACTTGTTCCAATCTACTACTGGCACGGTTAGCTTTGCTCTCTCCTATGGGATATATTACTTGTTCCAACCTACCACTGGCACGGTTAGCTTTGCTCTCTCCTATGGGATATATTACTTGTTCCAATCTACTACTGGCACGGTTAGCTTTTGCTAATGTTAAAACATTGGACTCTCAATCGAGAGAACTTGGGTTCGAATCCTCTTGCTACTTTTTCGAACGTTTGGCAATTTCGTTCATCCCACATTGCCACAATTTACTCAGCTGTATAAATGAGTACCTGGCTACAGACAGAGGTAGATATCTGAACGAATAGTCTGTGCAGTAATTGCAGGGTGGCTGAATGCTTCCCAGAGAAGTCGAGATGGTGGTGGAATAAACAGGTCTGCCAGGGGGTGAAATGTAGGGTGCTAAATGATGCTAAAGACTGGATACCGCGCTATATAAGTATAAAGCACCTTGAGCAGTTCTAAGGACTGGATACTGCTGTGTAGACTTGTTACAACCTACCACTGCCACAATTAGCCCCACTCCCCAGGCACATATCAGATGCAGTGTTTATAAACACAGCTGACCAAGGAGAGGAAATGACGACTTCTCACATGGATAGTCCAGCAGACGTTGATGCCCATTGATGTCCAGGGATCTGTTGGGTGATGCAGAAGATTGTCTGATCAGAGAGATGCACATGTGTAGATGTGTGTGTGTGTGCCGGTTCGGTCATGCGTGCACGTGCGTGCGCATGCATGCACATGCCAGAGATACGAGCACATGGAAGACGTAATATGCAGATCCGTTGAGACAGCTGTGCTGGACTGCAGTGGGTGGTGACATTTTTGCATGATGTGTCCCCAATCTGATATTCTTCAAACACAGAACAACAGATTGCCTGGACAGGTGTCTCCTGCCATCAACCCGTTGGGATGACATCATTGTGCTGTTATTTCTTCCAGTTAAGGGCATCCAGAGTATTTTTACACCATATTTTTGGTGGGTTTTAACAAGATTTAACAAGATTGCCACCCCAAACAACAAGTTCCAGATGGCAAGTGGACAAGGAAGCCATTGGCTTATCGAGAGTCCAACAATTTTCTCATCTATTTGTAGCCCGCCCTTATCAAATATCTGTCAATTTTATTTTTAAACATATTCACACTACTAGCATTAACACAATCATTTGGCAGTTTGTTCCATTCATTTATCACCCTCTGTGAGAAAGAGTACTTTCTCAAGTCCAACCTACACAGCTCCTTAACTAATGCTGCTTTGTGTCCTCTGGTTCTACTGCCTTCTTTAAGTTTGAAGAACATATTCCTGTCAACATCCTCATAACCATTCACTATTTTAAACACTTCTATTTGGTCTCCTCTTAGAGGCAGAGACCACCACTATGTGAGTCCATGACAGGTTGCACATTTCATTTACACCCTGTGTAGGGTCTTTTAATTCCCCTGGCCTAGACACCAGGTAGACGGGACCTATGGCTTTTAGTGTACACTACACCCCAAATGGTTTCCTAGCAACACCAGATGACCTGCATCATCATATTCTCTCAGCTGCTCACACACAATGTTTTTTTTGATGCAGGATGCACAAGACGTTTTGACCTTTGTATGCAAAATGTCAGGCAAATTTATAGATTTGAAAAAGCGCAGATGAGCATCCCAGTGTTGCAACTTTGTTTAGTGACCCAGACTATGCTTGGTATTCCTTTTCCTTTCCTCATGAGTTTTGTAGTTTATAAGGTTACTTGACAGTGCTAATATTGGTGCACACGTTGATCTATTACTCTGTGTAGTGTGACAAGTGACACATTGCCATGTTGTATGCGCCCTGTCAAAAATTTGGTTGTGGAAAGGTCAGGGTACGTCAATTTTTTTTGGTTCTGAGGCCTTTTAGTTTTGATTAGCTTTACGAATTCACCGACCCGATATTGGTTTTTTGAAAATAAAATTCCTGACGTTTTCATTATGTGATATTTTAACATGAAACATCATTCCATGTACAAAAAACTACATATTCTTTACAAAATATTGTGCTTTTGCGGTAAGAGTCGCCTGCTTATGTTGTTGGTCACTGCTGTTGCGGATGCAATCCGTGTTGGGGTGGGGCGCGGTGGCATAACGGTTAGAATGTTGAGCTCTCAGTCGAGAGAACCCGGGTTCGAATCCTCTTGGCGCTGTTTTGAAACTTTGGTAATTTTGTTCAATTCATGTTGCCACAGTTCACTCAGCTGTATAAATGAGTACCTGGTTAGATGGATATCTGAATGAAAAGTCTATGTACGGTAATTGCAGCATGGCTGAATGCTTCCCACTGAAGTCGATATGGCGTTGGAATGAACAGGTCTGCCAGGGGGTGAAGTGTAAAGTGCTTTGAGCAGTCATGAGGACTGGATACTGCACTATATAAGAACATTAGACCTTTCTTTTACATTTTATATTTCCAGCTTCCTTTTCTCCTGTCTGGTGGTCAAGTCAAGTCACCAGTTAAACTGTAATTTGTTGGGCTTGCTCATTGCACATAGCTCTGCATTTTTTGGTTCAGTTCAAGCCTACGTCCATTTATATATGAGTGGGTGGGTGGGTGGATGGGTGGGTGGGTGTGTGCGTGCGTGCGCTTAGTTATTCCAGTTGCTTGCAAGAATTCAACAAGATCCCTGTCTCTTATGGAGGGACTACTTCCCAGCCTTCCTGTGCTCAAACAACTGTGTGGCAGAAATAATTGGGTAACAGCATTCTGTTCCCTAGTTCCTTGCACGTAGAGTTCAACCCAGCGCTTGGGTAGAGCAGAGTGAGATGTCTGCTATGTTTGTTTCTATGTGTGTGATCATGTGTCACTAGTTCTTGATCAGCTGAAGTGGTGTACGTCTAAAACATAGCGACTTACGAGCGTTACCAAATTATTTTCCATGATGCAAAACTTTGTCGAACGAGAAAACCATTGTATAGGCTCATGATGATGAGTAAAATATTGAACTGTCCCGACTCTGACATTGACTTGATCACTCGGACATCTACTGGACACCTGTCTGCTAGACATTGAAGCAGTCATCCTGTGTTTGGGTTGCCTGCTTTATCTGTGACTCTTCTAGTTACCTTCACAAGATGGCCACATAATTGTGTAGAGGTGCAATTACACGAAGCAATTGGAAGACGACCGGTCCATGTTTCGCATAAAAGTGGCAGTTTGGAATAGTTGGCCGTCTTGGAGATGGCGAGCGATTCCTAAGAAGTGGTGACTCAGTGGTTGGAGACAAGTGCAATCTAAAACATTTCTTGCGTCTAAAAGAGGATCCATGCACCGCCGGGTCATCTGATATCATGGTCGTCATTGTGACAAGTTGTTTAGCAGTATCTTAGGTCTTAGTGCAGAGAGGTCCACTTTCTAACCCTGGTGTACTGGAAGGCTGGTGGGGGGTGGGGGGGGGTAAATTGAATAGACTACTGCATTTATAATTATATGGCACCCCTAGGGTCTAAATAGTGTTCACAGTTCAGGGATCCGGTTAGTAGGCCTGTGGGGGTCTAATCTCAATCATTTTATTTACTGTAGTGGACAAATCATTGGGAAAGAGCACACGTATTAGCACTGCCTACTACCAGTGTATGCAGATATTCATCAAAAACAGAATTGTAGGATTTTACGATCGATAACTTTGTACACAGTGCAGCATTACCTGGCTGAGTTTTAGCATTGGTTTTAATAGTTCTAATTTGCCGCCATGTTGGTTTTATGCAAATTTTTCCATAATTACCCATAAATGGTCACTTCAGGCTCCCAACGACATGCTGCCTGCTATCACTTTTCACACATAAACACACTTGGAATTAAAACAGAACAAACAATAACACATTTACTTCCATTATTGATTAAAACAACTAGCATTAAAATGAAATAACTCTAATACCAATGATTTATTTTATAATGACATAGGTTCATTTAACATGTTATGGTGTGCACAACTCGGGACCGGAAGTGCAGTATCTCATCAACTATCGCCTCGAAGCGAGAATCACTTGTGTCCCCTGTAGAAAAAACAGTGATCTGTGGATCTGTTGATACTCTTGTGGTACAGTCTGGTGTCTGCAGATTGACTACAGCTAGTGCTGTGTGCTTTGGCTGTGTCCCGACATTTGTTATTCAGCGAAGTACGCCTACACCATCAAGTCTACATTTACTGCAGCTTATTCTCATTAGTTGGCCTTTGCATGCGTCGTGACCAATAGATGTACCATCCCTGGAATGAGAAAGCAGCTTACATTACATAGGGGAAGACTTATGCTTTCTGTTGAAACTGACATGGCTTATGTTGTAGATGGCCAATTAGGTGCCCCTACATCTAAACGTGACTGGTGTAAACTATATAATCTGCATCCCTTTTCAACATATATCTATTGGAAATAAACCGTTTGTTTTATTATTTTATGATTAACCTTTTGTTACTCCTTTTTTGTCATTGCACCGTACCAATGTCAGTTCATTTCTACTTTGTCAGTGCGTTTTGTAAGGACACATTTGGTGATGAGAACTGTATTTTATGACATTAATCTTTATTTGTTTTAATGTTTAATATTCTTACTTTAATAACAACTCTTTGTTTTAATTAACATTATCACCTTAGTGGTCAGTTTTTGAAAGTAGGTTTACTGGATGTAAGCTTATTTTTATAATACACAGAAGCAAATTTATTCTGTAAAATTAGTTAATTCTGTAAGAAGCATAAATATGAGATAACCTCAAAAATGTTACCTAAAACATTGATATTGCATTAAAGTTGCGCCCTGGACAGACAATTCTGAAAAGAAAGAAATTTTGAATAAATAAACAATTTTACTCATAATAAGTGAGCTTATATTGATAATGAAAATGGCACAGCAATGATAACACCATGTTTAATCACTGTTAGTTGTAGTATTTCTGCTTGAAAATGTCATCGCGAGATACAATTTTTTAAAAGGTTCCTCAGTTAAAATTTTTTGCAAGTCATTTCAAATTCATTTTGCGAAAAATCAAACCTACCTAGTATCCACTGCAACATGCTAGCTCGTTTGTGCAACTGTTGTATGTCGTTTTTGTGAAATCATCAGACAACCTATTAAATTACTTTATGTTTGGTCAAACATTAAGTGAAATTGAAATACTGAAAACTCATTCATAACTTTGTCATGTGATTGGCGAGAGGATTGAAGTCACACCCATGATCGGTATTGACCCGCACAGTATTTACCATTTTGGATACCCACCATTTTGAGCCTTACCAGATCGAACGACTTAAGTCGATTCTTTCGATGCTTTGAATAAAAATAGGCATATTTTTATTAAATCAACTTCGGATGTTACATAAACTAATCACACACTACATACTTGGGCATCAACGAACCGGATTTGCGATAGGCTAAATCAGTGGAGGATGGAGTTTTAATGTAAAAGGTACTACCCCGGGTACATTAATTCCTGTTACTTGAATGAAATATGGAATCACGCATTCCTTCATATCTCAAGTATTTTCTAGGAACACGTACGCTTGTGGTTCTTTGTTTTATGGCCATGTGATTACAATGGTACTGTGCCCACACACACATATGAAACCCGAGTTAGACACCAAGACCAGGTTATTTTTGTTGTCTATGAAGACTAGTATCTGCAGAAGCAGAGAGTCAGGGAATGATTGACTGTGAGTGGCTGATTATGATGGTGGTGGTGCATCAGGAAATGGAGATCTTCTGGCAGCCAGGCAAGCTATCTCCAGTCCAGGCAGTCTAGTGTCAGATGTCTGCTCAGTCGGCTAAAAAGTGGACATAATATGTGTCAGGACTCAGTGTTAGCTAGAACAGACTTTGTTTTCCATGGGTCAGTATGTACACACGGAAGAGTTCAGGCCACGATTGATTTTCCCCGTCAATGGTCATGTTGACGTTTTGCATGATTGTAGAAAAACACGACCACCAACAATTCTCGCTACGTTGTCAAGGGCTAAAGATATAATCCACATTATTATTGGTAGAATTGCGTTGGTGGAATTGCGTTTTGTCATGGTTACGACCATGATGATGTACGCCTAACTTCTAATAGACCTACGTGAATTGTTCCATGTCTACTGCAGCTACTGTAGTTGCTTCGTTCTGCCCAGAAATTGGACATTCCCACTGCAAACACCCACTGAATATTGATGTGTTTCGCTTGCATCATGTTGCCACGGTAACGACGGGTTTAAAAAACAGCCTCTGTGAGTTGGCCAACAGGGCTGGCATCTGGGGCTTGAGCAGATTTCTGGCTACAGATGCGGCACTATGCTATGCGGGCACAGGTTTATTGAGCATTGACATGTGTTTGAGCCACGAATTATTCGTTGTTTACTTTTTAGGCCACAGTGTGCCACCAAGTTTCAAAGGAAAAATGGATTCATAGTGTCCTCTTACCATGATTGCCAAATTTTATCATGTTTCTGAACAAGGGCGTTCTGGTTTTGTTTTGGTGTTTTTTGTAACAATGTTGCATTGGTGAGATTTTTACACTGCTTTCGCCAGATGCGCTGGAAATTACTGTAGATAATTGTCAAAAGTGTGTCAAAAGTAATTTAGTTTTTGCCAGTGTTATTACACTGTTCATTTGATAATAATCATTGAGGTCTTTGCCATGTAATGACAGCAGAACACAGTTGAGGTACAACTAAACTAATCCTGTTAGTAAAACGTCAGACACTTTCGCCAGTTTCAAGTTTCAACTAAAGAATAATTTCTTGTGAACCTTATTTCCTGCACAGATGAACACTAGTTAGCAGTAGTCATTCTAATTGTTTTTACTTTGAATATTTTTCTATAATCTTATCCACATTATTTTAACTATAATTAAAAATTATATAGGCATTATTAGTTTTAGTGACATTTGTAACCTGTTTGTTTATTTAGCAATTCTAGACCACGTTATTTATTTTTAATAATTATGCTTTAAGTGCCACAAAAAATCTTGTATCTGGTGCTATGTTATTAAGTAACATATATTATTATTATTAAATTATTATATCTACAATACAGCCACAAATGAAGTTTTGTTCATTTGAACTATGTGTGGTGCTTTTTATAGGAATGCTTCAATGTTGCCTGGAATTGCAAGTAACCTTTTCAAAGATAAATAAAAAATGATCTGTTGCACACGTTCTGTCAATACTTCACACGATGGCAGAGCAATATATTGACAACAACATCCAAGCAACATCAGAGCGGCAAAGCTGATTTGTTTTCATTGCAAGCTGACAATACCTGGGTCCCTTCGCGTGCAACGTTTTTGAAGGCACAAAACTATGAAATCATTCTCACAGGCAAACAACAACAGTGACATATCTGATGTTGTCTCTTTGTTGTGCTCACATTCGTTCAATCAAAACCGCAATTTTTTTTTATTTGTTCCCAGTCTAAAGTTATAACAATTACAAAAGGGGAGGTGCTGAGTGACGACCTTTTGAGAATTGCTCATTTACATTTCTTGGCTACAGGCCTGGTGTATTACATGTTTTGTCTTATTGTAATTAAAATATAATGAGTCAGTTTGGAGCCGGAGTCTGGAGTAGCCACAGACATTGGCAAAGCTAGTATGGGCTTAGGGCTTAGGGCTTCCTTGACATAAACATTAATATTACGGCTTTCGCTTTTTGTTCAGTGCAGTAACACTAAGTGTGGGGTCATGGGTTGACATGCAGAAAATCTACGAATCTTACAATAGTCAGATAGTAAGAGTAATTGTAGCACACATCCAGTTGTCATGTAATGCAGTCGAATCGAAGTTTCTTCGATGATGTGGCTGTGCATGATGATTGGCTCCCATGTTATCTTCTACATAATTGTCTTTGAAGTCCGTGGTTGTAGTGCTTCAAGAGTTGCTCTAGTAATCAGGCGTGCATCTAAATTACATGTACATCTCACGCCCAGTGCTCTTCCATGTTAAGCAATTTCATTTTGTAAATATCGTGACATTATCCGATAGGAATTGCAGTATTGGTTTGTTCAGAATAAAAATAATAACATGCAGAGGATATTTGCATGAATGACTGAAGTTTATTTTCAACACAAACAGACAAAGCAAACAATTTCAAATTGGGTTAGTAATGTTAAATAATAAAATGTTGAAAAAACGGCAAGATGGATGTATTATGTAGAAAAGAACAAACAAATAATAGGGACAAAGTAACATCTAAATGTATTGCAGCTCAGACATTTTGTGTTATTAAAAATGAGAATTTGTAATATTTGGACATTATCAGGGGTAGATTGTAATATGGATTTGTCCAAAATAAAGAATAATAATGTGCAAACGTTGCAGTATGTTATGTAGAAAAATATGAAAGCAACTTTATAATTTATTGCAGTTAGCTCATTTTGTGGTATTAAAAATGTAATATTTTTCATATTATAAATGTGGTCCATTTATAAATTAAATAAATTGTATTTTTCTTTTAATCATATTGGAAATGCAGCGTTGAAGGCACAAAGGTGGTTTATTTGGAATGTATTTAATGGTTATAAATAGATAAGATAAAATTATTGTGAAAAGGAAAATGATTATAAAAAAATCAATACAAAAATAAAATATGTTATATATTTGTTATCCGTTTATTGATGGATTGGGAATGTTTTGCACTTTGCAGACATGAAACAAAGGAATTTGCTGTGTTGTCTTATTTTTGTGCGAGCTGTACTTCAGAGAAAGACAGAATTTGTGAGTTGAATAGCAAGTGTCCAATATCTATAAGTTATTGGCAACAGCCTCATTATCAGCTGCGTTGCCGCAGCGACCCGAAGAAACATGCTCGGAACTGTTATTACCGCAAATTGTCAGCTGGTGATTATGTCATACCAGGAGACCTGGGGCGTATCCACAGTGATGTGTTGATTCTGATGGGTCTGTGTCTAGAAGAATTCAACAATCTATATGTGGTTCGTCAAATATATAGATGTGTCAGTTCTTTATTACTACATTTCCACTGCCAGCATTTACATTTATGTAATCCTCTTCACTCAAAGTAGAGCAAAGGGCCGAAACAACACTTCTTTATTTCCTCGATTACTGACCTCCTGCAACTATGTTTTGGTCTACCTGGTTTCCTTTTTCTTTCGTGGTTCCAATCTAGGCCCTGTCTCGTGGTGTGTCCGATCCATGTCCTGTTTTCAGCTCTGCCTGATGCTGTGTTGATCTGTCCTCCTTGTGAACTCTTTGTTTGTCACCTTGTCTTGTCATTTAATGTATCTGTGTTGATCTGTCCTCCTTGTGAACTCTTTGTTTGTCACCTTGTCTTGTCATTTAATGTATCTGTGTTGATCTGTCCTCCTTGTGAACTCTTTGTTTGTCACCTTGTCTTGTCATTTAATGTATCTGTGTTGATCTGTCCTCCTTGTGAACTCTTTGTTTGTCACCTTGTCTTGTCATTTAATGTATCTGTGTTGATCTGTCCTCCTTGTGAACTCTTTGTTTGTCACCTTGTCTTGTCATTTAATGTATCTGTGTTGTATCTGTCCTCCTTGTGAACTCTTTGTTTGTCACCTTGTCTTGTCATTTAATGTATCTGTGTTGATCTGTCCTCCTTGTGAACTCTTTGTTTGTCACCTTGTCTTGTCATTTAATGTATCTGTGTTGTATCTGTCCTCCTTGTGAACTCTTTGTTTGTCACCTTGTCTTGTCATTTAATGTATCTGTGTTGATCTGTCCTCCTTGTGAACTCTTTGTTTGTCACCTTGTCTTGTCATTTAATGTATCTGTGTTGTATCTGTCCTCCTTGTGAACTCTTTGTTTGTCACCTTGTCTTGTCATTTAATGTATCTGTGTTGATCTGTCCTCCTTGTGAACTCTTTGTTTGTCACCTTGTCTTGTCATTTAATGTATCTGTGTTGATCTGTCCTCCTTGTGAACTCTTTGTTTGTCACCTTGTCTTGTCATTTAATGTATCTGTGTTGATCTGTCCTCCTTGTGAACTCTTTGTTTGTCACCTTGTCTTGTCATTTAATGTATCTGTGTTGATCTGTCCTCCTTGTGAACTCTTTGTTTGTCACCTTGTCTTGTCATTTAATGTATCTGTGTTGATCTGTCCTCCTTGTGAACTCTTTGTTTGTCACCTTGTCTTGTCATTTAATGTATCTGTGTTGATCTGTCCTCCTTGTGAACTCTTTGTTTGTCACCTTGTCTTGTCATTTAATGTATCTGTGTTGATCTGTCCTCCTTGTGAACTCTTTGTTTGTCACCTTGTCTTGTCATTTAATGTATCTGTGTTGATCTGTCCTCCTTGTGAACTCTTTGTTTGTCACCTTGTCTTGTCATTTAATGTATCTGGGACATTGTTTATGAATATTTGGCATTTACATGATCAGTAGATCATTTGTTTCATTAATTTATCTGTGATAGTGATTTACTAATGCCACTTTGTTCCCTCTAGTTCTATTACAGTGGAACCTTATTTATCCGTATACTTTGATTTCCAAGGGTGTTGGCTGGATTAACAAAGCGTATGGATTGTGAATCATGGAACACAAAAAACATGTGGATTACTGAATAAACATTGTGACTGGGATAAGTTGAGATATGTTTTTGTGTTGTTTGTGTTCAGAGCAACAACAGCTCTGCATGTTGTTGTTGTTGTTGTTGTTTGTGTTCAGAGCAACAACAGCTCTGCATGTTGTTGTTTTTGTGTTGTTTGTGTTCAGAGCAACAACAGCTCTGCATGTTGTTGTTGTTGTTGTGTTCAGAGCAACAACAGCTCTGCATGTTGTTGTTTTTGTGTTGTTTGTGTTCAGAGCAACAACAGCTCTGCATGTTGTTTCAGGCATTGTTACCTGTAAAGTCTTCACAAAATACCTATTGTCATAACTTATCCATGTTAAAAATAACCCCGGTCTCCCCTCTGTCACAAATGTTGCACCTGTAGGTTTAAAAATAGCACAGAATCCGGGTTGTTTTGTGCCTATGACCACAGCTAGCCTTGTTATTTGTTCTGTTGCCCGCTGGCTTTGTTGGACTGCTAATGAACCCACACTTTGGAGGTAGTTACGTGGCATTCGTCAGCATGCGCTAGTTTGGAGGGGGCTTTGTCATGCCAGGCTTGTTTATGAAATAACAATGCACATGACTTAGCAGGTAGAATATCGCTTCTTGTAAATTAAAATTTACCTGTGGAGAAATATGAAATGCGGGTGATATCAGAAAATTATGAGACTAAATTGAAGTTTAAAGAAATATTTAATGGTTGTAGAGATATTAATTGTATTTTTTTTGCTCCTGCCATATTTAAACAGATAGAAAATTATACAAGTCAGTTTAAATTATGGTAATGTGCCACATAAGCTTGCGTGCATAGCTGAGATATGTGTTTTGAGTTATGTGTTATTGAAAGGAGACACATGCGAATGGCTGCAATGTCACTTGATGTCAACACAGTATTAAGGCTAACTTTGTAAATGTAGGTCATGTCATTTATATCCGAATTTGGGTAATTATAAATGGTAACATTAAACATTGTTGATGTCACGTTTGTGTAAAACGTTACTTTGGAACTGGGGAGCATTTCACTAAGACTAAGCTCATCGGGAATAACCCATTGTAACACAGAATCCATCATAGATTTTTAAGAGCTTTTTCAAAATATGTTTCACTAAGATGCTTGTAAAATCTGTCATAAGCTAATGATCACAATTTCCATCATAAGTTGCACGTAAATATAAATAAAAGTAAATAATAAATAAATAGAAAAGTTGTCTAAAAGTGGCTGATAATACGATCCATCAAACACTTTTCAACTACATTTGACTTATTTGCTCACTGGGTGAAGTCAACAAAAGTAATTTAAAAAAGAAGATGCAGCATCGCAGAGGACACTATTTCTGTGACACACCGGCGACATATTGTTTTGACAAGTGAAGTTTTGACAGTTTTCAATAACAAAGCTTGCGGAGAGTGCCAACAACCTCAGCCGAAGTTGTGTCATCGAGTATGTCAATATGAAGGTTAGGGGTGTACATATTTTAGTTTGACACAACTAAACAATTACTCAACATTGAATAGCAAATGTTTTGCAAACAACCTTGACCTTTGCGATGCCGTAAAACAGTGCACACAATGACTTGTCAACATCAGTGCTGTAAAATAGACGCTGTAGACAAATGCCATAATTTACAAGTTATTCATCGCTCACATTTAAAAAACTTATTTGACTGTAAAAGTGTTTTTATGATTTTTTTCTTAGTGAAACGCTAATTTCAGTTTCGATCATAGCTAAGGAGCGAAATCAGTTGTTAAGAGCGAAGTCGTGCTTAAGAGCTCATAAGAATGTTAGTGAAACAGTACCCTGGTCAATTCAATACTTCGTACAACTTTTCACCTGTATTCCCCCTGTTGTTCCTGGCTTGCCTACAGGGCACGCCTGAAGTGTACAAGGTCTTGTGGTAGAGCAATGGTTTGGCAATGGAGCCTTGGTATATTGGTCTTAAAATGAAACTTGCCCTACATGATAACCATTCCCTGCTACAATGTAGGGTTTTTGAGCAGCGATTGTACTTATCCACATGCTGTCTCGGTGATCATTTTGTTGAATCTTGTTAAACTAGCCAGAACTAGAACAACTAAGCTGATTCAAGAACTGAGAGACTTTAGTTATAAAAAAAACACCCAATGGAGTGTAGTTTGACAAAACTAGAGACCAGGAGATTATGAGGAGACCAAATAGAAGTTTGTTTAATATTGATTGGATGGTTATAAATATATCGATAGAAATATTTTCTTGAAACTTAAGAAGGTAATAGAACCAGTGGGTACAAAGTGACATTAATAAAAGAACAGTGTAGATTGGATGTCAGAAAGTGTTCATTTTCACAGAGGATAAAGAGGTGGAACAAATTATCTACTGATTGTAGATGACATTTTATGGACTTTCAATAAGACAATGGCTTCTTTATCTATGTGCCATCTGAAGCTCGATAGATAAAAATATTTTGTTCGATCTTGTCTCATTAAATGATTGTGTGCCGTTTTGTTGGTTCATTTGTACTTTAGAGACACTTATGTTCATGACTTGCCAACACTGTAACATTTGTACTTTAGAGACACTTATGTTCATGACTTGCCAACACTGTAACATTTAGTATTTAGAGACACTTATGTTCATGACTTGCCAACACTGTAACATTTAGAGACACTTATGTTCATGACTTGCCAACACTGTAACATTTAGTATTTAGAGACACTTATGTTCATGACTTGCCAACACTGTAACATTTAGTATTTAGAGACACTTATGTTCATGACTTGCCAACACTGTAACGTTTAGTATTTAGAGACACTTATGTTCATGACTTGCCAACACTGTAACGTTTAGTATTTAGAGACACTTATGTTCATGACTTGCCAACACTGTAACGTTTAGTATTTAGAGACACTTATGTTCATGACTTGCCAACACTGTAACGTTTAGTATTTAGAGACACTTATGTTCATGACTTGCCAACACTGTAACGTTTAGTATTTAGAGACACTTATGTTCATGACTTGCCAACACTGTAACGTTTAGTATTTAGAGACACTTATGTTCATGACTTGCCAACACTGTAATGTTTAGTATTTAGAGACACTTATGTTCATGACTTGCCAACACTGTAACGTTTAGTATTTAGAGACACTTATGTTCATGACTTGCCAACACTGTAACGTTTAGTATTTAGAGACACTTATGTTCATGACTTGCCAACACTAACGTTTAGTATTTAGAGACACTTATGTTCATGACTTGCCAACACTGTAACGTTTAGTATTTAGAGACACTTATGTTCATGACTTGCCAACACTGTAACGTTTAGTATTTAGAGACACTTATGTTCATGACTTGCCAACACTGTAACGTTTAGTATTTAGAGACACTTATGTTCATGACTTGCCAACACTGTAACGTTTAGTATTTAGAGACACTTATGTTCATGACTTGCCAACACTGTAACGTTTAGTATTTAGAGACACTTATGTTCATGACTTGCCAACACTGTAACGTTTAGTATTTAGAGACACTTATGTTCATGACTTGCCAACACTGTAACGTTTAGTATTTAGAGACACTTATGTTCATGACTTGCCAACACTGTAACGTTTAGTATTTAGAGACACTTATGTTCATGACTTGCCAACACTGTAACGTTTAGTATTTAGAGACACTTATGTTCATGACTTGCCAACACTGTAACGTTTAGTATGTAGAGACACTTATGTTCATGACTTGCCAACACTGTAACGTTTAGTATTTAGAGACACTTATGTTCATGACTTGCCAACACTGTAACGTTTAGTATTTAGAGACACTTATGTTCATGACTTGCCAACACTGTAACGTTTAGTATTTAGAGACACTTATGTTCATGACTTGCCAACACTGTAACGTTTAGTATTTAGAGACACTTATGTTCATGACTTGCCAACACTGTAACGTTTAGTATTTAGAGACACTTATGTTCATGACTTGCCAACACTGTAACGTTTAGTATTTAGAGACACTTATGTTCATGACTTGCCAACACTGTAACGTTTAGTATTTAGAGACACTTATGTTCATGACTTGCCAACACTGTAACGTTTAGTATTTAGAGACACTTATGTTCATGACTTGCCAACACTGTAACGTTTAGTATTTAGAGACACTTATGTTCATGACTTGCCAACACTGTAACGTTTAGTATTTAGAGACACTTATGTTCATGACTTGCCAACACTGTAACGTTTAGTATTTAGAGACACTTATGTTCATGACTTGCCAACACTGTAACGTTTAGTATTTAGAGACACTTATGTTCATGACTTGCCAACACTGTAACGTTTAGTATTTAGAGACACTTATGTTCATGACTTGCCAACACTGTAACGTTTAGTATTTATTGTATGTAGTCATCACAGAAATAGAATGCTAACTGTATTTATACTAAATAGGCACCCAGTGCATAAACACACCTGATGTTTACTGAACTACTGACAGGAACACTCAGATGTTGCATTACAGATACCATGCAGGCTCATGATAACATTCTAAGTATTATTCTTGGCATAACTGTTATTTCTCTTCCATGAAACTGTAAAACTATAGTTTTGGCTTGTGTTGTGAAATGTGCCTTTTTTGCACATATAAAAGTGCATAATTTTTGCAAAGGGGAAATCTACTACTACCGGTATTGCTTGATCTTCTGATGGGTACTAATCTGTATTTAGCTTGGTAACTGTGGATAAATTATTTGAAGCTCTTGTTACACTGTGACGGCACGGTATGGATTTCACCATACGCATCTAATAACATGTATGTAGTGACTTGTTTGAACAGTAATACAGCAAGACTGGTATATCTTTTTCCTAAAACTCCATATTGATAACTCTAACATGTTGTTTGATCTCCGAGCAGGAGGCACAAGTAGAACACAACGCAACAATGTTCAGAGTCAATAATTGTAATAATTGTCCTTACAAAATGAATATTGCCACTGCAGTTATAAATGCCAGTCTTGTGCCACTCTATGGATTACACTTCTCTTGTGTCGCTGTATACTTTCCCTGTCAGTGCAAAACAAAGGTTCTGGCAGCGTCGACTACACTGACATTTCATGACAGTGGTTTATGGAACTAACGTGATTGTTGTAAAAACTAAGCATTTAGATTCTGAACTGATGACAGGTGACATGTCACGTGAATTCACAAAGTTTCCTTTTTCTTTCATGTTCCTCTCATCGTTGCTGTCATTGCCTTGTTACCATGGAAACGTGGCTGTCATCAGTGAGGTCCCGGCCATAGCAATGCTGAAGAAAGAACCAAAGGTAAGATCACTGACCCTGACTGAGGGTCATAGTCGGGGGGGGGGGGGGGGTCATGACTGAGGGTCATAGCCATGGTCTAAGGGTCATAGACAGAGGTCATGACTGAGGGTCATAGACCCCTCATAGCCAGGGGGTCTTAGCTGGGAGTCATGACTAGGAATATTGATTAATGCACAGTCAGAGTCACATTGGTTGAAGTGTTGTTGTTACACTGGTATGGCAAATCTTAATCCTCCAATTATCTCAGTAACCTTTATTCAATATGCTTTTTAAAGGCATAGTGTTAACATAGGAGACAAATGCACTGTGGAATAGATTTTCATTATGACTCGGTTGTTTTTCTGATATTGGATCTGTAATTATATAATCATTATGTTGTTAAAAATGCGGTGCTTCACTGATGCACAGTGTAAACATTCATATTGTATTGTATTGTATTGCATCACATGGATATCAGTGTGTAGAGTAAGTGATATTACAATTTACATAGTACTTTATTTTCAATGTCCGTTATACGCATCATCAGCTTTGTTCTGAGACATGGTGTTGTTTGTATGTTTATCATATGGCAAGTTGATGAGTCTGCTGTCTTTGTAAAATTTACAAAATGCATTTGGCTGTTATAATTTGTAAGTGAATATTCGGCTAACTTGTAACCTGGTCATGTTTTACCAATCAGCATGTTAAGCTGCCTGTCAGCCCTGCTTGTGCTGCTGCCTGGCCTGTCCTGGCCCGGCCTGGCTCAGCCTTCACCCCAGCAACAGGTTATTATCATTGAAGGAATTTTATTTATTCACATTTCTCTTCTGTTTTCAGACCTTTGCCTTTGACCACTGCTTCTGGTCCATGGAAGAGTCAAACCAGACAAAGTTTGCCAGTAAGTGCCTCTAGCCTCTATCTTTTGTAGCTGGAATACCTTTTGAGGTGTGATTTGGTGGCTGTGTATTATATTTTATTTGCAGTTGTTTTCAAACATTTTATACCATTGAAGTTGAAATGTGTTAGCAAGCATATTAGTGAAGATAATAATAATGCATCACTTCTATGATGGCCAAATCCTCAGTAATCTGAGCTCAGGAGGGGACGTATCAAAACTAGAAGGTTGGTACACAGTGTTAAAGTTGACAACAGGTGGATGAATATGCTGGGAGTTGATGAGGGAAGGCACAGCTAAAAAGGTAAGTCTTGAGATGACGGCACAATTTTATTATGTTTCCTACTGACCCAACACTAAGAGGGAGAGAATTCTGAGGAGTTGGTGCAGCAGGCGAGTAAATCCTTGTTCCAATATTTGTTTCTACCAAAAGTAAACCAGAACTAGACATTCATCAAGTTTGGAGATAACCCAACGAATGAACTTTTGATATACACAACTATTTTATTTACTCATTTTCTGGTGATGACTGACAGTCATTGAGATTTCACGTGAGTAAAATAGTTTTCTATTAACAAATTGTCATTCATTGCAAGCAAACAGATCAGACATTTGAGTGGTGGGTGGAGGGAGAAGAAGACTGAGAAGAGAGATTTGGCAGGAATGGGAGGGAGGGGAGAACAAGGGTGGGGGAGTGGAGACGGTTGGTGGAGACGGCAGTGAAACGGGACTAGTGACAAAAAAGAAGGGGGAAAAAAATAGACGACCGGTATCGGACTTCAAAAGAGGACAGCAACAGCATGTTGAAATGCTATGTAACAGATTTTGTTACATTTATTATTGGCCTCACCTCTAGATGTTTCAGGAGAATTTATATCTCATAATTTACTCTGTGCTTTGTATGTTTTAGACCAAGAGATTGTCTTCAACTGTCTGGGCAATGATCTTCTAAAACGTGCTTTTGAAGGATACAATGCGTGCATATTTGCCTACGGTCAGACAGGTAGGTCAAAGGTCAGATAGGTAGGTCAAAGTCAACTTGGTGGGTCAAAGGTCAGATGAAATTCATAGGTCACCACAGCTATGTCAAAGATCAACAAACTATACTTGTAATCTTAAAAACAAACAAATATGGACACAGAAGTACACACAGAACAACAAACTAAAACACATGGTCAAACTACTAAATAGTACTGATTAGAGAGGAAACAAATCTCAGTGTTCAGTTTACTTAATGTTAAGGTATAAAACTGTTTTATAAACTCTTATGTATTGGCTTGCTAGTGGGAATGTTAAGGGAATATTTAATCATATGCACCTTCCACAAGTAGAAAAAACTTCAACAGGTGTAGAAAAACTACACTGCCAGAATGTTGCAAAATGTTTTATTATATTTTACAACAAATTACCATATAACTATGCTGCTAATTTACATAGTCATGCAGGATTGAAATAGTAAATTTTCACTTATTTTTTGTTCTGTTTGTATGTCCTGGTTTGTATGTCCTGGTTTGTATGTCCTGGTTTGTATGTCCTGGTTTGTATGTCCTGGTTTGTATGTCCTGGTTTCCGCTGACTTTCACAAACAACGTAAAAGACACACATAAACATTGATGGTGATTGAAATCATGATGTGTTGAATGTGGTGTCTTTTCATTCAAATTTGGTGACTTTCGCATAGTATAAAACAACGTTCACCATAAGTTACAGTCCAAAGCAGCTGTACAATGAGAAGTGAGTAATTAATTAGTAATTATACAGAACAATGTTCTACCTGGGAGATGCAACATATATAAAAATAGATGCATATTCAGGTTGGGTAGGAGAAACAGTCTAGGAGGAGGGCCTTCTCAGAAATGTCAATAAACAGTGTGACAAATGACAAGTTATTCGCCATTTAATACCTCACATGATTCTATTAATTTGTCATTTTATACAATACGTTACAATATAAAACACTTGTACTGCGCTATAATCCCCGGGAGACCCAAGCTTGCCAGCTACGGAGAATAAGCAGATTTAAAAACAGGTTGGTTTTTAAGTGACAGCAAAATGTGACTACATTTCCTGCCGACTTAACACTAACAGGGAGTGAGTTCCACAGAGTCGGTGCAGCAACTGAGACAGTTGTCATGTTTGTGACCAAATTATGATCATAATGGCAGTCTACAGACTGACATTTCATACCTGTATAATAAATATTAATATAGATGGATTTATGCATTTTGTATAAATTCGTAGTATGTTGTATTTCTTAATTTATGTTACATGTCTTGTCGAATAAACAATTCCTGATGTCCCCTTAGCAAGCAGCAGTTCTACTTGATGTTACTACATTGCGAATGGTATGCTTAGCAAGCAGCAGTTCTACTTGATGTTACTACATTGCGACTGGTATGCTTAGCAAGCAGCAGTTCTACTTGATGTTACTACATTGCGACTGGTATGCTTAGCAAGCAGCAGTTCTACTTGATGTTACTACATTGCGACTGGTATGCTTAGCAAGCAGCAGTTCTACTTGATGTTACTACATTGCGACTGGTATGCTTAGCAAGCAGCAGTTCTACTTGATGTTACTACATTGCGACTGGTATGCTTAGCAAGCAGCAGTTCTACTTGATGTTACTACATTGCGACTGGTATGCTTAGCAAGCAGCAGTTCTACTTGATGTTACTACATTGCGACTGGTATGCTTAGCAAGCAGCAGTTCTACTTGATGTTACTACATTGCGACTGGTATGCTTAGCAAGCAGCAGTTCTACTTGATGTTACTACATTGCGACTGGTATGCTTAGCAAGCAGCAGTTCTACTTGATGTTACTACATTGCGACTGGTATGCTTGCAGGTTCGGGGAAGTCGTACTCCATGATGGGAACCAATGAACAGAAGGGAATCATTCCACGTCTCTGTGATGCCCTCTTTGATCAAATTAAGGAGAAGGAGGCGAACGACCTTAGTTTCAAGGTTGAGGTATCCTACATGGAGATATACAACGAAAAAGTTCGCGACCTGCTTGATCCAAAGGGGTGTGTAATAAAAACTATGTATTGTGTCTGTGGGTGGGTCCATACCCCTTCAGACTGTGACAGAAACCTTTTTTACACAGATGGGCTGTTTTTTCTGTCATCCATTTGCCAATGATTATCTCTGGACATATATTATTTGTATCTTGGTGTAGATCTGGATGATTTCTCTGTGGTAAGAATTATTTGGTAATCAAATAGATCTGCGATTTGTTTATTACTGTTATTGGTTTCCTTGTAGACATGATTAATGCTCACTAGAATAACCAACGCTACATTGTTTGAAGAATGATTTCTTGCTATCAGTTACAAAAACTGAGGCTATTTAAAACTCCATCCTCAACGGATTTAGCCTATCGCAAATCCGGTTCATTGGTGTATGTAATGTGTGAATAGTTTATATAACATCTGCAGCCGCTTTAAAAAAATGCATTTTTTTCAAATCTTCCAAAGAATTGACTTCAGTCATTAGATCTGGTAAAGCTCAAAATACTAGATATCCAAAATACTAGATATCCAAAATACTAGATATCCAAAATGGTAAACACTTTGCGGGTCTATGCCAATCATGGATGTGACTTCAGTCCTCTCGCCAATCACCTGACAAAGTTCAAAAATTTCATCAAGTTTGAGATTTGTGAGTTTTCAGCATTTCTATTTTCACTTCAATTAATGTTTGACCATTAACTAACTAATTTAACAGTTTGTCTGATGATTTCTCAAAAACTACTTACAAAAGTTGCACAAACGAGTTGCTAGCATGTTGCAGTGGATACTAGGTAGGTTTGATTTTTCGCAAAATGAATTTGAGATGAGACTAACGTACAGAACATTTCACTCGACTGGCACATTAAAAAATATGAAAATATAATAACAACTAAATGAAACTAAAAATTTGCTACATGTTTTTGGTAAACATTAGCGAAATTTAGTTGCGAAAGCACCAGATGTGAGTTGCAACAAAGTAGAATGACAGTCAAAGTGACACAAAGCCTTTGACAATGGTAAAAAGCTGCTAATATATTGTGCCCACAGCTAAGACATATTACATATTTTTGTTGTAGTAGTACCATTTAATTGGCAGGAAATGTTTTTGTTGACAATTATTCTATGTTGCGGGTCTATAAATCAGTATTTTTATTGAGAGATATTAATCATACTGGGAGAAATACTGTTGATGTCCTGCGTTTACTTTAACCATGATCGGCCCTGTCATTGTAAATCACTACCAACCGCAGAGTTAATCTGAAGGAATCGTGCATGACTAGAAAATAAGGTTAATGTTGACAAGTTTGATCAGCGTTATGCATTTAGGTAAATATTTCCTGCAGTGTACTGGTAAAAAAATAACCAAGCCAGTATGTTCCAACAATAAGATTTATGTCTGGCTGCGGTAATTGAAACCACAGTATTATTACCTAGGAAATTCTCCTCTGTACTGCCAAGAATTCTGTAGAGATTTCAACAGAGACAAGCCAAATATTTGCATGTTTATTTGTACCATGGATCTTGGCATCAGTATTTCCTGGCATATTATGAAAACAAATATCAGATACATGAGCCACAATGCCACATAAAAGCCAGGTTTTGTGTGGTGTCATAAAAAGTTTTAAATTTAATCTTATGTGTTTAAAAAGTAAAGGTATGTTCTTATATGGTGCGGTATACAGTCCTTATACTTACTACTTATCCTTATACCTGTTCATTCCAACGCCATCTCAACTTCTCTGGGAAGCATTTAGCCACACTGCAATTACTGCATGAAGACTATTTATTCACATATCCATCTCTATCTCACTGTCGGTAGCCAGGTAATCATTTACAGCTGAGTGAACTGAGGCAACATGGGGTGAACGAAATTGCCAAAGCTTTGAAGCAGCAGCAAGAGGATTTGAACCCACGTTCTGTCGGTTGAGAGGCCGAAGTCCCAGCCACCCTACTACTGTGTCCCATGTTTAGGCTTTGAAAAATCTAACATTTTATCACACTTGGCCTAGACCTTAGGCTATTATTTGACGAAGTTGAAATGGACTGCGTATTGCTGAGTGATATGTTTCTTTAATCAAATAACGGTTTGACAACCAAGTAAATGAATGGCTCCTAAAGAATAAAATTTCTTTGTTATTTTGTATTGACGTTGTCATAGAAAAAGCTCTTAAATTGTTGATGCATTGGTCTTAAAAGTTCCTGAAAAGGTCTTAAATCTGATTAACTGATAGCATGCACATGTTAAAAGGATCGCATTAGAAAGCGTGGTGCAATACAATCTTTAGAGTCTAACGTCGTTAGAATGAACATATAATCGATTCTTAATAAGTATAGTATAGTATAGTTTGATTTAAGCAGACAATTTGAAACATGTTGCATTGGTACTACTATATTAAGAACTGGAAAAGGAGCTGAATGTTGGTTGAAATATGTAACAGTCTTCAAGGATGGATTCTAAGCTTGATGTTGCCTAACGTTGGTCTACGTTTGTTCAGATAATAGCCAGCATTTTTGTGATGTCGTCTTTTCATCATATATTTAGACCACACATTTAGGCATATTTTATAAGGATGATGATGATGTAATTAATTGCTCGTGGGAAGAAAGTTTCTAGTTTTGTGTTGCTAGAACAACCCCTTTAAAGGACTGATGTTTGTTACAGGAGACACAATCTTCGTGTTCGGGAACACAACATCCTTGGGCCATACGTCGATGACCTCTCAACCCTGGCTGTGTCAGAGTTCCAGGTGGGTATGCCATCTCAAGGCAGCTGCACACGCACAATGCAACTTGACTGTCATAGGCCAGGCATGTGTGATTGTCATGACTGACAACCATATAACTGACTGCCGCTGCATACTGCTGTGATCGTTTAAACCTAGAACTTTTTTGTAAACCGTCATCCGCCACATATATTTTTGTTGTCATTCAACGATCATCAACATCCTTGTTCTCCTATTGGCTTTTTTCTTACAATTTGATAGTCGTAGTTGGGAAGCGGAAGCACGGTTCATCTGTTCAAGACAGACAGTCCGCTTCAGTCGCCTCAATTTAACATGTTGAATCAGCATAACTGATGCTGACATGACTTCAAACTTGGGAATTGTGACTAACTGTAGATGCAAACATGCACACACTGCTTGACTATTATGCTTATTTACGATGTGACAGTCGAGTTGCATTGTGTCTCGATTGTGTCTCGATTGTGCAGTTTGCGGCTTGTTCATTGTTGCGACATTCCTCAATGATATTGTACAAATGATATTGTACAAATGATATTGTACAAATGATATTGTACAAATGATATTGTACAAATGATATTGTACAAATGATATTGTACAAATGATATTGTACAAATGATATTGTACAAATGATATTGTACAAATGCCAAATGCAGAGACTAAAGATTCAATTACGTAGTTATTTTAAACTCGATGGCCATTTCTGATGTTAACACTTTTCCACCACAGGGGCCAATAAACTAGCATTTGTACCGAGATATTACTCATTCTGTATGAGATTATAACTTGTATCATTTGTACCGAGATATTACTCATTTTGTATGAGATTATAACTTGTTGTTGTACCATTTGTACCGAGATATTACTCATTTTGTATGAGATTATAACTTGTTGTATCATTTGTACCGAGATATTACTCATTCTGTATGAGATTATAACTTGTTGTTGTTATTTCTAAGGTCATGAAAAATGGCCACCAATGCACCTATGCAAAGGAGATAATATCAGTTTGAGTATTTAATCAATTCCTTGTGCCAATGCGAGACTCAATAACACATTTGTCAGAAATTGTCTTGAAATCAATAGTTAAACTATTGGTCGGATGAGAGAAGCAAGATTTGACCAGTAGAGACGTAAGTGACCATGATGTCCAGTTCGTGGTGTTTGCCTGAGGAATGCAGTGTGACTTGTGCATATACTTGGGTTCAATTACATTATATCAATTCCAATTACACATCAGTTACATGTACCAATTCCAATTACACCTCAAAAATACCAATTCCAATTTCAAGATACTGTTTCCAGTAATCAATTTCATATCACAATAACAGTATCTGAACAGATACTCGGCACCGAAAAATGACATCTATTTTAGAGCAGCTTTATTTAATTTCTGCATATTATGGTACATAATGGCAAACTAATATGATATACGCAACATGTTGTATTTTATTTGTAGTGAATAATTCGAGTTAAAAAGTTATGAAGCAATTGAATAAGTAGTTGAAAAGTAATTGAAAATACCGATTACATTTTCACCAATTGTAATTCCTTTTAAAACCAAAACAGCAATTTTAGAATTCTGATTTCAATTCCAATGACAATGTAATTGACCCCAAGTCTGATTGTGCATATTGTAGGACATCAACACCTTAATGTCAGAGGGCAACAAGTCACGCACCGTCGCCGCGACCAACATGAACAGCGAGAGTAGTAGGTCACATGCTGTCTTCAACATCATTGTCACGCAGACGCTCTCCGATCTACAGACTGGGGTAAGTTGTTTGTCACACAGATTCGCTCACTCCACGTTGCCTCATGTCATGTGATGGAATTATAAGAACAAACAGCTTCTGCTCAACAGATGCAGTGTGGCTGGTTGCTTCAGTTGAAGTTGAAATGGTGTTTGTGTGTACAGGTCTGCCAGGAGCAAGTCATAACCTGCCTCCACGATTCATAGCCCCCCTCAACAAGTCATAGCCCCCTCAACAAGTCATAACCCCCCTCAACAAGTCATAACCTCAGTGATAATCAATGTATGTTGTCTTAAGCAGTCATGCTGTTCACAGCTGATGCTGTAGAACTAAGTTAATTTTGTAGTCAGTCAGGGTTACAACTTTAATTGACCTCTCGAGACAGCAGACCAGCAGCCAAGTAATGGAAAGGTTGTGTACTGAAAAAAATCCAGCATATATTATGTTGGGTTTTTTCAGTCCATTCCCAGGGATAGTCAGCATTTTGTTTTCTCACTAACCTCTGACATTTTGTATTAGCACTAACAAGGGAAGTTAATGGCATGCTCCCCATGGTAATTTTTTACAAGGAAATGTTAGGCTTTTTCGTGCAATTTGAAGCTTCAAGGTGTGTTTGTAAAATGGCACATATTAGGTAAAATGGTGAATTTTTTAATAGCAAATTTGTTTAGGGTAAAATGGCACATTTTACAGAAAACATACCATAAGTTGGGGTGGGGGATTCAGCTTAGATGGGATAGACATTAAGTAAGTGCACCATGGGACTATCTAAGGGCACTCTTCCTTTCTGTATGTCTCTCACTTTCTCTCCTTCTCATCATGTTCTTCCCATCTGCACCCTTCTCTAACCTTTCCTATTTACCCCGGTACTGATTAATTGATTGATATAAATCAGAAATAATGTTTTCCTCTCTCCTCTTCCCTCTCTCCCTCTATCCACCCCACCTCTTTCCCCCCCACCAACCCTCGCTCGCCCGTTGCATTACTTCAGCAAGCAGAGCAAAATTGCCAGAATTTAAATTCGGACCAAATAAGCCATTGTAGATAAGTATACGTATCTAGGCATTGATTTTAACTATAATGGTAGATTTTCCAACGCAATCAGATATTAATATGAACAGGCAAACCGAGCAATGTTATGTTTAATTTCTAAAGCTAGGAAGCTAAAACATCCTATTGATATCCAGTTAGAACTATTTGATTCCCTGACATGCCCAATCTTGTTATATGGATGTGAAGTATGGGGATGTGAAAATATTATGTTAATTAAAAAGCTGCATAGGAAATGTTTAACAACTTTACTTAGGGTAAACAATAGAACACATACTTCTACAGTTTATGGGGAACTTGGGCAATTTCCACTAAATATTAAAATAAACGGCAGATTATTGAATTTTTGGGGAAACTAGTGACATGAAAGGAATCTCAACTGTCTTGCATTATGTATCAATTATTATATCAATTATCTGTTAAAAATATCTTTGAATCCCCCTGGATTACTCATGTTAAATACATTTTAAATAGCTTTGGCCTATCTAACTTGTGGCTGAATCAAGAAATGGTGAATGTTAAATGGTTTAAAGCGGTTGTCAAATTATTAAAACTTACTGACCAGTATCATCAGCAGTGGGGTAGTATCATTTGCAAAAGTGATGGGTGTACAACCTACAGTATAATTAAATATGATTTTAAAATGGAGAAATATTTGCTAGTTTTACCACAAAATCTATCTAGACCTTTGTGTAAATTTTTTACTTGTAATAATTGGTTGGCGATTCAGCAAGGCATGTATAGTGGAATTGATAGGCGAGAGATAATTTGTACTCTATGTGATTGTAATGATATTGGGGATAAGTTTCATTATTTGTTTAAATGTACTTTTTTTTTCAAGAAGCTAGTTTATTTCTGGATGTTATTTTGTGAGGCCAAACACTTTAAAATGGATCAGTTGTTTAATTTGTCAAGCCATGCAAAGCTAATTAAATTATGTAAATTCGTACAGGAGATTTTAAATAGTTTTAAGTTGTAAGTTGATCTTCCTGTGACACTTTTTTGTTTTGTATTTTGGTAAAACCATTTACCAATGTAATATATAAGTATTATTGAAGCCTGGATTACATACACTTATAGCCATCTCTCATTGTAACAGTAGGCAACATTGTAATTCTCATGTAACCTGTTAATGTTTTTGAGAATAAAGTTTAATTAAATTGAGAGGTGAGTGACCTTTGCTGAGCACAGAAATAATCGGTAGTTGGAACACGTTTTACTGAAGGAAGAAATTTGTTCAGAGCATTTGCAAATTAAACCACCGAGCGATCAATGAATCAATACGACAGTCCAAACGATGTGGATGTAAGACGGTGAAAATGTAAGGAGATGCGCATTCACGATCATCTGACTAATGCTAGTTGATAGCCGAATGAGACAATGTATTGACCACTATTATTTGCAGTGTAATGCAATGATTGTGACTTTCAGGTTGAATCTGGATACTTGTGTGCTGTGTGTGCTTTTGTGGGTTTATGAATATGTTTATGGTAAATTTTTGGAGGAAATACTGATTGTTTTAGAATGCTGGAGAATACTCGCTGTGTAAATCGTATGGAAAGTTAGCATGGGTGGTGCTAGTAGTTATGCATGATGCATAATGGGATAGTTCTGTCGACAAACCGGACCAGTTTGGAATGAAAGCAGAAGTGACAGTAAAGACAAGAAACAGACACCTTATGTTAGGGTGTAGCTGACTGTTATTATCCACACTTATGTTAGGGTGTAGCTGACTGTTATTATCCACACTTATGTTAGGGTGTAGCTGACTGTTATTATCCACACTTATGTTAGGGTGTAGCTGACTGTTATTATCCACACTTATGTTAGGGTGTAGCTGACTGTTATTATCCACACTTATGTTAGGGTGTAGCTGACTGTTATTATCCACACTTATGTTAGGGTGTAGCTGACTGTTATTATCCACACTTATGTTAGGGTGTAGCTGACTGTTATTATCCACACTTATGTTAGGGTGTAGCTGACTGTTATTATCCACACTTATGTTAGGGTGTAGCTGACTGTTATTATCCACACTTATGTTAGGGTGTAGCTGACTGTTATTATCCACACTTATGTTAGGGTGTAGCTGACTGTTATTATCCACACTTATGTTAGGGTGTAGCTGACTGTTATTATCCACACTTATGTTAGGGTGTAGCTGACTGTTATTATACACACTTATGTTAGGGTGTAGCTGACTGTTATTATACACACTGCCACAGTCTTATGATCAACATCAGAATATGAGACATATTTAGAGAAAACTAAAAAGTTACACAAATATCCAATGTAACTAGGAAGAAATGGCCCAAAGTTACACTTCTTTGATCCAGTGGACAAAATTACACTTCTTTGATCCAGTGGACAAAATTACACTTCTTTGATCCAGTGGACAAAATTGCTGAGAATTGATGGCAAGACAAAAAATGGGACATTTTGATAAAAAAAAACATGTTGAGTGTAGACCCCTGGTGTTTGCAGTATGACATTTAAAACACTCTATCCTTTTGTTAATAAGTGCTTTTTGTTAATCCTCTCAAAGCACTGACATGTTTTGAGTGTGCCCCCCACCAAGGATTAAGTAGCTTTTCTGAGATCAGCAGAACACAGTTTGTTGATTACATCAGGGGTCCCCCAACTGGGAACCATGGACCCCAGGGGAGCCAGCATGTGGTTCCAGGGGGTTCTCTGCAAACCTGCAAAATTAAGTGCTGTTAGTGAGATTTCTTCCGTCCAGTTTGCCAGACACTTTTTCAAGTATTCACTGATTGAATGAATTTTCTGTGCTTGTTATTATTTCAACAGCAGCGTATTGCGTTATGAGTATTCAATAACAATGTGGCTCATCCTGCATAATTACTGCATGGCGCAACAGTGTCTAAAACAATAATGTGATTACACAGTCCACAGGGGGTTCATCCAAACACATTTGGGGGGTCAGGATCCTATGATGTAGATATAGTATATAACAAGATTTTACAATAAAAATGACCATTGATTAAAATGGTCCAGTTAAGATGTTTTTAGTCTTTAACATCTACTGTTGCTAATTTAAGCGAACACAGTAGCAAGATTGTGGAATAGAAGTGGCGGGCAGTGGTTATTGGGTCACAGCATACTTGTGTATTTACCAGCTGTTTTACCGACCATAGCATTAGTGCAGATGTGTAGGTGTCTAGTGCAGCATTTATGTTGCTGCTGGCTTTGTTGGTTGGTGGCAGTATTGTTTAATTATTGTCCTCCACTCAGTGTCAGTAATATGCTTTTAGCTGACAGCTCAAGCAATATGAGTTATTAAGTGTAATGTTAAAGGTTAATTGGTTGTCTGGCACCAGTAAAAATAGAACTAGCCAAGCATGTCTGTTGTGCTACCATCTGGTGGACTGTTTTGGCACAGTTGCACCATCTGGTGGACTTATTTGCATCAGTAAATTGTCATGAACAGACCCTTCCCGTTATGCCACTGCACTCCCTGGTGGATTATAATGGAACATAAAGATTCGGGTAACAGAACCCCAGGCCTATACATTAAGCAGTGTGTTGTTCATGGATTTACCCAAATCTTTAATGGGTAATGAGAAGGGTCTGTTATGGTAATTATATACTGTAAAAAGTATGTCATTATTCTGACTAGCAGCAGAAACAGTAAGAATTTGTAACTAGGTTTTGTGACATTCACTAAAGAATTTCCTATTTGTTTATTTTAATTATAATCCTGATGTTTGGTTCTAAGCAACACACTAGGTGGCAGCACACATTGAAGTGTTGCCAAAAAGTTAATATGAGGTAAAAATTATGTGTTGTAAGTTGGATAAGAGCAGTCATGACTGTCTGTATTGGTGAAGCGAATATTACTTTGGTAGTGAATCATGAATGGATTAAAATAAATTCTGACTGAGTGTCTAAAAATCAAAATCTGAGTTGCGTTGAAAGCACCTGTTATTTATTTAATGATCAATGGCAATTAATGTACCTTTTGTTAATTTAACCGATTAATTTGTTAGCAAAGACCTAAATTTGATGGTAGTGTTAGACTTCTGCAGCCAAATAGCTCACCTCCTACTGGCTTGGCAGAATGTAGCCATTACCAATCATATAGGGCAAGCAAATAGGGCAAGTAATATAAGTATTACCTTCTTGCCTTTTATTCAACAATTTTAAAGTTATGAAATGTTGTCCTGTTACGTTTGTCTATTACTGTTGTTGTAAAATAAAGATTCAATCATCTACCTAGGTGGGACTCAAGGAAACCACCAGAGGAAGCTTCCCCTTAAGCCAGGTTCTGTTGAAATGAAATGCAGGTGATCCAAGAAATGTCCCCAGATCAGGTTTTTTTTACAGCTGACTACATAATACCATCAGATATTTAAATATACCAGTAGGTCACGCGATATTACCTGTTATTTTAAAGTCATTCAAATTTGAAGCAAAATGATTTTGCTGTAGAACAGATTTTCGATATAACTGTGACCAAAACCACACCATTTGTATTACTGCATCAACGGTGTGGCGTGACTTCATTTGCTAAATTCTGCTGTATTAAGCTTTATAAATTAGATACGCATTATGTTGACAGCCATTGAAATTAAATTGTGTATAAAGGCAATCATCTGTGTATGAATCAGTGCACAAAGGTCAGTAATGATAAAGCCCTCACATTCCCTTCCATTTTCGACCAATCATTCATTGGAGAATTCCGCGTGACGCGCTCTGCCATTGGTAGAAATGATTTGTGCTGCTGCAATGTGTTCCCTGTTTGAAAGCGTATTATATAATGTCTATGTCAGTGCAGTTGAATCATATTTAAAAAGTAGTTACACATGGTTTGTGTGGACCATGGAAAACCTAGAAAGTGGTGGATTTGAAATGTCAAAAAAATTATACGAACTTGTCACAGGCCGTAACCAGGATCCGTCCGCCATTACCCACATAAAAAGTCCCCGTGAATGTACGGATTGTGCATCACGAGTGAATTTGTTCACTTTAACATCGGATAGGTTAATAATAGTAATGTTTTCTGTACTATTGCATAACGTCTTTGAAGTGATGGCAATGACCAGATAGATGCTGACCGCTCGCATATCAGCACAGTGGTTAATGGCTATTCTGTAGAATACATCAACAACAGTCCCTCGGCTGGATCGAAATTGAGGGGTATCAGCTTTTGATGTTTTTCTGAAAAACCAAGTATGTCATTTCCATGAATTTCCCACATGGTTTAATGTGCTGTGAAATCGTTGGACAGATTTTCGACAGAGCCCAGGAATTGCTGCAGTGGTAACCAATGGAGAAAGTGACTGTGTTCTCACCCTGACACACAGACAGACACAGTGGTTGTAGCATCACATCGTCATAATTTATTAAACTGCCTAGCTTACACTGACGCTATACAACGGTAACACAGGTATGTCCAGTCACGCCTGCCCCGTTTGTCTCTGGTGGCAGGGGTTCCAGTTCATGGTCATCCTTGACCGCGGTCTTATACAGCTTGCCGCGCCCCTTTGCCAGCTCGCACCGGATCAACTCGTGAACGAGACGGTGGCCCATCTCGTCCTCGGTCTGTCGTTTCCGTCGTTTCTTTGCCCGGTCTTTTAAGTGGCAGACGAGGCACACGATTGGACCAAGAAACAGCCAGAATATAGCGAGACTGCCAGTCGTGATGCCCGCGATTGTGGCCGATGACATATGAGCGTTTGTCACGTTCTTTGCGTTTCTGTTTATCACTGAAGGAACCTGAATTGTTGTAGGTTTTGTGGTAGTTGCCTGTGTACTTTGTAGATGGGTTGTTGCTTCAGTTATCATCACAGTAGTAGTTGTTGGGTGACTCATTTTAGTAGTCGGTGTGGTTGTGGTTGTTGAAGATGTTGTACTAATGGTGATTGTTGTTGCTCCTTTTGTAGTCTCTATTGGTGTCGTTGGCGACGAAGGTGTGGCGTTGTCAATATCATATGTGATGTCTTTCACCTGATTTGTTGTAGATATGTGATTGTCAAAAGCGGTTGTTACTGTTGTTGTTGTTGTATTGTCATTTGCAAATGTTTCAGATTGCATACCGCTTCGTGCGTTGGTGTCATCTGTTGTAATGTTTGGTAACATCACTGTAGTGGATGTGTGGAACGACCGTTCGTCGTTGACAGTTTGAGTTGTTGCGTTCTGCGTACTGAAACTGTGTGTTGAGTTTTGTGGATCAGGATCTGCTTTTGTTATCGTTTGCACAGCAGATGATTCCTCATAGTGTGTGCTGACATCTGCAGGGGATGCAGTCGATGTGACCATGCTCGTTTCCATGGTAACGTGATCGGTAGAGGTTTCATGGTTGACCAACGATAATGGCGTGGTGGTTTGTTCCATGTCTGTCGTCATGGCAATGGATACAGGACTCTGAAGGCTGGTTACGACATTATGGCCGCCCACTGTGTCATCAGGTGGCGTGCTGTTGGAATGTGTCTTTTCTAAGCTCACTGTCTTCCACTCTGACAAGTCACTGGTGCGCAACAAATGCGGTGAAGGCGGGCTGTTTGTTGGCGTAGTGACTTTCTTCGCTGGCAAGGGTTCTTTGTCTTGTACAAACCTTGAGCTTTTATTGTAGATCGTGTAAAACGTTCGCGGCGTCAGCGTGATTCCTTGAGCGTCATATGTATCAGTTGCCATAGCAACCGCTTCCTTGTTTACAGCCCTCTTCGATCGGCCTTTGATTCTTCTGTGATGCAGAAATCTTCTGGCATTTTTTATTCGTCTATAAGATATTTTCTGTTTCTTTCCACCGTGCGTTTCAGAATACGCCTTCCACCTGACACTGACCGACATGTCATTGTTTTTCGTGTGATCAACACTACTGTCAGTGTGAAACAGTCTCCCCTGTTTATTTTCTGCCTCATGGGACGCATGTTTGTACTTCCATTGTACACATTTATGCAACAGTCTGGACCTAAATAAAGTTCCCTCCTGTGCAATAGTTTTATGACGTACAATTCTACAAAGAATTTTCAATGCAGCCTTTGTGTGCCCTGTTCTCCAATGTGAATTTTTCACATTTTCGAGCACACTAGGGTCACTTGTAGGACTGTCCACTGTGGCGCCACCTACCAGAACTCCAATAGCATATTTCTGTCGCAAGATCAGCGCTGTGTATATAGTTTCCACCGCAGCATGCGTGGCATCATTCGCGTGTCTACTCCGTAATTTGTTGTGCATTTCGCTGGGTTTCACAGCCCCACACTGCACTAGTTTCATCATGTCGTTCGTGATGCAAAGACACAGTACAAGTGCTGCCAGCTGGTGTCGCTGTGCAACAGCTGTGTTCTTTCTGACATGTGTAGGTGTGTTGACGAACGGACACAGGATCATCTTTATGTGTAGCAGACCTCGTCAGTTGTGTGATTGGCCAGGTTTCTGCAACACATTTAGATGTTTGGATACATTGTTTTCCAGTCCTGTGAAACATTTAGAATAATAATGCCTTCCAATAGGCAAACCACAAAGGTCTAAAAAAATTCAAATCTGAATTCTTTCTTGACTAGATAGATTATAAATTTGTTAATTTGAACTTTGAGAACTCGAATGCCCATCATAACCTAAACCATGAGCCCGGTCCTGCCATGATTCATTGCCTTGGACACATGGATAATATCACTCTGTGTTTCCCAGATCCCTCCAACTTTGAAGTAACAAAATTGTGCAGTATAAAGCATAACATGTTTGTTGGACACATAAAGGTACATGGAAATATACATTATGTCATTATGAAAAATGTTTTATTTTTGTTTTTAGTTTGCAGGTTACACATACATTTTTCATGATTTTAACATATGTCTGATATTGTGACTGGAACACAGAAGTGCTGGGAGATGCATCAGTAAGATCACAGCCGATAAGCACTAACCTATTTTCGAAGAGGCACTACTACATTTTAAGGTACACAATTTCGGGGGGAAGAGGGGAGGGGTATCAAGGAGGGAAGTTATCTCGTTACAAATGTGCCTGAAGAGGAAGATTTGCAGTAGACTTACCGTTGTCACATTGTCATCTTGCGGTGGTGACATACCATGTCATTCCTTCCAGTCCTTCTTGCATGTGCTTCCCATCTTTTATGTCACGAGTTTATCCCTTGTCATCTCTGGCTAGACACATCCATCTTCCCCCACAGTGTTCAATCAGGCCCATGACTAGGTCCATCTTGGTGTCTTGGTGTCTTGCCGGATCGTTAGCGTTCGTTTGGCGACATTTTTATCAGTGCCATTTTCATCCATCGAATGGTATCAACTGGAGTTGGATAGAAATTTGGACTGCTGTGCAAGGATCCAAGCAGCCATGAGATTGTCTGTGGTACTAGATGTCTGCCACCTGTGCATGGGTGTGCTTGTGTAGGGGGTGGAGCCACAGTGCAGCCCTGACTGACAGCGGGGTACAGGTGGTACTGGGACACATTGACTCAGCTGACAGGGCGATCCGGGTCAGTTGCCATCCCTGCTGCTGACTGGTGGCTGTCTCTCTGTAAACACGGCACTGTCATTGAGACAACATGTGTGATACCATCGCTTATGGTGTGCATGTTGCAGTTGTCAATAGATATTTATAGCAGAAACATAACTTAGATAGTTTAATAGAACATTGTGTAGTGGGATTAGGAATTACTGAAGGATGTGTTAGGAGCAGCTCTGGTGAATGAATAACTTGAATGAATGTAAGTGGCAGAAAGTTAATAAGAACTATGACAAAATTTGAATGAAATGCAGCAGTGGAATATTAATTAAAACAATGATGCAGCTACAAAATATTAATGAAACCCACAAAATAACAACAAAATATTAATGAAACCCACAAAATAACAACAAAATATTAATGAAACCCACAAAATAACAGCAAAATATTAAAGAAACCCTCAAAATAACAACAAAATATTAATGAAACGCATAAAATAACAACAAAATATTAATGAAACCAACAAAATAACAACAAAATATTAATGAAACCCACAAAATAACAACAAAATATTAATGAAACCAACAAAATAACAACAAAATATTAATGAAACCCAAAAAAAAATATTAATGAAACCCACAAAATAAAAACAAAATATTAATGAAACCAACAAAATAACAACAAAGTATTAACCTGATAAGCCCTGAATTTCTGGAGGAGTTGATTTTGTTTCAACCCATGGGATTATGAAATGCACTGTAAGACGTAAAGTCTTCATCAAAACCCTTACAATATATACATATTCTGAATCACAGAATATTTATCTTACCAATGGTAATAACACTATCAATGTTATGATTAACTGTGGCTAATTAGCATATAATTAGCATATGTAAACAATCGCAAAATGAAAAATTAAATGCAAAATCTAGTTTTATTTCGTCACACATGGACACAATAAAGCACAAAATGAGGCAATTTTGGTACTGCAAGGTAGGCTTACATGTCCTCTATGAGCAGCAAGAGAAATTATAATAATATCTGCATTTACCTGTGAAATATTAAAATTAGCATGCAAGTACTATGATTTTGGTTGATCGCATATATACATATAAAGCACACAAAACTGTTCACAAAATGCATAATAATGAATGTTTCATAGGTACATGTAATCTATTGACATATATATCAGAGCACACCATGTATTGTAGTATAATAACTGATGGAAAAGAAAAATTCAAGGAATATAAATGCAGTAATTCTGCAAATGTGAGTCAAATGTTACGTCAAAAGACAATGAATACAGTAAAAACACATCATTGACACATCGATGTTGTTGTCTTGGCCGCTACTAATGTCATTTACATCCGAATTATCGGATGTAAAACCCAACAGATGCAATGCCCGCTCATAGTCTTCATAACTATGAATCGTAAAACGTTGACAAAATATCGGTCACTTTCAAAAAATTCGCAAAAATACTAATAATTGACGGATCGATTCGAGAAACGGCTCAAAACGTCCGCACATGTGTTGTTTTCATCCGGGCACCAACAGCATAACCAAAGCGAACGAGCGTGGCGCCACATTGCGATCAATATGAACACTACATCCCAACACCGAAATTTCGGTGTTCAGAGTGCATCAGGTTAATGAAACCCACAAAATAAAAAAAAAATATTAATGAAACCAAAAACAAAATATTAATGAAACCCACAAAATAAAAACAAAATATTAATGAAACCAACAAAATAACAACAAAGTATTAATGAGACCCACAAAATAAAAAAAAAATATTAATGAAACCCACAAAATAACAACAAATTATTAATGAAACTCACAAAATAACAACAAAATATTAATGAAACCAACAAAATATTAATGAAACCCACAAAATAACAAAATATTAATGAAACCAACAAAATATTAACAAAAATAACAACAGAATGTTAATGAAAACAAAAAAATAACAACAAAATATTAATGAATAAAGCAACAATGAAATGTGAAACCACATGAACACAGACAGAACGCTCATAGATGATGTGTACCAGTGGCTGTGACCCTACATGATCCCCTACATGATCCCCTACATGATCCACCTACAGCCAGATCACAGGTGTATACAAGAAACACTACAAAACATACACTGTGGTGCACATCTTCTGCAGTGGTTAGAATTAAGCACATTTTATGATGACTTTCATCGATGAAACTGTGAAGAAACAACCACTGCAAGTCATCCAGTTCGAGAAATACAATCACCTTACGTATGAACAGATTCACCCCAGTGGGGTATCGCTCCACATGTTCCTGTACCCATCCCCAGCAGAGAACACCATACCTACCCAGTCAAAGTTTCTTGGCATGACTGAGTTGTAACTTACTGGTTGCTCGAGGTGATGCTATTGCTCACCAGAGGGGGCTGGCTGTCAACACCTACCTGGTGTGGGAGGGGCGGTTGCAAGGGAGGGATCATTGTGGTAGATCTAAGTCGAATCGTTGCTGGGGGAGGTGGGAGTCATCCGGGCTACTGTTGATAGGTGTGGAATGCGGGATCAGACTGTGGGTGAGGGGCTGGGGTGTCTTGGACCTTACTAGGGGGTGGGGGCGATGATTGATTGTAGCGCCTGGTCTAATTCCACTTAAATGCCACAGCAGGTTAATTTAGCAGTGACAAATTTAGGATTGTCTACTTGAGTAAAAAAAATTTACAATTCCATGGACTGACATGACTTTGTACATGATTGATCCTATGCTGGGGCATTTACATTTGAACCCCAGAGATGACCACGTAGCCACCTTCCCATGGTTCCATGCACTGAGTTGGCAACATATTTCATATTGTAGCTGGAGTTTATAATTACTGTACATTTGATTTTATACCACAAATGCATGCTAGCAGGCTGACATGCAAGCAGGCTGATATTCAAGCAGGCTGACATGCACACACATGATATAAACTTCACCTTTTTGTTATGAGACAAATGGGGCTTTAAAACTTCCCTCTTTAAATGACTTAGCCCATCACGAACTAGGATCGTTGATGTTCTAATCTGTACTGAGTGATAGTTGACATAATGTGCACAGTTGGTTTATTAAAAGAACAATAGCACAATACATGCCCCTAACAGTAAACAATAGCACAATACATGCCCCTGACAGTAAACAATAGCACAATACATGCCCCTGACAGTAAACAATAGCACAATACATGCCCCTGACAGTAAACAATAGCACAATACATGCCCCTGACAGTAAACAATAGCACAATACATGCCCCTGACAGTAAACAATAGCACAATACATGCCCCTGACAGTAAACAATAGCACAATACATGCCCCTGACAGTAAACAATAGCACAATACATGCCCCTGACAGTAAACAATGCTATAAATGCCATCATTTTTTATCACCTGTTTTACATACAGACGAACCAACCAATTATTGACAGAAATCATTGAAAAGGTTGTGTTATGTGATGACCATAAAATAAACACTGTAAAAAGTTTTCCATACAAGTGTATCTGGTTTACATTATTTTCATATTAGCTTTACATTAATTTTACAATATCACAGATTCAAGTCCGTGTGTACACCAGACAGCCACCAGTTACAGAATGTGCCTATTTAGAATGTAGTAGCGGCAAACAAATTTTTTAGACAGTGAAACTAGTTTGTCACCTGTTTTGGGGCTAACGTGATGCATGGCTGTCAGTCATGTCAACTGAACAAGGAAACTGGCATATTTAGGATGTTTACCCAGAATTGTTTACTTGAAAAGAAACCCATGAAAGACCTTCATGCACTTGACTCCTGTTAATTTTGTTAACTGAAATTTATTAAATCTCCCCTAAGGAACTTTACATGTATTTTAGTTTCTGCTCTTTCAGATCAAATACAAAATGTTGGTGTATCTCTGAGATATTGTCCCATTAACCAGTATGACTAATAATTCTCAATTTCCTAATAATGTTGTTGTCTTGCCTAAACCAATGTGTTCTGATGAATAAATTATGAAAATAATAGAAAAAATTAATTATTATTTATTAATTAATATATTATGTGTAGTTTAAATTATATATCAACTTTGTCTTCATCAATGTAAGGTTAACAGTGTTATCAACCACTAGTTACCAGAAACGACTTATTTTCAAGAAGTAAAACTGATAGTGTAATAGACCACCATCCAACCAAAAATTTAAGGTTGGTTGAGAAATATTTCATAACATAATATTCTATGCAGCACCTAGTCAACTAAAATAGTGTCTCGTATTGCCATCGGTGTGAATTCTAAGCGGGCCTTATACCATGTTCCATTCCTAGAAACAATGTGGAGAAACACTTCAGTGGACCGTGTTAGGAATAATCCAGTCCAGATGTACAGCTGTGTGGAATTGTAAACAAGGCCAGCAGCAGCACCAGGAATGCAAAATCAGGAAAAAGTATTTCTTGGAAATTCCTAACTTAATTGGATTGTTCCACATCGTAGGCCACCTGATTTAACATGCTGGCCATGATGCAATGAATGCTTGTTAGTCATTCAATAATAACATCAATTTGTTTCCGTAGCAAAGTCCAGCCGAGACATTCAGTCGGAGAGAGAATCAGTTTCTTGAAAGGAACAACTGTCAAATAATAAGTTTGTTTGTCTTTTTATTATTACCATTGTCCTTTTAATAATAATGCTTTCTATGTATACACATATATCACAATTTCTATTACATATAACACAAAGTTTGTTTTATTACATATTATTTATGGTAGGACTATTTATGTAATTTTTTCATGGACTACATTTTAGAGTACCAGGTAATTATTGTTTTTGTGGTTTTAATATTAAAAACTAAATTCTGACAATTTGTAGTTATGAAATGTTCTATTACGTTTGTCTATTTTTGTTGTTAAAAAAATAAAGATTCATTCATTCGTTCAATATAATTTTAAGTTATAATTACCATGTATGTAAAGTGCCTGCTTGCAATCTCAATTGATCGGGTGCTATAGCAGTGTTTCTATTATTATTATATATTATTAATAATGTACTTTACAGTGTTACAATTAAAATTCTGAATTGTTTTCCAGCATGTCAGATTAACTTATCATTCAGGACAAATATTTTGCTGATAAAGTATCATGAATTATCTTGATATACTGTCTTGATATTGATGTTATTGTAAATTTACTAATTACTTATGTTAAATTCCTGAACAGATAATGCCACAAAAAATTTTCGCGGGTGGAAAGACCCTGTTTTTTCCATGTGAACTAGAAATAAATTCTTCATGGTCTTTCTTTACCGAGTGGTGCAATTCTCACCATCTCCCTGACATCTCTCGGAAAACTCCCTGATGGATGAAACAAAAAGGGCAGATGGTATGATATCTGGGGTGTGGGAATCTTGTGGGATTGGTCACGTACACAAAGTGGAACATAGTTTTGTGGGTGGAGAAATCAAGAAAGCAACCACAGAAATCCAGTGATGGAAGTAGTGTATAATCTTTGGCGTTGTTCCAATACATTCCTCTTCTCTATTGATGTTATGTTATACAGACAAAGTTTAGATTTTATCACTTCTGTATAACTACTCCTATGAAGCTGTTGATGAAATACAATTAACATAAATATGTTTAATCTAAACAAACAATGTTGAAGTGGTGTTTTATTGTACAATGTTGATGCTATATTGAACTATTTTTGTCTGAATATCTGGACACAAACAACATATTCCAAATGTTAAATACAATAAGGAGTACAGTGTTATAATACTAACCTGTTGCTGATTGCATGCAGAATACAATGTTTGCACGTGGAATACAATATTGGAATACTAACCTGTTGCTGATTGCATGCGGAATACAATGTTTGCACGTGGAATACAATATTGGAATACTAACCTGTTGCTGTTTGCATGCGGAATACAATGTTGGAATACCAGGCTGTTGCTGTTTGTATGCGGAATACAATGTTGGAATACCAAGCTGTTGCTGTTTGTATGCGGAATACAATGTTGGAATACCAACCTGTTGCACATTGGAATTTCGAAGGAACTGTCCACAACTACACCAGCCATTTAAACTCCTGGCTTCAGTCACACCGCTTGTCATCCTGGTCTCGGTCAATGTTTACATGGGCAGAACTTCTTTAAGCTTCTTGTTTTGTTTTTTTTGTATGGTCAAAGATTCCTATGCACATTCTATGGCAGAAAGGGCCACACACCATGTAGTCAGTTAAATTAATGAATTAGACTAATTAAAGATCTGGGTCCACACAATCTATTGCCAATTAGTCTAATTACTCGTGGCAACAGGGTTCAGGCACTTGTTTGATGGTTATTTTAGATATCTTTTGGGCATTGACCCAAGTCACTTTGCTCTATTTGACCGATACTTAATATAGCATTTCTTAGCATTTTCATAGCATACTCTGGATAATTACTCAGCAAAATCCTACTTGGATATTGCACTGAGGGTTTATTTAAGAGTTTTTTCCATTTCCCTTTGTGGGATCTTTTACTTCCGCTGATATATACACCAGGTCGAAGGGATCAACGGCTTTTAGTGTCTCTTCCGAAAGACACAGGCAATGTGAGGTAAACAGAATTGCCCAAGTTTAGAAACGGCTATAGGCGGTTTCTAACCCTGGTTCCCTTGACCAAAAAGACTGTTCAGATTCTAATTTGCAAATACTATATTTTACTGCTTTTGCTATGCAGAAGCTGGTTACATTGTACTGACATTATATAACAACCATAATGACAAAATGTAAGTACTAGATAGTTGACAAAGTTTCTTGGAAGTTTATATTTGTAAAATGCCCGACCGACCGACCGAGTTGGAGAAAATATTTTACAGTTGCGAAGTCTATCATAGCCCTCTGTAATATTACTTCTAAATCCTCACCTGGCCACCCATTTGGAAATTGTTTCTTCTGAACTTTAGTAAAATACTTGAATTCTTTACCTCAAAGTGTTATTTCTTGTAACACACTGGGTACTTTCAAGAATAGTCTCAACATCTAAGAGACAAAGCCAACTTAACCACCATGCAGTGTGACGTGTCCATGGGAAATGTAATTTACCAAGTAAATTTCACATACAGTTCGTGATAGCAAGAGTGAAATACTCATTTCTAAAGCTGAGGTAATTGAAGAAATGTGCACTGAAGTAAATTTCCCAGACATCCCACGGTGGTACAGGGTGAGAATTGAACCCAATCCACGGCTGGGATCTAACCCCTACACTAGTGCCACCTCTTTTATGGACAGTGTGTTAACCACATTAAGTAGGCAGGACTTCAAAACCCGAGTCTGATATAGACTGAACAGCTGGGAATGGTTTTACTCTACCCAGTACTAAACTTCAGTAGGCTGTGCGTGCATGGAAGACGTACCTGCAAAAACAACTCCTTTCCTGTGATCGACTGTCCACCACTGACTGCTGTCTGTAAGTGACTACCTGTAGACTGCAGTCACTGTTGCCCCAGGCCCTGCTGTGAAGCAGCCTTCCTTAGGGGTAGTCTGCAGTTGTTCTTTGATCTGTGTCTAGATCGTATCTCTTCGTGCTGGTTGAGCATAATATCACCTCTATTTTTATTCGAGTGGATGTCAACAACTAGTTAGCATCAACCAAAACTGCGTCGCTGCTCACTCCTGCAAGAAAGCCTATGCAGTGTTGATTCACTGCTCACTCCTGCAAGAAAGCCTATGCAGTGTTGATTCACTGTTCACTCCCGCAAGAAAGCCTATGCAGTGTTGATTCACTGCTCACTCCCGCAAGAAAGCCTATGCAGTGCAGTGTTGATTCACTGTTCACTCCTGCAAGAAAGCCTATGCAGTGCAGTGTTGATTCACTGCTCACTCCTGCAAGAAAGCCTATGCAGTGTTGATTCACTGTTCACTCCCGCAAGAAAGCCTATGCAGTGTTGATTCACTGCTCACTCCCGCAAAAAAGCCTATGCAGTGCAGTGTTGATTCACTGTTCACTCCCGCAAGAAAGCCTATGCAGTGCAGTGTTGATTCACTGTTCACTCCCGCAAGAAAGCCTATGCAGTGTTGATTCACTGTTCACTCCCGCAAGAAAGCCTATGCAGTGCAGTGTTGATTCACTGCTCACTCCTGCAAGAAAGCCTATGCAGTGTTGATTCACTGCTCACTCCCGCAAGAAAGCCTATGCAGTGTTGATTCACTGTTCACTCCCGCAAGAAAGCCTATGCAGTGCAGTGTTGATTCACTGCTCACTCCCGCAAGAAAGCCTATGCAGTGTTGATTCACTGCTCACTCCCACAAGAAAGCCTATGCAGTGCAGTGTTGATTCACTGTTCACTCCCGCAAGAAAGCCTATGCAGTGCAGTGTTGATTCACTGCTCACTCCTGCAAGAAAGCCTATGCAGTGTTGATTCACTGCTCACTCCCGCAAGAAAGCCTATACAGTGTTGATTCACTGCTCACTCCCGCAAGAAAGCCTATGCAGTGCAGTGTTGATTCACTGTTCACTCCCGCAAGAAAGCCTATGCAGTGTTGATTCACTGCTCACTCCCGCAAGAAAGCCTATGCAGTGCAGTGTTGATTCACTGTTCACTCCCGCAAGAAAGCCTATGCAGTGGTGATTCACTGCTCACTCCCGCAAGAAAGCCTATACAGTGTTGATTCACTGCTCACTCCCGCAAGAAAGCCTATGCAGTGTTGATTCACTGCTCACTCCCGCAAGAAAGTCTATACAGTGTTGATTCACTGCTCACTCCCGCAAGAAAGCCTATACAGTGTTGATTCACTGCTCACTCCCGCAAGAAAGCCTATACAGTGTTGATTCACTGCTCACTCCCGCAAGAAAGCCTATGCAGTGTTGATTCACTGCTCACTCCCGCAAGAAAGCCTATGCAGTGTTGATTCACTGCTCACTCCCGCAAGAAAGCCTATGCAGTGTTGATTCACTGCTCACTCCCGCAAGAAAGCCTATGCAGTGTTGATTCACTGCTCACTCCTACAAAAATGCCTATGCAGTGTTGATCATCTTGTTTTGATCTACTTTTTGTTCTCAGAGTTGAAACAAACGTTGGAACCAGGGCTTTCTTGGTTGCCGCACTAACTCGCCCCCTGTTACTAGTGTTAGCATTAGTTCACAGGAAATATAAAAACATTTCGCCATCACCTGAACATTTGTCTTTCTAACATGCACCTTTGAGGTTGGGTTTGTGGTGGTTCGAATCCTCTTGCTGCTGTTTCGAAGCATGGGCAATTTAGTTCACCCCATGTTGCCTCAGTTGACTATAAATGTGTACCTGGCTATAGACAGAGGTGAATATATGAACAAATAGTCTTCGTGCAATAATTGCAGCATGGCTTAATACTTCCCAGTGAAGTTGAGTTGGTGTTGGAATGAACAGGTCTCGGGGTGAAGTGTAAAGGGCTTTGAGTGGTCTTATGGACTGGATATCACGCTATTTAAGAACGTATCTTCTACTTCAGTGCACATCTTATGAATAGCTGATACAGTTCGCTGGGAACCATCAGAAAAATGTGTCCTGTTGTTGAGATTCAACTGTTGGACCCGCCCGTATGTCAAACATCTATTGTGGTTTGTTGGTGATTTTTCCGTTTAGATTCATTAAACTATTGTTTTCCCGTTGAAACGAACGTTAGTCAAGCAATTTCATCATGTGTGCAAAATTACGATTTGGTTTTAACAAAACCTGCACACTTTGATGAAGCTTGTCACTGGCCTTAAGTAGCGTTTCTGTCAAATCCTACAATTCTGTTTTCGCGAAAACGAACATGAAAGATATTGCGTGTCATTTGTCACCTAAACCAACCAGATGCTGTCTTCGTACACCAGGGAGCCTTCCAGTACTAACACGGATGTTGTCAGCCATCCACTACAAATTTTAATCTGTGTGCAGCATAATTGCCATAGTTCTCAATTTGCTGGTCATGTTCAAACATAATTTTTCAGGCAGCAAAAATTGCCATCTCAAAATCACCTGACCCTTCATTCGTATGACATGAACCGGAAGTAGATTAATGATCTGTCACCTTTTTTAAGACAAGCTATAAAATGTGCAGAGATGTTTGTTAAGTGACGGTGTGCTGTGACATTGAACATAGTCAGGGTGTTGCCTCTATACATCAGCCACTGTGGGAATCTGGCTTTGTTGTTGACTTGTTGAATGAGTCACATCCAAACAATTATTTTCACATTACTTTGAAGTTGAACTAGCAGCCATTTAAAAAAAAAATATGGAGATATGCTGATGTTGCCATACAGAAGCAGCCAGACTTTGAAGGTTGGAATGACTTAATGAGGAGATTGAATTAACTAGAATTACTAGACACATTGTTTACGAGTATATCTTAATTCGAATAGGTTTGTGCAGATGCCGACTTAGTGTCTTGAACTGGTTAGAAATTAAAAGTTTTATTGACTACAAAATATGTTTGCATGGAAGCAGTCTGCAGAATTCATAAGATTTTTTGCTAGGGTTACAACCGTAATCCTCTATGTCTGCCAGTGAATACCAGGAAGCACTGGAACACAACTGAAGTCTCAAAAATGGATATGTTTCAGTAGGTGGAATTTATTTATATGTCACTTGGTTGATGCCATGGCAACAGGCAGCCTCTAGCAACATGTCACCCCCATGGCAACAGAACATTCCCATGTCAGTATGTTACTCTTGTGTCACTCCCATGGTAACAAGTTATTCCCATGGCAACAGGTCACTTGCATGGCAAGAGGATGCTTTCATGGCAACAGCTTTCTGGCTTGGCAATTAGTTGCTTCTCAAACAACTGTCTTTAGGCTGCTGACAGGTCTTTGCTATTTGCCCTGTTACATTAGGTGTTAGATTGTTGTGTGTTAACCTAGAGCCAAGGAGGGTGTGGGTTTGTTATTGGGGGGGCAGAGTCTTGGGCCTCAGGAAATGTGCAGGTATGGGGACAGACCAGTATTTAACTTCTGGGATCATGATATAGAAATGAGCAGCATGCCTTAGACAAAACTTGTGAAAGGGAGCATCTCCTATGTTGAATTTCTTGAAAAACAAAACTACGATTTCACGGGGTCAGTGAGTGGGTCAGTGACATGACATGCAATGATGTGTACTCACAAACTTCATCTTGTCAAATCTAACTTATGTCCCAAGCCAAAGGTGAAAGCTGTGACATCGTACTACAGTGTACTGAACTCTTCACATTCCACCTATGTGCTTACTATGGTATACAATCTATAGTCCACAAATCCATGCTCTGTAAACAACGATAATCTGAATGTTTTCGAGTTTGGTCCTCTCTTCCTGAGCCCTCTGGGAGGGAAATGTTCTGTTTATAATAATAATGAATAAATTAGACATTTGTAACAATGTTAAAGTAATTTTAAAATAACTAAAAAATGTAAAAAAATATGTTAAATAAATAAAAGATGCATGCCATTAAAAAGTCACTGCTGCTGTCTAGAATAATGTTATAAAGGCAGCACAAAAATATTAGTCTTTAAAGCCGTCTTGAAAGCAGTGACGGAGCTCACGTCTCTGACTACAGAAGGCAGGGCACTTGACAGTGTCGGCCCAGCCACAGAGAAGGAGCAATTACCATGCCGTTCAAGGGGGTATCGTCATATTGTTTGTAAAAATATGCATAATCCAAATACTACTTGGTCCCAGCTTCCCAAGGTTTATGGTCTGGAGATTTTATAATGTGCTATGGATATAAACAGTTTGGCCTAGAACCATGAACAGTTCCTGTTCTCCAGATTAAAGCTTTACTGGTAACAGAGAAACAAAACGAAAGCTATCGAGACATTGACAGGACTATTACATAATCAGTTATGATTACACATGTAAAAAAATTACAGTTACGATGGTCCATGGTGCAATTTTTTTCCCATAAATTAAGGAGCCTTTCACAATTATTGTCGACATTTATCTATTCGTACAAAGCGTACTAATTCTCAGACTCCCTCCCTGAATTAATACTTTAAAATGTTGATAATTTTTCAGATTTTTAGTACTTTAAAATGTTGATAATTTTCCAGATACAAACATATACTGAAGTAACAATGTCGCAGTTATGCAGTTTAAAACAGTAGTATGGCTGCAAGATGCAATGGTGGCCATGTTTTGCATGCGACTGACATTTAAATTAATATGCTGGCCTTTACCCCTTTAGGTCAGTGTTGACGATTATTAATGACCCCGAATACCCATGTCTTCATAAATGCATATGATATAAAAGGATATTAAACAATTAGTTTTAGCTCTGCTATGTGTGGTGGAAATATGGCGTAAAAGCAGATACTAAACAGAGATATATAGTTGTTTATTGACATACCCGATACACGTTGATATCATCACAACAACTACTACAGCTGGTCTACCTACTTCTTGTTTACCCCATTCACAGTAACTGCATGAGTACATATAAGTCTTGCTCTATTTTAGTTATCAGCCTCTGACACCCCAGGAATCTGTCAGCTGACTGGGTGGAATAACCTGTTACTGTGACCTTGCTGTGCAAGCTGACTGGGGTGAAGTGAATCACCAACACTAAAATTAATGATCTAGTCTGATCATGTCTTACCCCAGCTATTCACCCCACAGGAGGGCATTGTGTGACTTTATTCTTTGGGGGTCACCATTCATAACTTAATAACTTAATAAGATTTAACAAGATTGCCATCCCAAAAAACAAGTTCCAGTGGTCAAGGAAGCCATTGGCTTATTGAGAGTCCAACAATTTTATCATCTATGTGTAGCCCGCCCTTATCAGATATCTGTCAATTATATTTTTTAACATATTCACACTTAATAACTGGTATTCATATACAGAGTGAAGCAATTTAAGTGTTTTTGCTCAATATTTATATACATAACTGATCACTCTTGCTGTGTTAAAATATATAATTTATTGCTGGTTAATGGTATTATTCATAATAATAATAATGTTGGTCCTTGATGTAGTGCTTTTTAAGTGAACAATTACAAATGAAAGTGCTTTACACTAAGTTAAGTGAGTAATAAAAATAAGCGTAGACTATGTGTCTTAAATATTCAATACCACAAATAGAAAAAATTATAAAACACTGTGTAAATAAATAATAATAACAATAAATAAATTGCAGTATAGAAAGTAATGTGGCTTATATGTGGAAAGAGCTTCTGTATAATAAATTAATTCAATTGAGGTGTGCACGAGAGTTGGCAAATTTTTTGGGTTACAGATAGATTTGGGTTCACAGCAGGTTACTGGCAGTCATAAATTCCAATATAACATGCGAATTCCACCTTTGTTATTTTGTAACCGGATCCCAAAATACGTGTTTGAAGTAATTGCTGGGGTGGCCGTCCACACAAGAAAACAGCAATGGAACCTCTCTTAGTAAACGAACTTGTTTATAAGCAGTCCTGAGCCAGGCACATCAGTTTCAGCAGAGTTGACATGTGAGTTCTCCTGCCACCAGATGTAAAAGATCCAATACGGATGAAATTTTGTGGTAGCTTTTATTTCTCCAGGCAGAGATACCAGGACCTGGACTTTTAGCGTCTAATCCCCGAGGTATATTTTCACTCCTTTAGAAAATTTTATATTAATTATGCCATGAGCAGTATTTTTTTGTTTGTCAATCCGAGATCTGTACCCTGGACTGTATGGTCATAAGGTCAGTGCCAAACCATCAAGCCACTTTGTTTGCCAAGAGGAAGACAAGGAAGAATACAATGACCAATGGTTTGAGGGTCTGAGACCTAGTTACGGCCAGCAAAGTGGGGTTAATAATACTATGAACAATTGATACCTTCTGACAGATGTTAAACCTTGGACCCCCTTGATCTGAAATATGTATTTGGTGATGGGAATGGGTGCAGAATGGTGGGGGGGTGACTAAACCATTTCAGATGTTGTGTGCATGCATGTTTTTATGAAAACCATGGATGCTGACTTTTGGTATACAATACTGACCCCCTGTGTTAGTCTATCAAGACAATTATCATGCATGCTTGCAGACAATGCACGCACACTACACACATGCATGCGCATGCACGTGCACCATTTGTCTCTGCAAACTCAATGGCAAAAGAAATTATAATTGTGCACATCCATGCAATAACCCAGGAAGATAAAAAAAAATTTTTTTTTAATCTTCAATAATGGTAAATTTCGGGTTATTGCATTGATGCGCGCAGTTGTTTTCTTGAAGACTGCATCAGCATTGTCAAGCTTCAACTGTGATTCTCTTAGTTTCACTTCAGTGGCATTTTCGGGTTTATTGCGGTGATGTGCATAATTGTATTTGAGAGCGGCTTCCCAAGCTGTCCACATTGAAGGCGTGTTACTGGCAGCGAGCTTCAATGACACGACTAGACCGCAGTTTTGTGGCCTAGGTGATGGTAGAGATGATCCAATTGTGCAATTCAGTCTGATGCCAACGTAGGTCTCTAAAGCAAAACTTTGTGACGCTGAAAGGTAGCTAAACTTTGTGACGCTGAAAGGTAGCTAAACATTGTGACGCTGAAAGGTAGCTAAACTTTGTGATGCTGAAAGGTAGCTAAACTTTGTGATGCTGAAAGGTAGCTAAACTTTGTGACGTTGAAAGGTAGCTAAACTTTGTGACGCTGAAAGGTAGCTAAACTTTGTGACACTGAAAGTAGTTAAACTTTGTGACACTGAAAGGTAGCTAAACTTTGTGCTGTTTAAAGGTAGCTAACTTTGTGATTCTGAAAGGTAGCTAACTTTGTGATGCTGAAAAGTAGCTAAACTTCCTGTACAGATTTGTGAAAATGTTCATTAGGTTGGTGGTGAACAATGAAGTAATGGTTTTCTTTTAATGACAACTACTGAGATTTACTAACTCAACAAAGAATTCATTTCCTGATGAAGGCTACCGGACGGTAGCAGAAACGTGGAGTAGGTAAATCTCAGTAGTTGTGATTAGAAGAAAATTGTTACTTCATTCCTATACTGAGTCAGTGACAACTTACACGCTAAAACAATTGTATTGTTTTCACTTTCACTTTCTACTACATCGTTTATATATGACTTATTTTATACATTTGTCTCTTGTGTTTGTATAATAAATTATGTGAAATGTTAATGAACAAATGCGTGAGAATGAGGAGTTTACAAGTGTCTGGTGTCTTCTCTGTCTGTACCTCCATCAACTATCCATGTTACTTCTCTGTCTGTACCTCCATCAACTATCCATGTTACTTCCCTATCTGTACCTCCATCAACTATCCATGTTACTTCCCTGTCTGTACCTCCATCAACTATCCATGTTACTTCTCTGTCTGTACCTGCATCAACTATCCATGTTACTTCCCTGTCTGTACCTGCATCAACTATCCATGTTACTTCCCTGTCTGTACCTCCATCAACTATCCATGTTACTTCCCTATCTGTACCTCCATCAACTATCCATGTTACTTCCCTATCTGTACCTCCATCAACTATCCATGTTACTTCCCTATCTGTACCTCCATCAACTATCCATGTTACTTCCCTATCTGTACCTCCATCAACTATCCATGTTACTTCCCTGTCTGTACCTCCATCAACTATCCATGTTACTTCTCTGTCTGTACCTCCATCAACTATCCATGTTACTTCTCTGTCTGTACCTGCATCAACTATCCATGTTACTTCCCTGTCTGTACCTCCATCAACTATCCATGTTACTTCCCTATCTGTACCTCCATCAACTATCCATGTTACTTCCCTATCTGTACCTCCATCAACTATCCATGTTACTTCCCTGTCTGTACCTCCATCAATTGTCCATGTTACTTCTCTGTCTGTACCTCCATCAACTATCCATGTTACTTCCCTGTCTGTACCTCCATCAACTGTCCACGTTACTTCCCTGTCTGTACCTCCATCAACTATCCATGTTACTTCTCTGTCTGTACCTCCATCAACTATCCATGTTACTTCCCTGTCTGTACCTCCATCAACTGTCCATGTTACTTCCCTGTCTGTACCTCCATCGACTGTCCATGTTACTTCCCTGTCTGTACCTCCATCAACTATCCATGTTACTTCTCTGTCTGTACCTCCATCGACTGTCCATGTTACTTCTCTGTCTGTACCTCCATCAACTATCCATGTTACTTCCCTGTCTGTACCTTCATCGACTGTCCATGTTGCTTCTCTGTACCTCCATCAACTATCCATGTTACTTCCCTGTCTGTATCTCCATCGACTATCCATGTTACTTCTCTGTCTGTACCTCCATCAACTATCCATGTTACTTCCCTGTCTGTACCTCCATCGACTATCCATGTTACTTCCCTGTCTGTACCTCCATCAACTATCCATGTTACTTCTCTATCTGTACCTCCATCAACTATCCATGTTACTTCTCTGTCTGTACCTCCATCAACTATCCATGTTACTTCCCTGTCTGTACCTCCATCAACTATCCATGTTACTTCTCTATCTGTACCTCCATCGACTATCCATGTTACTTCTCTGTCTGTACCTCCATCAACTATCCATGTTACTTCTCTGCAGAGATGCACAATATGTCCTGTGTTTATCAAATAAGAAAATGAGTCTTATGATAACATGGTTTCTTTCAAGAGTTCCATATGAAAAAAAACAGCGTTTGAAATAGTAAACTTTTAAATCCGGGCCGCAGTCACAAAGGTCCAACACTGTGTGCTTTGAAGCTCTTGAAAACCTCCAAAGTTGAACGATGCTGCAAGATATTACTTCAATTAGCCATTTCGTTGAGTGCAGCCAGCAAAAAATTACTTTTGTTGTTACTCAAGAACGGAGTCATGTTACGCAATGTGATCTGTGTCACACAAAAGTCATGGAGATAAATTTATCACAGTCTGAAGGGTGTAGTATGGTTGACAAAGGTTGACAGCGAATCTGGTCAAATAAGTTGAGCTCTTCTTTAAATTGCACATCCTGTTCACAAATATTATATGCTGCCCAACTATTTTTTTATGTGAAATTGATGTCATTCTCCAGCCGTTCTACCCGCCTGTGCCGCAGTTCTGAAGACATCTGTGATGTCTTTCTGCCATCTTTGTCATGAATTGCCTGTTTCTTTTCCCTGCAATATTCCCTCCAGCATTTCTAATCCATCATACCTCTTAATGTGGCCTAAGCATTTAAGCTTTTTGTACTTGAGAAATTGCACAGTTCGGCTACCCTTGGAGAATTAGTGTGTGTGTGTGTGTGCATGCATGCGCGCGCATGCGCATGTGTGTGCATCAATTGGGAATTTGGGATAGAACAACAAGACTCGACGCCATTGTTGGTAGAGTGAAAACCATTTATAAGTAATTCTTATCAGACGTCCAGTAATGGTGGCCGTGTGTTTGGTCAAAGGGCAACTTAGTGGGCATTTGTGTCTAACCACGGATGTAACCGGTCATTGTTTGTTGTGATGTCAGGAGAAGAGTACATTCCTTGGGAACTAGACAGTTTGCGACATGGAATATCGGTACAGATAGACATGCACGCATGCATGCACACCCGTGTGCACATACACACAATTGGTGCACTGTGTGCTTGAGTTTTGAGTCCACAACAGGTTACACATTTATTAAATTTCAAAATGGCAACAGGTGGACTGGAACCCTGGTTCTCTGGGCTGACACTCTGATGCACTAACCACTGAGCCGCTGCATTTGACTAGTGTGGAACAACTGAAAGAAAAATTTCACCGTCTGGTGTTAAACAGTTGGCACCACTTTTCAGTTGTTCTACACTAGTCACCATATGACACCACTAGTGTTAAACAGTTACCTTATTGTATAGAGAAAAAAAATTTGGTGTATGCTTATAAGGACAGATTCCTTGACATTTTTCGATGACCCAGTTATTTTTAAAGCATACTGTAAGCTTATTATATATCGTAATCTTATGCTGTAAGCTTATTAGGTCGTAATATTATGCTGTAAGCTTATTAGGTCGTAATCTTATGCTGTAAGCTTGTTAGGTCGTAATCTTATGCTGTAAGCTTGTTAGGTCGTAATCTTATGCTGTAAGCTTGTTAGGTCGTAATCTTATGCTGTAAGCTTATTAGGTCGTAATCTTTTGCTGTAAGCTTATTAGGTCGTAATCTTATGCTGTAAGCTTATTAGGTCGTAATCTTTTGCTGTAAGCTTATTAGGTCGTAATCTTATGCTGTAAGCTTATTAGGTCGTAATCTTATGCTGTAAGTTTATTAGGTCGTAATCTTTTGCTGTAAGCTTATTAGGTTGTAATCTTTTGCTGTAAGCTTATTAGGTCGTAATCTTATGCTGTAAGCTTATTAGGTCGTAATCTTATGCTGTAAGCTTGTTAGGTCGTAATCTTATGCTGTAAGCTTGTTAGGTCGTAATCTTTTGCTGTAAGCTTATTAGGTCGTAATCTTATGCTGTAAGCTTATTAGGTCGTAATCTTATGCTGTAAGCTTATTAGGCTTATTAGATTTGTCACGCCTATGGGAATGCATTCTGATATTCTTCCCCCAAATCTTTGTCTTCCTTAGTAGGAACTGTATACTTCTCAGGGATGTCATGGACACCGGGAAGACCATAAAAACCCTGTGTGACAGATGTTTAGCCCCAGGGAGTAGACTGATATTACATGGTCTGTTTCCCTTCCCTGGATTCTAACTGGTATGAAATGACAGCACTGCAGGTGATTTCACATGTTACTGATGTCAGGTAATACATGTCATGGCAAGAGGTGCTGTACCTAGCAATTTGTGGGTCTAGCCAATTAGCCATTGATAAGTGATCCAACTAACGTGTCACTTGTGTCATCACAAAGAGTGTGTCAATGTTCACCTGGTGGACACCCACTGATGGCAGGTGGACACCCACTGATGGCAGGAAAACAAAGGGAACCAAAGACAAACATACAACAAACTCATCTTTGAAACCCTTCAATGGCCTTCATGTTGAAGTGGCTCACCTACCATCCCTATGTAAAGTCAACTTTTAATGCTCGGGCTCATCAGTGCTCCGGCTCATCAGTGCTCTGGCGTCAGTGCTCTGGCTCAGCATTGCTCCGGCTCGTCAGTGCTCCGGCTCGTCAGTGCTCTGGCTCATCATTGCTCTGGCTCGTCAGTGCTCCGGCTCGTCAGTGCTCTGGCTCATCATTGCTCTGGCTCGTCAGTGCTCTGGCTCATCATTGCTCTGGCTCATCATTGCTCCGGCTCGTCAGTGTTCCGGCGTCAGTGATCTGGCTCATCATTGCTCTGGCTCGTCAGTGCTCCGGCTCGTCAGTGCTCCGGCTCGTCAGTGCTCCGGCTCGTCAGTGCTCCGGCTTGTCAGTGCCTCGGCTCGTCAGTGCTCCGGCTCGTCAGTGCTCCGGCTCGTCAGTGCTCCGGCTCGTCAGTGTTCCAGCTCCGGCCAACCAATGATGATGGTGGTGGTGATGATAATGGATGATTAATATTAGTGTTAGATAATATTGTTGTTATTATTGTTGTTAGTATTGCTGTTGTTATCATTGTTATGATTATAGTTATTATGAAATGACTACCACACTGAGTGACACAGTGAAGCCTATTCCACACTGGTAGTTTGTGTAGCAAACAAACATGGGAAATAAATTACATTTTTAACCTCCTCTAAATCTTCTGTAATAAAAATTGCGCACCCCATGAATGAGTTTTATATCTGACTGTTAAGGTCATATGAAAGAGGCATGTATTAGTGACTGCACATTATGATGTTAATATAAATAATAAGGAAATTGCGATCCAGTTTAATACTCCACTTGTCTCCATTAAGAAAGTACCCTTCTTTGAAAAAATACCTTTCAAGCTGAAGGAATGTTAATGTAGCTGACACTTTGTGTGGGTGTTTGATGGACTACAAGATTGACAAACGGAAATGTCATCAAAGAGAGGCATCCCTCATGGATTATTTCAATAATGTATAGTGTAGACATGTGAGCCATTTTTTATTACTCAGTGGTACCAGGCATTATCTGCGTTAATGGGTTTTGTCTGCCAGCCATTCCCAGAATGCATCAGTAAAATGCATTTTTGAAAACAACTTTTCACAGATACCGTTTATCATTTTTGTCTCTGTTGACATCAACGAAATATTACCAGATGCCTGAAATTTCCTCCACATATTTTTAGTGGATATTGCAGTCGGATAATTACCCAGGTCCAGGGTGGTAGTATGGGCGGGGGGGGGTGATTTACCATGTACCAAGGTGCTTATAATGTAGCCCTTGTGTTGTGGGTTTAAGTTTCTGTATGGGTTTATTTTCTGAATTATGTACTTTGTATGTATGCTGTATGCTGTATTTAAGTGTTATCAAAGAGCCTTAATGACGTGACTGAATTGACCCGAAATATTTTTTTAGATTAAATAATAATAACAAAACTTTTACAGTGGCTAAATCCCCAGGAACCCAAACTCTGAGGTTCAATATTGGAAATAATTTAACCTGATATATATATTTTGACAAGTGGTTGTATTAACAAGGTTTGTGGGGGGAGCTTTTGTTGGGGATACTTCCACCCTAGAATGTTGTCTCATGAAAGAGGATTAATCAGCGTCATATATTAGTCACCACTGTACCACAACAGTTAATTTGGAACATAAATTGTGTAACTACTTCTGCGACAGCAGAAGTAGTTACAGTTGATACAACAAATCATTGGTAGAATCACTGCATAGTCAAATGTTATGCCAAGAACACTGCATTGACTGGCCCGGGAGTCAATGTTTAGCATCAGTCTTTCAACAGCTGGTAGTAACCACCGGATTATCACTGTTTTACTGCAGTGCTGTCACGCTGCTTTCTGGGTCTGACTTACTTGGTTGTAGGTTATTTCTAACCGTGTTTGTTTACTATGTTGCTTAATGTGGTATAGCTGTGTAGAAAGCTGCATAGAAAGCTGCTCGAAATTGATCACATAAACCTGTACACTGAATGCATTTGGGGACTTACTAGCAAAATATCCTTGAGAAAAAATCCACATTCAAGATCCTTCCTTGAATCAGTCCAATCCACAAAAATCAAACCTATCTAGTATCCGCTACGACACCCCTTGGTACAAATGTCTTATTTCATTTTGATGAAATCATCGGACGACCTATTACATTTTTTTTACTAGATCTGGTGAAACTAGACCAAGCCGATAATTGGTTAGAGCTGAGTTAGAGCACCACTACTGTAGGGTCAGTTAGAGCACAACTGCTGTATGTTTGGTTAGAGCTGAGTCAGAGATACATTTCGGACACTGGCCATGATTTGTACTGCCATATGTAATCATAATTGAATTGGACATATTCGCACAAACTTGAAATTTACATCTAAGAAAGATATGTCAAAATTGCTGTCGTGTGAGGCCATACTGGAAATATTATGTGTGTGGTAGCTCAGTGGTTAGAGCACAGGACTGTGAAACAAGAGGACCTGGGTTCGAGTCCACCTGCTGCTGCTTTGAAACTTGGGCAGTTTTGTTCACCACACGTTGCCTCAGTTCACTCAGCTACATAAATGAGTACCTGGCTGTAGACATTGGTGGACTCAATACATATAAAAGATTAGTCTTCATGTAGTACTTGCAGCGCGGCTGAATGTTTCCCAGAGAAGTCAAGTTGGTGTTGGAATAAACAGGTATGCGGGGGGGGGGGTGAACTGGACAAAATTGCCATGTCAGTTTACATGAGCGTGGCACTGACCTGGTATTTGAATGGCAGTGCTAGCCTTCAGACGTACCTTCAACAACACACATCTTCCTCCAGATATAAGCCCTGTGTATGCAGCGAGCCAGTGAAGTTTACCTAGAGATTTCCCTAAAGCAATAACACCTACCTGGCCCTGGTGTAGCGGAGCCTGTATATCAAGTCTGTGCTGCAGTAGTTGTAAAAGTAGTGTTTGCTTTGCCAGGGGATTGGCTGTCTAGCCACTGGCATAGCATAATTTGTCAGTAGTCAGAGATAATTTGTCAGGCCAGGGACAGGTGTAGGCAGATACTGAATAAGGCTGTCAGGCTATCTCAGCTGTCCTCACCTAGACAGGCAGTCAACCTCATTTCTTGTGATCAGTTTTATCTACATATTTACCCAGAGATGCTCTTGTGAAGTTGTGGGATTTGAAGCATATGCATATTGTCATCTCGATATGTTTTGTGTTTAGGATGGTTTATTCTTGCAATGTTTGCAGTTTTTGTGTGAAGATTTTGTGGATTAGGTTTGTGGGTGAAGAATGCTTTCATTTTCTGTTAATGAATGTTCTGTTTATCAATGTGTTCAGATGTGGGCATTTTCTTTCTGAAAAGTGGTTATGTAGATTATCAGAATGAATGGTATCATTCTTGTTGATGTGTAGGGTATTGTATGCGTAAGTGTGTGCGTGCATGCATGTGTGTGTGCGTGCATGCATGCGTGCATGTAGTAAGGCCAGTTTTCTGCACAGAGCTGTGCCATCGTGGTATTGCTGGAGAAAAAAACTTGTGATGATGGAAGATATATTTATTTTTGCATTATTTACCCACACACAGCTTCTGTGAGTTGTTTTTTTTGTAATAAACTGGCTGGTCTGTTGCTGTCAGTCAGGATTAGGCATTTTTAAAGTGACATATGCAGCTGAGTTTCTTAGTTTCTGGTCAAGCTGTAACAGAGGGTGTTTGCTTTGTTGTGATTACTGATGGTTGCTTCAATTTGAGAATATCCATTAACTGAGTGCGTGTCCGTGTGTGCGTGTCCGTGTGTGGGTGTATGTGTCCGTGTGTGTTTGTGAGTGTGTGTGTTCGTGGATGTGTGTGCACGTGTACACGTACTGCATGTTTGTGTGTGCACTGCATGTTTGTGTTTGCACTGCATGTTTGTGTGTGCACTGCATGTTTGTGTTTGCACTGAATGTTTGTGTTTGCACTGCATGTTTGTGTGTGCACTGCATGTTTGTGTTTGCACTGCATGTTTGTGTGTGTACACATGCTGCATGTGTATGGTTGCAAGTGTATAAGTATGTGTGTGTAACTGTGTATGTCTATCAGTCGGTCATTCATCCACCCATCCTTCCCACCCTGTCCCCAGCCTGGTGTGGTCTGTGTTACACAGTGCCTCACTCAGTCAGTCCCTGCTGTCCCTCTCACTCAAGCTGCCCAGGAGGTGTTGACTGACAGTCTGGCCCAGGTGGCTGCAGCTGAGCTGGGGATGACAGACTTCAGCTTTCTGGCTTGCATAAGTGCGCCTGCTTGCATGTGTGCGTGCATGTGTTCGTGCATTTAGGTTTGCATAAAATATTGCAGCAGGTCCTCAGACTGATGATTGTAATCCAATAGATAATAAAAAAAATTATCTAAATAAATTGTCATTGAATACATTATATATATATATATATATATATATATATATATATATATGTATATGTATATGTGTAGATACGTACATACATACAAACATACATATATGTATAATATGTAATATATATATATATGTATGTATAGCTTGGGAAACTAGAAAATCATGTATAAAACTTTAAACAGAGGAAAACTTACCTGGTGTTCTTTTGAAGTACAGGCTGTACGTTCTAACAACTTGAAAGAATTAAATTTGCAGCAGTTTGTCTTCAGATGATGATGTAGCAATAAATGTGTATAAATGTCCTCAGTTGCTGTCCTACCCAACTAACTCACTTATTATTCAGCACAAACGCAGTTTGCCTGATTCTCCCGATCCACATTTACCCACTTATATCCAATAGCACAATGCCCCAATCTGCAAAAACTAAGTTTGTGAATGGTGTTTGATGACACAGATACTGTGTGTTTGTATTGCAGTCCCGGTGCTGCGTTATTTTAGACAGTTTAGTGCCAAGTTTCGAGACTCTGCATTGGTGGGTGAAAGTTATGGCAGCCGACTGATATAAAGCTGTGATTTTTTTGCATCTGCCTGGTGAAAGTTGTGGGGTACTTGTCAAGTGTTATTGGCAAAGTTGCATTGTTCCCGTTGTGGAGCTATGGATGGCAAATGTAGAGTTGAAAATATAATAGTAACACATATGTAGTAGTATTGGAGCAAAGCAGTGAATATTCTGCCAGGTTTCTTGTGGCCTCTTGCCATGTCATTTATGATGTCTGACAATGTTAAACACGCACCCAATGTTTGTATGTGTCTGCTAGCTGCAATGAAAATCATCCTTGATTCATGATGTAGTCTGACATATATTGTTGTAGTTCATAATCCAGGAAGTATCTTCCTGTATCCAGATCTATTGTATATTAATGTGTCAACGTTAATGCATTTTTATTATACTAAAGAGGGAGAGATTATTGTTAGGCATTGAAGTTTCTTCACATGAAGTTGCAGTGGCAAAATAAAATGTTAGTATCTTTAAAAGGGTTCTCCTCTGTTAGTGGCCTCCTGTGCAAGCCATGGCAGATACTAGACATGCACAATTTTTAAGAAACTGCGTGGGCCACCAGAACCGAGATTGTGACTTGTTTTTGTACAATGTGTTTTGTACAAAAATATCCATTTCTCTTGCGATGATCAAGTGCTGTTTTTTTGTACATTTGTTGTCTTCTATTATTGTGTGTGTATACATGCTTGCATGCATGCATGTGTTTGTGTGCATGCGTGCGTGCATGCGTGCGTGTCCAATCCTGATACCTGGTAGCAAAAGCAGGATGTAAAAGGAAAGAACTTGAAACCCAAACCCAAAATCGTGTCCCATGGGAGTGAAAAGGCTGAAGTGATGTAAGTGATACTTGTTATGTAGACCACCTGGACCTTTCGCCAGACAGACAAATGTTTGTTGAGAAGTGTGTTGGTGCACTACCTGCGTGCGTTCAAGCACGCATGCAAGCATGCGTGCATGTGTGCGTGTGTGAGTGTGTATGCAGGACTGCAGGTGTGTGGTCCTGTTATTTACACAAAGCACAATAAATGTAGCCCAAAGTTTACCTGTGCTACACTTCTGAACAGTCACCTTCCTGTTGCACCCTGATTGCCCCTTGGCTACTCCACAGACTGTGCCTGCCAACAGGGGCCTGTGGAGTTAATCAGACAGTAATGATTTAGGGAGCTGATTAGTGCCGGTGTGCCCAAGCATCAGGAACCACAACCTGTGCGTTGATTAATAAAGACATTCAACCCTGAAGTTACTAGACAGGGGAGTGGGGTGTACAAATAAAGGGTGTTAACCAAAAGTAAGTCTAGTCATTGAGGTAGTTCTGAATCACCTCTGCTATATATATAACAATTTCAGACATTTACTTTGATCAAGTTCTGATGACGCTTCGCATGTTCATATCATCTAGTCTTGTCAGTCAGTATCTGAGTGCCAGTAAACCATGTGTTGACACAACATAACATGACATAATGTGACACGTATCTGAATGCCAGTAAACCATGTGTTGACGCAACATAACATGTGACATAACGTGACACGTATCTGAGTGCCAGTAAACCGTGTGTTGACACAACAAAACATGACTACATGACACATATCTGAGTGCCAGTAAACAATGCGTTGACACAACATAACATGACACATATCTGAGTGCCAGTAAACAATGCGTTGACACAACATAACATGACACATATCTGAGTGCCAGTAAACAATGCGTTGACACAACATAACATGACACATATCTGAATGCCAGTAAACCATGTGTTGACACAACATAACATGACACATATCTGAGTGCCAGTAAACAATGCGTTGACACAACATAACATGACACATATCTGAGTGCCAGTAAACAATGTGTTGACACAACATAACATGACACATATCTGAATGCCAGTAAACCATGTGTTGACACAACATAACATGACACTTATCTGAATGTGAGTAAACCATGCGTTGATACAACATCACCCAGAATGCTAATGTTCCAAACATTAATTACCTGAGATCTGGGATGGGGAGGATGGGAGATGTGTGAATGGGGAGGATGGGAGATGTGTGAATGGGGAGGATGGGAGATGTGTGAATAAATCAAGGAAACTGATGGATGTTATCAGGAAAACAGGGAAAATGTCATTAGGACTTGGAATAAGATGTGAAGGAAGTCTGACACTGGGAACTGAAGGAAGACCACCAGGGGACAGGAATGAATTGGGTTACTGTCACAACTCTACAGGAAAGGCATTCAGCCACACTGCAATTACTGCACAAAAGCTATATAAATCCACCACTGCCTAATGCTACATACTCATTGATACAGTGAACTGAGGCAATTTGGACGAAACAAAATTGTCCAAGCTTTGAAATGGAAGATTCAATGGATTCAAACCGCGCTCCTCCCAAATGAGCAATCAACCTTCTACCCACTGCGCTACCATGCCCCTATAATGGTCACTTTTCCACCTTCATTTTTATCCATATTCCAGATCTTCCAACAGTCATAACTTGTAGACAATAGGCTGGCATGTCAATATTTGACTGCACATAATAATCGGCTCAGACAACTATACATCTCTTACTGAGAAAGTAGCTTATGTGCTGGCAGGCTTCTGCTAATCACAATAGCTTAATTGAGACGTAGACAACTAGTAAATTAACTCCATCTGCCAGGATATGGTCAACAGTTCCATGGCATTCCCTGGCTTCTACATCTTTACATGGGACACTGACTAGGCACTTCAAAGGTTGTGGGTACTGGGCCCTGAGAACTCTCTATAGCAGTAGGCCACGGGCCAGAAAACGAGGATTGCACGTGATGAGAGAATTTTTCCGAGCTTTTTTAAATCGGATACATTAGTAAATTTTATGTTTTCTGTACTAGTGCATTAGATCTTTCGTTTGATTACAACGAACAGACGCTGACTGTTCGCGTATCACTACATTGAATATTCTGCGGAATGCACGAACATTTCAAAATCAGTCACCGGCCTGGGTCAAAACTGAGGGTATCAGCTTTGGGTGCGTTTTTCTGTAAATGTAATTTTCAAGAGTTTCGCACACGAGGTCAGTTAATTGAGTTTCCATTGAGCACAAGAAACACTATAATGGTTCCCAATGTAAAATTAATAGTCTCACAGCAATGTTTAATTTCTGCTGGTGCCCAGCACTGGAACTTTCTCTTAACCAGCTAGTCAGCCTAGTTTGTTTGTGTGTGTGTGTGTGTGTGTGCTTGTGTCCGTGTGTTCATCTGCATAGCCTCATTATGCACTAAACACCACTGAAGATGGTATGATAGGCGAGGGTAATTGCCCAAAAAGAGGTCTCTGCCATTACCTATTGACCCAAGTAAGATACTTACCCTGCCAAGATCAGGAGATCCTCGATCCTAATCTTGGTTCTACGCAGCAACCAATGGTGCAATATGTTGCAACACCTGGGTGTTAAACAGAACACCCCAAGACATGGCAGTGTTACATAGCATGTGTGTCAGGTCTCGGTGTGACACTGTATGAGGACTAGAGGATAGTGTGACTGTTCATATCAAAATGATAGAGAATAGTACAGCATCTGTGATGTTATATAGAACACACCAACAAGGCACAGTTAGTTAAATGGATAGTTAGATGGAAAGGTAGAGCATATGACAGCTGACAACACTGTAACTAATTGTAATGGTAGAGCATATGACAGCTGACAACACTGTAACTAATTGTAACGGTAATGTAGCTATATGTAGCACAACAACACCTGTGCTTCATGGAACTATGGATCAACAGCTGTGTGGAGTGAACTAAGTACAGACAGACCGTACTAGTGGTAGCAACAAGCCCATGTGATAGTGCTCTTCACCTGTCTGTGTCAGTGTGAAAGCCCTTGGGGTAGAGAGGGGTATAACTAATGGTAATTAGTTTATATTTTCTTCAACTGGAATTGTGTTCAAAAACATATGTAGATAAGACAACAGTTACCTTAAAATTGGGTGATGCATATATGTATTTGTATTTAGTGTATGTGTGTGTAAACACAGTAAGTAGCATGCACGCAGCCCATGCATGCACGCCCGCACGCAATCACGCACGCAAGTATGGCTAACAAGAACACTCAGTATACAGTCATGTCTCGTTTTGGTTCTCAAGGGTTTTGTCTAAATTAACAAAGGGTTGAGATTGTTGAAACATGGTATAATGAAGTAAATATAGGGTATTACGATTGTTCCCAACCAAAAGTTTGTGGATAGTCGAAGAAAATAGATTACCGGAGAACAGATCAACGAGACATGACTGTATTTCGCAGGTCCTTCCAGTACTGTCCACTAGACATAAACTCACCTGCTAATGTCCAGATGTGGGTCTTCTGGTCATCTGGTCAGCGTCCAACCTCTTTATGTCCAACACCATCTCCATTCCACAACACCTAGGCTGACTACAGGCTGACCACAGAGGCTGCACTAACAAGAACTGACTCTGATTCACCAGCACGGACACACAACTGTCCAGTAATGATATTCTGGTCTGTGAGAACTGGACCGCGTCCACCCATCAGACGTGATGTACACCTCAACTGGGTCTGGGAATGGACATGGTGTGCATTGCCTGACAGTTATGAGGGCCAGATTATGACAAATGGCTGCTTTGGGATGGGATTATTGCTCTCCCTGGGGTGATGGAGAGAGAGGAACACTCCAGGACATCTGTCATTGGGAATGAGCAGATGGAGTTTACCCACTTTGAAACAGTAATATAGCAACAATCACAATGATATTGTTGGCTAATGGCTGGCCATTGAAAATAGGTGGCCAGGGGTAATGTCTAATGGCTGGCCATGGATAATAGGTGGCCATGGGTAATGTCTAATGGCTGGCCATGGATAATAGATGGCCACGGGTAATGTCTAATGGCTGGCCATGGATAATAGGTGGCCATGGGTAATGTCTAATGGCTGGTCACGTCATTGTGTGACTAACATCGGTTGAAGGGTCAGAATATCGTCATTAACAATTATAATTAACAAATGAACAAAAATGTCACTGCCGTTACAAATCATAGAACCACAAACAATGTTTTCTTTGGAGAATTAAACAAAGAATAATTGTGTCGACTGACATAAATACATACTTTTCTGTTCTGACAATGAGGTGTCATAATGTGTAGCTGTAATGATAAGATGAACGATGGAGAAGATTGTAGCATTGTGATAAGAGACAGTGATTTGGCTAGATTTTCCATAACTGCAATTCTCACAGTTCCTTGTGGAGTTAAAAAGAAACAGTTAAATCCATCTAGTGTTATTCATGTGCATAGGGTTGATGCTTAAATCTTGTTTCCACAATGCAGATAGGGAAGAATTTCCCTTCCCCCTAGATATGACGCCTGTATCATAGGGTATCCCTCTGACATTGGGAGCAGTGACGTCTGAGGGTAGCAGCCTACGTTTATAATGGCAGCCAGGCAGTTTTGAACACCACATCTCCATAATTAAAATTTTTGTGGTGTATTTAGTGAATTAGTTTCTTCACCTGTTAACAGTTTGATGTATGGCTCTCTTTGCTTGTAGCTTTAGGGTCTTAGGTTTTTCTTCCAATTATGTTTTTTTTTCAATCTGACTTTTCCTTGTTATGTCTTAGAATTTTCTTATTCTTATCATTTGCAGTGAATGTCTTTGTTGTCCTACTCTTTGTAGAACGTTGTAATGTCTTGTATCCAAGAGATGTTTTTATTTTCCTGAGAAACCATAATTCTGTTGCTGCCAAGCTATCTTCCATATGTTTTTTTATCGCCCAGGTTTCATTCTCATGTCACAGAGTAGGCTGCACATACCACCTGAGGGCTAATGTCTGCATCAATGTACTCGTATTGCTGGTTTTCTTGATTGTATTGTATAAGACACTGCGCAATCTCCAAGTTTTGTAGCAAGAATACAGTCTTCATATTTCATATATTTGTTATGTCTCCTACGAGTCTTAATATCTTAGAGATCTTTCAGTCTCATATGATTGTAGGTATTGGTCAGTTATAAGTGTCCATCTTTTAATTCTTCAAGATCTTGCCTATGGTTTACATTGTTTATTTATTCAGTGTTAATATTATTATATATTGCTTTCTTTAAGCCCAAATTTTGGCCTGGATTCGTGTCCAGGAATTGTTTTGATATAATAAAATGTAAATATAGTAGACCTTGCAGATAAATCCTCCTAGTGGTGAATGATATATTGCAAGATTATATTTTTTCAGATAAAATTTACATTAGTGAGTTTCATACAATGAATAAATTACACTTTCAGCACACGGTATATGTAGATCACTTTCGCTGTAATGTGATTTTTATTGAGATTTATGGTACTATTTAATAGACCTGAGAAAGACGAACTCGCATAAAACACAGTGGACTGTTGAAAGACGAATAGTTCAGTTATAGATGCTGCATTTTGTTATGTGATTTATATGGGAAAATTACATTATTCTAGGGGATTGTGTATTGACACAGACTTGCTTTTTTTCAGGCCCACTTTATCATGTGGCATCCCCACCATGCTCCCTGCCCATATCTCCCATCTTCCCTGTTGTTTGTAGACCCTGAGCTTGTTTCCCTAATCTGATTGCCTAATCTTAGGACTTCTAGCCATCTGAAGAGGATGTATTATTGATAGATTCGACAAGGTTAAATCTTACACTTGATGTAGGTTACACAGTTGTCGTGCAGTGCCTTTCTCTGCAATGAACCAAGGTGATACTGTTGGGATTCAAACTTGATGAGTATCTAAAAACCTTATAATATTAAACAATTTGGTGATGTGTTTTATGCACAATGACATTTTAATTAATTTTATTTTATTAATTAATAATAATGTTTACATTAAAAAACATTCTAGACTTCTAACTGGATGTGGCAGATCATTATTGGTTGCCAAATAAAATAGATTAAAAAAACAGGTAGACGTGACATTTCTTATGTAGTTGTTAAGTTCCAAAGGGGCTGCTCAAAATAATAGTAGCTCACACAAATTTATAATGAAAATATCTCGTCAAATTACCCATTTGATAGATTCAGAAGGAAAACGAAGACCTGGGAAGGAGGTCGCATTAAAATGTGCTTACAGTGAGGTTGTTTTCAGGTCACATTTCAAGCCGAATTCCAATTCGGCATACTCTTGCCTCGTTAGTCATTCCAACAGCCAATATCGACTAAAAATACTTCTTACATTGCCAGTACATTTCTACATGCTGTGATAACTAATGGCGTCATAAACATGGATGTGTTGTACTTGTAGGGCAGGATAAAGTAATTAGGAAAAACTTAGCAAAACATTGTATGGTCAGTAGCTAGAATTTTGTCATAAAACACAATCTGAAGGTATAAAACATGATACCAACTAGCATGAAATAATTGCTTCAGAAACACACTGGGCAATGAAGGCCCCTTACTTGACTGACGTGCCCTCAAAGTAGAAGGGATTTTGGTTTTTAACATCCTCGCCACCAGAGGCTTCTGACTACATCAGTGCCCCTGGCAGATCTACCCTTGTCACCAGAGGCTTCTGACTACATCAGTACCCCTGGCAGATCGACCTGTTGAAACGTGGAACTTCCACTTGCTGTGTTAACCAATAATATTGCTCTCTCAGATTTGCCGGGGTCGAATTCTGAAACCTACACTTTATTTCGTAGTAGACCCATTTTTGCTGGTCGGACAGGTAATGGTGAGAATTTCGTGGGAACGCTCTTTGAAATGGGCGTATCTAGTTCCCAGAAAGACAAGACAGGCAGGACAGGAAGTGGGACAAAGTACAAAGGATTCACTGTACATCGACACTTGGCGTGGGATAAACTGACAAATCCATGTTTCAACAGGTCGATCTGCCAGGGGTACTGTAGTACTACTACAACCCCTGGCTAGTAAGGATGGTTTTTATTGGATAATTCACCACACTAGAATTTAGATACATTGTACACTGTATTGTGAATTATTTCAAGGTAAGCGTCACCAGTTAGGTTTTAATAATAATACATAACAACAATTTAAAAATCATTCGTATATTCAACATAAAAATGTATTTTAAATGCTATAAAGAGCTGTAATATTAAGTAAAAAAGTGTAATAAATTGAAATTATATTGGTTGCAAATGTTCATAATGAGTTTGTGGTCATAATCAGTTTTGAACAGGTGGGTCTATAGTGTTCATTTCAAAGGCTGTTTCATTTGTATCAAAGATTGTATGTCATCATCATGCACATGTACTGACGTGAAGTTCTGTTTAATTGATGCAATAGAGCTGTGCCTAATTTTGTCAGATAAATTTGTCTATGTAAAAGGGGGTAAACATTTGCATGTCGACTTCCTGGGGCTGGGGGGGGGTTGTTTACAGACCCTAGAATAATGCAGTGAACTATTTAGGGTTCCTTGCCAGTTCTGTGAGTCAAACAGCTGATGTGAATCAGAGAGTTCTACTTAGAGACATTTGCTACAATTAGCTCTGGCTGGCTTTTTCTGGTGTATGGTACACTTGGGTTTATCAATGCCAGGAATGGGTGCTATACTCAGGAGTATTGCAGTTTTTAAGTATTGCAAAGTTTTTGCAATACTTTTTTAGAAATTTTCAATACAGTATTGCAAATATTTGCAACACTTTCGCAAGTATTGCAGTATAATGTTTTGTTTGGTTTATTTTTGTCAATATAAAAAAATACATCCTTGCTGTGTCTGGAAAGAAAGACAATTTCACGTTATTGGTTTTGCAGACGGGTACTTAGTACCGTACTTTGTCTCCTGCTGTTGGGGATGGATCCGGTTGAGCGTAGATGATGTTCTCTGGGGACAGCCACTAATCCATGGGTAGCTGCAGACTTTCCTCAGTGCCTCCAGGTGTAAATTATCACCCATCTGTGCAAAACTAGGATAAAGCAGTGGCACTTGGACCCAAATGATTTAGATTGGAATTATCTTTTAACTTAGCAGGGCTTTATAAAAATGTTGATACATGCGTTTTTGCTAGTCACGTGCAGCTTGCTTTCATTTGATTGCCATCACAGTCAAATAAGTATATGCGATATGGTTATCACGCAGATGTATTGATGCACGTTATGTGGTACACAAGAAATGTTATCTGTAGTTTTTGTACAGGTGAACATGATGTCAGACCGGAAACGTGTAGATTATTTATCAGTAGCATGGCCAGACAGGAGCTGCGTGTGTCACCATTTATTACACAGCAAAACTTGTAGTGTCCCAATGTTATTGTTCCACAGGAAACACATGATTGCTGTGTGATTCTTATCACACGGACATACATAGCAAATTAGCTTCTCCTGTATATCTTAGATATGTGTCTGTGTGCGTTCATGCATGCAAGTGTGCATTCATGCATGTGAGCACCTTCATGAAAGTATGCATGACTACTTACATGATACTGTGAAAGTATAACAGTTAACGTAAAATTATGGCACCTGTAATTACCTGTAAATACGTTGTAGTAAGATAAACGTACATGTGAAAAGATACTTGCTACTCTGTATTATGTTGTCAATTATATGTTTTCTTGATGACCGATTAGATTGATTTGATTGGGCAGACGATATATAACAAGAAATTTATTGGTCTATTGGTTACCAGGCAAGACTAACCAATAATCAAGATGATATATATAGGCATGCATGTTGCTTATGTTAAATATTGTTTAAGTTAAATATTGAAAAAACTTCACAAAAGGATATGAAACGCTGAGATGTGTTTTTCAATAATTATACCTTACCGTAATTAACTTTGTGGTGACCAGTGCACTGTATGAATGCAGCAGAATCACAAGAATATTTTAGTCTTGACCATCTAGTTCATGCAAATGTTTACTAATTATATAATCTGTTGATCTGGCAGAAAAGGGCTTGTAGTTTAGTACAACCATTTATCCAGCATGAAAGCTGTCAATTGGGCAGAAAAGGACTTTCAGTAATAATAATAATATGTTCTTGTTATACATGGCAATATCCTTAAAAAGCACTGTGCGCTTTACCTTACAAGTAATTTTTTTAATAAATTGATATAAATAAAAATTTAATACAAGACCAAGACAAATGTGTATATATAAATAACAATAAATTGATGTGCAAAAAAACTGGATGAAAATATTAAAATTAAAATACAAAACAGCATTAAATGCTGATGTTGTAATTAGAGATGATAAAGAAAACACTATTGATGTAATTTATAAACCAGATTTAAACATAAAAGCTGTAGTCTACGGTACAACCATTTACTCATCATGGAAGCTGTTGATGGTAGTTCAGTCAAACGATTCACTCACCATGGAAGTTGTTGATGATAGTTCAGTCAAGATTCACTCATCATGGAAGCTGTTGATGGTGGTTCAGTCAAACGATTCACTCACCATGGAAGTTGTTGATGGTAGTTCAGTCAAAATTCACTCTCCATTGAAGCAGTTGATGGTAGTTCAGTCAAACGATTCACTCACCATGGAAGCTGTTGATGGTAGTTCAGTCAAGATTCACTCACCAATGAAGCAGTCGATGGTAGTTCAGTCAAATGATTCACTCACATTGATGGTGTTGTTGTTGTTGCAGGTTTCGGGTGAGAAAGTGAGTAAGATGAGCCTTGTGGATCTGGCAGGCAGCGAGCGTGCTCAGAAGACAGGCGCGGTCGGTGAACGACTGAAAGAAGGAAGCAACATCAACAAGTACGTTCCGCCATGACAGAACCTTCTCCGTGGAATAACCTCGCAAACATCACTTTATTATCAAGCTGCTCACCGGCAGTAGAATTGTTTTAATTTCCCAATTTGTTCGAAAAGATTAACTTGGTAGATACCCACAACTGTGTGTTGCCAGATATAAGAACATTTTGTCTACATACACGCGCTAACCCTGAATGGTGCACGCCTGTAAGGCTGCTAACAGAAATGTGTATGATCCACAAACAAACTTATATGTTTATCTATAGGTGCTCTTTGGATGTGTTTTGACCTGACGATCTGGCATTCGCTGCCATTTCATGATTTGAGAAACGTTACGACCATATCATTTAATACAAAAAGCCTTATTCAAACCTGTAATGAATGGAAAACCATCAGGTTTTGGAAAATCCTTAGCGTTACAGGTAAACTGTAAGACTTGGCATATATGTATACATGAGGAATCCACTGACATGTCTACATGGTTCCAACCTGCCATTACATAGATATGTGTGTGCATCATTAGTGCCGTGATCATCAAAATGTTTCTAGTTCTCTTCATGTAAACTATTTTATGGTGTCAGAAAGATCCAAAATGAAGGTGCATTCTCAAAATACCAGCACTTTATACATAGAAGTAAAATAACTGATGTCTCCATGTAAATTGTTTTATCAGTTTAAATGTTCAAGTGCTGCCCTCTGGTGAATCACTAGTCTACTACAGTATACAATTAGTAATTGTATAATTTAGATCTATACGTTGCCAGTATTTGACTTTACAGTGCCATGCTGCACCCTATCTATGCACACATTCAATTTACCCTTCTAGAAATGCATTTCTATAACTTTCCCTCATTGGAGGAGTTGAAAGAGAGGTTATTGACCTGGAAAAGCTATGTATCAAACCTGCCAACTCTGGAGGGACAAATCATCTTGTCTTCACATTTCGTATGGGTGTAATAATAGTATCAAAACATCGCAATAATCAATGTGACGATGCAATACTATAAATAGTAAATTTAACTATTGATAGCTATCACCAATAGTACACTGAACTAACGATAGTATCGATAGTTGGTAAAACAAATCAGCAGGGCAACTTGTGTCATTGTAATACTGTTCGAAAGGAAGAATTTTTCATATATATTTGGTAATTTTACTTATTTAACATCAACAATCTTCAATCAGATCGTCATTCATGGATTCACCATTTTAAACTGACTGCATCTAAGTCCACTCAATGGCGCCACCCGTCAATTATGGTTTAGGATGGCTTTCCTGGCTATTTGCTGTGATACTATATAGTTACAAAACTATCACAGTAGTCTTGCAACAGTTATACAGTTGTCACAATACTATCGTAATAGTTACAAAACTATCACAGTAGTATTGCAACAATAACACATTTATCACAATACTATCGCAATAGTTACAGAACTATCAAATGGGTATTGCAACAGTAATACAGCTGTCACAATACTATAGCAATAGTTATGAAACTATCACATGTAGTATTGCAACACTAATACAGTTGTCACAATACTATCGCAATAGTTACAAAACTATCAAATGGGTATTGCAACAGTAATACAGCTGTCACAATACTATCGCAATAGTTACAAAACTATCACAGTGGTATTGCAACACTAATACAGCTATCACAATACTATTGCAATAGTTACAAAACTATCACAGTGGTATTGCACCACTGATACAGCCATCACAATACTATCGCAATAGTTACAAAACTATCGCAGTGGTATTGCAACACTAATACTACTATCGCAATAGTTACAAATCTATCATACTGGTATTGCAACACTAATACACCCATCACAATACTATCGCAATAGTTACAAAACTATCACAGTGGTATTGCAACACTAATACAGCCATCACAATGCTATCGCAATAGTAAAACTACCAATGCTCAGCCCTGCTGTGTGGTCACTCTTGAAAACTGCATTGGTTTTTTGCCCTGTAGATCCTTGACCACTCTTGGACTGGTCATCTCGGCCCTAGCTGACCAGGCTTCTGGCAAGTCACGCAATAAGTTTGTGCCCTACCGGGACTCCACCCTCACCTGGCTGCTGAAGGTATGCACCCTCTTGCTTACCCTAATTGGTTGTCATGTGATAGCTGATGGAAAATCTGTTGCAGAATTTTTTTTTATTTATTCGTGATTGAATTCTTGAGAAAGTTAAAGGAATAATGTTTTTATTATAACCCTAAATATCTATAAATATATATATATATATTTATATATATATATATATATATAATATATTTTTTGTAAGATGAAATTTTTTTTTATGTACAAACATTTGTAATTGTAAATGTTGTTATGACAAAAGCATACATATTTTGAAACTGTGAAATTAAGAAAAAAATTCATCGGCATATTAATACACACTGTTGTCACCAAAAAAATACTCTAATTGTTGTCGTTGGAAAAGTGCATGTTTTGTGATGGTGAAATGAAGAATCATTGTCAGTGCCAATATAAACATATTTATGAATAAAATAAACTGTCACCATTGCCAGGACAACCTAGGGGGCAACAGTAAGACAGTTATGATCGCGACGGTGAGTCCGGCAGCAGACAACTATGAGGAGACGTTGTCAACACTGCGATACGCGGACCGAGCCAAGCGTATCGTCAACCACGCAGTGGTCAATGAGGATCCAAATGCCAGGATAATCCGAGAACTGCGCAGCGAGGTCGAGGAACTGAGGAAACAGCTGGACGACGCTCAGGTGAGGGTCAGGACTCATGGTTGTCTGTTGCAGCACTCCTCGGTTATTTTTCAGCTCATTTCAGCTATTCTGCCAAGTAGTTGGCAGAATTGAGGGAACAAGTGTCAACAGTACTGCTTTTGGGCGGGAAATACCACTTTTGTCCCTTGGTTCTGCTTTCCCGTCTTTTGGATGAAATGTCCTGCTTTTTTGTAATTTTAAAAACCAAGCAAAATTCACTTTTCTTTGGTCTTGAGCGACTTAACATTTTCTTGTGCGTGTTTTCACCGCGAATGAGAACAGCACATAAAATGGCGACCTGTAAAACAACACATTAAATTGACAAAGAAATACAACAAAAGTTGACCTTTTATTTGCCTATAGTGGGAGATAGAGTCGTGTATTTCTTAGCTACTGGGAAATTACGTAAAATTTCCATTTTCAGGTAGGCATTTCATCATAATTATAATAATAATTTTATTTGACAGTTACTCTCACATTTCTGATATTAACAGTTTGCCAGAATGTATTAACGATAGCTCACAACTCTGAGGAATAAGCTGGAGAGTTAGGATAAAAACGAAGTAGGTGATAAGACTGTTGTAAGAGAAAGTTAAGGACTAAAGGCCTAGCTGTGATGATGATGATTATGATGATGAAGAAGTGGCTTTCTTGAGCTGTCCACGTGGTGGCAGCACTACAGGTAAACAGTTGAAGCTGGTAGTCACCAGGTGGCATGACTGTTTGAATAGAACAAATGTCAAAAATAATCAGTTGCTAACATTATATTCCTTCGGTAAAGAATGCAATTGGCATGACTGGTTACATTATGGCACCAATCTGTACATAGGGAATGGTGTTGTTTCCGTGACTAGGTCAAATGTTACACAGGGTATAAATTGCAGTGTTAGCCAGTAGGTGATCTGCCCACTTACAACACAATGTCTCAATCACCACATGATGAGATCACATCAGTCTTGTTCTCAATTGGCCTTGCTTTACCTTTCTTGACCTGATGGCAGTAAATAAGATTAGGTCATCAAAGGGCAGCAGTTTGTGCGTGAATACATGCATTCTTGCTTCATGCAAATCAGCATCACTCGACATCCAAAGACTTGTCAGTGTCCACCCAGCATCATCTATGAACATTTCCATTTTAATCTTTATAATTTACATATATTTACATTTTCGTAGGGTTTTCTTTAGTGCTATTCTTCCTGAACGTACATGACTCTTACACGACCCTTATTTTTACACTTCCTGTACCTACATGACTATTACACGTCTTGTACCATAACTCTTACACTTCCTGTACCTACATGACTCTTACACATCCTTTACTTTTACACGTCCTGTACTTACATGACTATTACACATCCCTTACTCTTACACGTCCTCTACCTATATGACTCATACATGCTATGTACCTACATGACTCTTACACATCCCTTACTCTTACATGCCCTGTACCTACCTGACTCTTACATGTCCTGTACCTACATGACTCTTACACGTCCTGTACCTACATGACTTACACGTCCTGTACATACATGACACTTACACGTCCTGTACCTACCTGACTCTTACACGTCCTGTACATACCTGACTCTTACACGTCCTGTACATACATGACTCTTACACGTCCAGTACGTACATGACTCTTACACGTCCTGTACCTACCTGACTCTTACACGTCCTGTACATACATGACTCTTACACGTCCTGTACCTACCTGACTCTTACACGTCCTGTACTTACATGACTCTTACACATCCTGTACATACATGACTCTTACACGTCCTGTACCTAACTGACTCTTACACGTCCTGTACATACATGACTCTTACACGTCCTGTACCTACCTGACTCTTACACGTCCTGTACATACATGACTCTTACACGTCCTGTACTTACATGACTCTTACACGTCCTGTACATACATGACTCTTACACGTCCTGTACCTACCTGACTCTTACACGTCCTGTACCTACCTGACTCTTACACGTCCTGTACTTACATGACTCTTACACATCCTGTACATACATGACTCTTACACGTCCTGTACCTAACTGACTCTTACACGTCCTGTACATACATGACTCTTACACGTCCTGTACCTACCTGACTCTTACACGTCCTGTACCTACCTGACTCTTACACGTCCTGTACATACATGACTCTTACATGTCCTGTACATACATGACTCTTACATGTGCTGTACCTACCTGACTCTTACACGTCCTGTACATACATGACTCTTACACGTCCTGTACCTACCTGACTCTTACACGTCCTGTACTTACATGACTCTTACACGTCCTGTACTTACATGACTCTTACACGTCCTGTACCTACCTGACTCTTACACGTCCTGTACTTACATGACTCTTACACATCCTGTACATACATGACTCTTACACGTCCTGTACCTAACTGACTCTTACACGTCCTGTACATACATGACTCTTACACGTCCTGTACCTACCTGACTCTTACACGTCCTGTACCTACCTGACTCTTACACGTCCTGTACATACATGACTCTTACATGTCCTGTACATACATGACTCTTACATGTGCTGTACCTACCTGACTCTTACACGTCCTGTACATACATGACTCTTACACGTCCTGTACCTACCTGACTCTTACACGTCCTGTACTTACATGACTCTTACACGTCCTGTACCTACCTGACTCTTACACGTCCTGTACCTACCTGACTCTTACACGTCCTGTACATACATGACTCTTACATGTCCTGTACATACATGACTCTTACATGTCCTGTACATACATGACTCTTACATGTCCTGTACCTACCTGACTCTTACACGTCCTGTACATACATGACTCTTACACGTCCTGTACCTAACTGACTCTTACACATCCTGTACCTACCTGACTCTTACACGTCCTGTACCTACTTGACTCTTACACGTCCTGTACCTACATGACTTACACGTCCTGTACCTACATGACTCTTACACGTCCTGTACCTACATGACTTACACGTCCTGTACCTACATGACTTACACGTCCTGTACATAGATGACTCTTAAGCATCCTGTACCTACATGACTCTTACATATCCTGTACATACATGACTTTTACACGTCCTGTACCTACATGACTTACACGTCTTGTACATACATGATTCTTACATGTCCTGTACATACATGACTCTTACATGTCCTGTACATACATGACTCTTACACGTCCTGTACATACATGACTCTTACATGTCCTGTACCTACTTGACTCTTACACGTCCTGTACATACATGACTCTTACACGTCCTGTACCTACATGACTCTTACATGTCCTGTACCTACATGACTCTTACACGTCCTGTACCTACATGACTTATACGTCCTGTACCTACCTGACTCTTACACGTCCTGTACCTACATGACTTACACGTCCTGTACCTACATGACTCTTATACGTCCTGTACCTACATGACTTACACGTCCTGTACCTACATGACTCTTACACGTCCTGTACCTACATGACTTACACGTCCTGTACCTACATGACTTACACGTCCTGTACCTACATGACTTACACGTCCTGTACCTACATGACTTACACGTCCTGTACCTACATGACTTACACGTCCTGTACCTACATGACTCTTATACGTCCTGTACCTACATGACTTACACGTCCTGTACCTACATGACTCTTACACGTCCTGTACCTACATGACTTACACGTCCTGTACCTACATGACTTACACGTCCTGTACCTACATGACTTACACGTCCTGTACCTACATGACTTACACGTCCTGTACCTACATGACTTACACGTCCTGTACCTACATGACTTACACGTCCTGTACCTACATGACTTACACGTCCTGTACCTACATGACTTACACGTCCCTGTTCCTGACAGTGCTTAATGCTTCTTGTTTGTTGCACTCTGGGCTCTGGTTGCTGAGGCTGGAAGTTTAGTATTATTAAATTTAGTAGTTGTGTAGTCTTGTGTGAAATATGCTGCTAATCACATTTTTGTGGCTGTTTTTCAAAGTTCAGTCTAATCAGCCCTGAAATGCCAACATGAATAAGAGCAGTTACAATTACTATTGGTAGCTGACTAAAAATCTACACATGCCATTCAAAGTATGCTGTATTTTAAATATGTTTAAACAAGGGAGTTTTCCCCAAATCCTTATGACCATGCCACATTATTTTTTATTGCAAAACTTTAAATTTGTGTCATGAAATCACTGCAGTGTAGTTATTAGAAAATATAAAAAATATTTTTTTTTCATAAAATTATAAGAAAAATATTTATGTAATAATTTTTCTGTTGTCATGATAATGCATCATGTTTGCAGTGCAATTCTGGTAATATCTGATTGAGTGTTGTTACCATGATGAGAGCTTTTTGACAGTAGTGTTAACTTTTAAAATAAAGCCAGTGCTGGTTGTTTTTATAAATATTTTGTTCAATTTGTTTTATAACTTATTTCCTAAATTTCAGTATATTTCTAACATTGATAGTTTGTTATCTTTTGTCACCTGTTGCCACAATAGCTTAAAAACATTCCCCTTTGCTACCCTTTGTTAAATCTTTGTTAAAAAGGCATGGACCCCAGTTTGAAGAAAAAGGTTTGTTTACACACAGGACATATGGACATAATTCTTCATTCTTATATTTTTTTGGCAAATTTGCTAATTTAGAAAAATAATATCAAAACTACAATATATAAGCCAACACAACTGTCAATAAAAATCCTTAACTGAGGTACGTTATCTTTTAGGTTGTCAGTTGAATGAAGTTGTTCAGACTTACATTTATATATATTGATTGGGTCACTATGGAGACAATTGTCATCACCTGCTTGCCACAGTAATGGGATGCACTATGTATTATGATGAAATCTACCAATTATATTTTGGGGTGTTTGCCATGGCTTGATGTGGACATGACGTGAAGTCCAACACAGAGTGGAGGGTTGTATAACCAGTGTGTCAGCCACCAGGTGACAGCACCAGTTAATATTGATTTGCAATAGAGATGGTGTAGCTGATTGCGTGGGTTCCTGACAGTGTGACTAGGTAGTTCTTGAGAGGAAAGCGGTGGTAGCTGGAGCACTTCAGAACCGTGTTTACTCGCACGCCGTTCTATTCACAATTGGATTATGCATCGGAGTGCTTGATATGGCTGTGTCGGCTTTGTGCGGATGCATCAGTGACAATCTGTGAAATGGCAGGGTGATGTGTCACTAGATGTTTACTGTCATCACCCCATTGGTTATGGTGGCGTGTCACCCCTGTGTCAAGGTCAGTGGAGTGTGTCACTTAGTGATTAGTGACATGTCATTGTCGGTTTAGTGTCAAGTCATTATTGATGTTGATAACAGTGCTACTGTGGGGTTCAGTTCGCAAATCTATCATTGTAATTAAATACAAATTTACTGATAGAATTTAGTTAGAAATGATGAGATGAGACATGGTTGCAGACATGGCTTGTGGAGAGAGAGAGAGAGAGAGAGAGAGAGAGGGAGAGGGGGAGGGGGAGGGGGAGGGGGAGGGGGAGGGGGAGGGAGAGGGAGAGGGAGAGGGAGAGAGAGAGAGGGGGGAGGGAGGGAGGGAGAGGGAGAGAGAGAGGGCCTGCTATTGGGTGAAGACCACAGTTGATTATCTCATTGATGGCCATGTTAATGTTTTGCACAGTTGTAACAAATGTTACCATAAAAAATTTTAAACTTCATGACAACCACTGGCACTATGGTACTAATGTGCTGAACAAGTTTTGTCAAAATCACGTGCCTCCAGCTCTTTTTAGCAGGTTACCCTCAACATTGACAGTTTTTTGCAAAATATGAATATGTCTACTGGTGTTTCGATTACATTGTGTGGGATTAATGCGAAGCTTGTAAGTTATCAATGATTCATTTGTCCCTGCAGTACTGCGACAAGATACTAGGATACTTTGTCATGCTCAATGTTCTAGTAGGACATCATGGTGTGTGGTCCAACCTCAGCTCGTTATTGTTATTATATCGCAATTTATATAGCGCCCGAATCCAATTAAGATAAAATGCTCTCAGGCGCTTTACATGAAACTGCATAAATTAAATAAAACTATAAAATACATACTTTACATAAAACTGCATAAATTTAAAAAACTATAAAATATAGATTATTTTATTTTAAAAGTAGATAGTGTTAAAGGTGCTGATTTAACCCATTAGACCCCACAACAGCCGCGGCCAGCCGCTCTGTGCAGTCCTGGAATGGCTGGCGCTGGCCGCATACAGGACCCTCTATTAAAAAAAATCCTTGCGAATAACTACTGAACTAAGCGCTACCAAATTTTGCCACACCCTAGCGGATACATTTTGCAACAACAACAGCTCGTTACGTGCATGTGTTGCCCTTTCGGAAATCTTGATTTTCATCGGTTTTGTTCACGCTATCTCTAAAAAAAATTATTTCTATATTTGTCATGATAAAATATGCCGTAACCTGAAAAATAATCGTCAGAATTTGATATTTTTTTCGGTGGTGCAAAGCTTCGCTGAGTTGCATAGGGTTATAGCATGGGATCATTGTCAAATGTCAGTCGCAACTTTCAAAGTTTTAACAAATTTACTATTTTGTCTTTGCAAATTGTGATCAAATGTCAACATTTTATTGATATATCCTATGTCTATATGCATGTGGAGAAATTACTACTCTTAAAAATAAACACAACTTGTAATATCAATATTGAATAGTTTTTTCTACAGATTTTTGAACACAAGGAGGTAAAATCGCTCGAAATTTGCCAGAAATCCTGGGAACAGGGGAGCATGTTTTTTTATAAAATCCTGGGTGCCTAATAAATAAGTAAACATGCCAGAGAAAAACAGGTGCAGAAATGTCACCTGTCAAATTTTATTTTACATGAGCAAATACCAAAGTTAATGGTTAGCTCCAATAAGATGACACGTGTCGTGTCATCTTATTGGAGCTAGTTGGAGGTGAAAATGGTTCTCTAGAATAGTGGTTCCTTTAATGGCATCCCAAAGAGAAGGAATGGTCTAACATCATCTGATGATTGCACATGCCTAGCTTAAGTTCATACCTTAAAGGTGATTTGCATTGGCTAACTTATAGGGAGTTATAAGTGATCTTTTGTATAACTAAAATGCCTCAGTTCTCTTAACTTATCAATCTCAGATTACATCTATGTTTACAATATTGTACTTCAGATTTTAATATTTATTGCTGTAGAATATTAATTTTACAGCTAGAAATTGTATAAAGGGGAATTACAAAATGCAGGAACAAAAATGAACCGGTCCTCCAGGCTTGCAGAATGATATTGTCTTATTCAGTTAAAGTGTTTTATGTCCGGACATAACGATACAGATATGTATTAGTGGTTTATAAAATAAATGAGTTACTCCTGTGATACTTCAGCTCCTTATATAGTTAAATATATATGCAATTTTACAACATATTAAAGACAACTGTACTGTCTATTTTGGCATGCTAATAAACCAGCCAATGAAAATCGCCATATATTATATAACTCAATCTGCATATCACCAAAGCAGACATTTCCACTTGCCACCCAATCTACAAATAACCAAGAGCAAATGGGGGTACAAGGAACGACAAACAAATGGGGGTACAAGGAAAGACAAACAAATAGGGGTACAAGGAATGACAAACAAATGGGGGTACAAGGAACGACAAACAAATGGGGGTACAAGAAACGACAAACAAATGGGGGTACAAGGACCGACAAACAAATGGGGGTACAAGGAACGACAAACAAATGGGGGTACAAGGAGCGACAAACAAATGTGGGTACAAGGAACGACAAACAAATGGGGGTACAAGGAATGACAAACAAATGGGGGTACAAGGAACGACAAACAAATGAGGGTACAAGAAACGACAAACAAATGGGGGTACAAGGACCGACAAACAAATGGGGGTACAAGGAACGACAAACAAATGGGGGTACAAGGAACGACAAACAAATGGGGGTACAAGGAACGACAAACAAATTTGGGTACAAGGAATGACAAACAAATGTGGGTACAAGGAACGACAAACAAATGGGGGTACAAGGAACGACAAACAAATGGGGGTACAAGGAACGACAAACAAATTGGGGTACAAGGAACGGCAAACAAATGGGGGTACAAGGAACGACAAACAAATTGTGGGGTACAAGGAACGACAAACAAATGGGGGTACAAGGAACGACAAACAAATGTGGGTACAAGGAACGACAAACAAATGGGGGTACAAGGAACGACAAACAAATGGGGGTACAAGAAACGACAAACAAATGTGGGTACAAGGAACGACAAACAAATGGGGGTACAAGGAACGACAAACAAATCGGGGTACAAGGAACGACAAACAAATGGGGGTACAAGGAACGGCAAACAAATGGGGGTACAAGGAACGGCAAACAAATGGGGGTACAAGGAACGACAAACAAATGGGGGTACATTTAGTGAATCTCTACAATCAATATTTGAAGAAAAAAAACAAGAAACAACAACAAGACAATGTACTGGTGTGGTGACAATGTACTGGTGTGGTGACAATGTACTGGCGTGGTGATTATAATCTTGATCTTTTAAAACATGAAACTCATCACGGAGCCAAAAGTTTTTTAGATGTCATAGACAGTTATGGTCTATATCCCTTGATAACCAAACCAAATAGAATTTCTGAATTCAGCGCTACACTGATTAACAACATCTTCACTAACGAATTAACTAATTACGTTTGCAGTGGGTTATTAATTACTGATGTTAGTGATCATCTGCCAGTTTTCGCTTTGAGTAGATACAATATTGATAGATCAAAAGGAAAAGTTTCAAATTTGTTAGGTGTAGAAATGAGCATTGCATAGAGTCATTTAGTTCAGCACTGGCCAACTGTAACTGTGACTTGATTATGCAACCGGAGAATATTAACACAGTGTATAATGACTTTGTTAAAACCTTCACCGATTTATACAATACTAATTGTCCGATAAAGAAAGTGCACATAAAGAATAACAACGAGTGTAAGCCTTGGTTTACAAAAATATTTTAAGAAATGCAGAAAAAGACCACTATTCCAAATTATTGCAAAAACAACAACATGATATTAAAGGAACTTGGAAAGGATTGAATTCACTAAATAAAAAGGGGCGCAGTTATAAGTCTGTGCCAGATTTCTTTGTCTGTGGCAATCAAATCCTTACAAATAAATCAGAACTAGCCAATGGCTTTAATGATTTCTTCGTAAATGTTGGATCACTTCTTGCTAGGAAAATCAAAACACCATTAAGTGGAACAAATATTTATGACTACACACGTCAAACCGAATGCGTCTATGTTTCTTCACGCCACTGATGAGCAAGAAGTACTAAGAGTTGTAAACAACTTTAAAGGGAAAGCTTTAACTGATAATGATGGTATTTACATGTATATTGTAAAACAGGTTATTTTTATATTGTAAAGCCTTTGACTCAGATCTGTAATAGATCGTTTGAATCCAGTGTATTTCCAGACAAAATGAAAGTGGCAAAGGTCATTCTATTATTCAAATCTGGAGATGAACACGTATTCCAACTACAAGCCTTTGTCACTTTTACAAGAATTTAAAAAAAAGAGTTTGACCTCAGGTTAGACAATTTTATTGAACTTAATGAAATATTGAATGAAAGTCAGTATGGTTTTAGAAAAAAAAACAGATAAACTTCCATGGCCTTGCTGGAGTTAACTGAGGAAATAGCAAATGCAATTGACAAGAACAAATCAACGATAGGCGTGTTTATAGACTTGAAAAAAGCGTTTGATACTGTAAACCATAATCTACTGTTGAAAAAATTAAAATGTGGTGTTGAACATAACTGGTTTAGCAGTTACCTTAAAAAAGGTCACAATTTGTTTGTGTTGATAATGTCAAGTCTAATTTTCTAAACATGCTATGTGGAGTACCGCAAGGATCAATATTCGGGCCAAAGCTATTTTTGAATTATATAAATAACTTATGCAATGTTTCCAATGTAGTAAAATTTATTTTATTTGCTGACGACACCAATATATTCTATTGTGCTGATGACCCAAATATGCTTAGCACAGTAGTCAATCAGGAGTTGGTGAAATTACAAAATTGGTTTGCAGTGAACAAACTGTCCCTTAATGTCAACAAAACCAGTTTCATGATATTTGGAAAAAAAGAGAAATGTACCTGGTATAAGTATAACCATTAATCAAGAGAATGTAGAACAAGAATGAGAATTCCTGGGTGTACAGTAATCATCGATGATAAGCTATCCTGGAAAGCACACATTCAATCAGTTAAATCCAAGTTAGCAAAAACAACATCGATAATTTACATATCCCGATGTGTATTAGATGTCAAGTCACAGTCCTTGTTATACTTTTCACTTTTTATGCCTTATATTGATTACTGTTCTGAGATTTGGGGCAACATGTATATCGCCGTAACTTATGGCCCATATTTTGTTTACAAAAAATAGCAAATTATATATGGAGCAAAAGCTCAAGACCATACCAACAACTTGTTTATTAACCTTAATGTTATGAAGTTTTTTATTTCATTGAGTATAAGACGGCTATCACAATGTACAAAGTGAAATACAATTTACTTCCGAAAAACATTCTGAAACTTTTTCATTCGAGAGACGAATGTTGTCATGTTACAAGACAGAGATAAATTTAAACAAATATATGTTTGCATCACACTGAAGGCTATGTGTATGACTACAGTTGGAGTCAAACTGTGGAATAGTTTATCTGTATGCCTAAGAAAGTGTCAAAATAATTTTACGTTTAAAAAAAAGGTACAAATCATCTATTATTGAGAGATGTGTGGTAATAATACAGTCATGAGATTTTGTGTATGTTACGGTAGTATTTTAACTTTTTTATTACTATTATCTTGATTGATGTTGTATTGTTTATTAATATCATTATCTTTCAATGCAATGAACAAACCACCAGCAATGTATCTTTAACTTAAAAGTACTTGTTGTAATATTTAGTCATGGAATGCATGGGGGGGGTTGGAGTAAGCAGAACTTTAAACTTAATTGCGTTGAATTCTCTGTTCCAACTCATCATTAATACTTTATGTATATGTGTGTGACCATTTTTATCTAAATTTAATATACATTATGATGCTGTACTACTTTACTGCTGTTGTCATATGACGTTGGAAATAAATATTTTTTTATTGATTGATTGATATATTGACTTTAAGCATATTTAAGTATAGCCATTCGGTCACATGGTCACACCCATAATTGAGTAATGTGACCGTCTCAAGCGGGTTGGTTTTCTGTTGGTGTTGTTCAAGTGTTCCCTGTTAGTGTTGTTCAAGTGTTCCCTGTTGGTGTTGTTCAAGTGTTCCCTGTTGGTTCTATTGTTGTTTTTGTTTATATGACAACGAGGCTTGTCTGTTTTGTAACATGATAACTGTCCAGGCCTGGGTGGTCTCTCCATCCTCTTCTGAGGCTGCACTTGTGGGATAAGGACCACAGTTCCCAATTGGGGTGACTGACTGTAGTTGTTTCCCTTTGATACTTCAATCATTATTTCTCCTGGGGCAGTTAAGTTTCTCTGGTAGACCATGTGGATTGACAAGTGTGTTCAGTTGTGTTGTTGCCTGCACGAACTCATACATTAGTTCATCAAACCCCTGGACATATATCTGCTAAGTAACATATCTGACTGGGTGCTTGGAGAGGGGGCTAATGTACACACTGTTCATCACTGTTCTGCTGTTGGCTGTTGTAAGACACATCACATGTGCCCGCCCTGGAAGCAGCCACCGCCCTGCTATTACAGGGAGCAAGAACCAATGGATTAGAGTTAGAGACCAACACTCTGTGACTACAAGACACATTACATATTTACCCCCTGTGTGGGACCTTTTACTTCCCCTGGCCTAGACACCAAGTAGAAGGGACCAACGGCTTTTAGTATCTCTTCCAAAAGACACAGGAATAGTGGAGTGACTGAAATTGCCCAAGATTCAAGATGGCAGTAAGTGGATTGAAACCACAGTCCTCTTGGTTGACAGTTCAATGCTCTAACCATGGAGCCACCAAGCCTAGCATTATATATGATAGTAATGTGCAATCAGTTAGGCCATTGGCGACTCCTTGCAATCTCTCCAGCCACTTCAGTCCACATCTGTCCAATGCTTGATGTTGTCCATCCATCACATTTGTCATCTGCCTCTTCAGTTTTGTCATCTGCCTCTTCAGTTTTGTCATCTGCCTCTTCAGTTTTGTCATCTGCCTCTTCAGTTTTGTCATCTGCCTCTTCAGTTTTGTCATCTGCCTCTTCAGTTTTGTCATCTGCCTCTTCAGTTTTGTCATCGGCCTCTTCAGTTTTGTCATCTGCCTCTTCAGTTTTGTCATCTGTCTCTTCAGTTTTGTCCTGGTGGTTCTCCTACTATGCTGGGAAGTACCAGGCTTTTGTTATCAATCATTGTATTATGGCAGGTCAAACATCAGGAAACAACAGAAAACATTAATATAAACAGCAGACCAGATTGTTTAAGATATTAATATCTCCACCCGACAATATATGTATTGGCGATATTGACCATCATTTCTGTTGGCATGACTGAAGACGTCCCATATTATATATGTTATTGTGAGAGATTCATAAATCACCGCAATGTGACTATGTGTATGTTTGAATCGATAGTTTGCAAGAGTTGAAGACAAATGTGTCCGATGTTCACTGCCTGTAGCCACCTTCCTGTGTCTAGCAACATGGTATACAATAATCACAAGAAGAACATCCTTCTTTACATAAATGATCTACCAGACAAAGTCTCTATACAAGTGCATGCCTCATTGCAGATGATTGCCTTTTATATACATCTTTATATACAAACAGACCACTTCTCTCGTACAAAATGATGTATTAAAACTTGAGAAATGGCTCATGAAATTTAAATTTAAAACTGGCTCATGAAATTTAATTCCGATAAATGTTTTACAATGACTCTAGCCACCAGAAAACCCACACCTAATCTTTATACCTTCTGTGGCCAGCAACTAAAATCTGTTGAATCATATGGCTATCTTGGCATTCAACAAATACACTACATTGGACAACACACTAAGACAACCGCTAATAAAGCACAAGTACTTGGAGTTATCAGGATAAATTTAAATCAATGTCCATCCCACATTAAATCAATGCCCGTCCAATTCTCGAATATGCTACATCATACTGGGATCCACGTTACCGAAAAAACATTGCTTAAAAACTCTAGAAAGAACACAGAGACAAGCTGCCCGATTTTACAAATAAAATTATTCTAGAGAGACAGGAACTATCCAAAAACTAATTGCAAACATGTCTCGTTCAACATCTAAGAGACTAGCTGATCAGTGCACAGGCGTGAGATGACCTTAAGGATACTACTTGCCAATACAAACACAGATACACATATGTCATACGTCAACGTGAAACTGCCAGTTGTACATGATTTTGGGGCATGAGGTTGTAATTGCCGTAGACACGGCACCACCAAAACTTGACTGGGTAGTGCAAGGAGTCATCAGCTCTAGCTCAGGCTGCCTTTTTCTCTGGTACAACGTCGGACAACTTGACTAGTTATATTGTAATTTTTATTATGATCACTGACCGTGTTCTTCCATTCTCTAGACTGGTCTGTCCATCTTTGAATTCAGTTGGCTTGCTTAGTTCACAAGACTAGGTAAAACATTCAAGTTTGTATGCTTTTAAAATCAACTGACCTTGCCTGCTGAAATATAGGGTTGTGCAGACTAACATCTTCAGACAGGGCACATGACTGTGATTTACAAACACACGTATATTGCACAGCAATATTGCACAGCGTGCCTCAGTACAACGGTTCACTTAGGCTGATCCCACAGTTGGCTGGACCCAGGATTGATGAGCGGCAATTATCATGTAAATGTGTTGATTTAGCAGGCTCAGGCAGTTTATTAGATCTGCTGGGACATATCAGGCCAAAGCCCATATACACGGGATCTCCACCTCCCTGTCTCCATGTGTACAGCCCACTCACTCCCTCTTCCATTCTTCCCCACTCTCTTTTCTCCTGTTTCCCTTCCATAAATCCATCCTTCCCGTTCAGTTTTTCTCACTCTCTTCCATTTCACTCTCCCCATTGTCTGCCTTCCTCTCCTTCCCTTCTTCCTTTCCCTCCCACTTTCTTTATTTCCATCTTCCACCCCTGCACCTCGTCTCCCAAATTCAATCTCCCACAACCATCTTTCCCCCAGTTGCTGTTATTTTTTTATCATAGTGAGCATCATGTATGTTGATTTTCTGACAAAATTACACAATGTTATACATTTTGTCCACCAGGTTGATGAAAGCATAACTATTAAAGTAGTTGGTTTTCTGAAGACTCAAAGTACACATTTGTCAACAGTATTAAAAAGTTAACATTGACGCTAATGGAAAATAGATTGTAGTCCACCTCCACTTTGCTGCTCACTCTCCATTTGTGGGGCTCAATTTAGAATTGGAGAGATGACGTCAGATAAATACATTCCTGACTGAGTCCAGTTGGTTAATGGTGTTATCATGTACCGGAGGTAGCAGTGAGACCGCCGATTTTGTCATTTCCAGCCAAAAGGATGTAAGGAGATTAACCAGTGACACAGCCCATGAACTATGCACATCAGTGCTATAAATTTGAAAGTGCCATTGATGTTAAGCAGCCATTTTCAAAAATAAAACAACAATTTGTTGTATGGCACTTGGGGTTATTGCATTCATTCATTCATTGCGTTGATGCGGCACATCTTTAATCTGCCTCGTCTTTAGTTTGTTTAATAAAAGAATACATACTTTTGTTAAAATCACCAAAAGAATTGACATTGATCGTTAAATCAGGTCACTTGCGAAAGTGTAAAATAGTCTAATGTCATAGTGATTACAGCCGGACCTCTTTTACCATTTTGTTTTAAAAAATTTACCGGATCCGTAAAAAAAATTATTTTATTGTTTTTGTGATGATAATAAATAACAGATTTGCACAAATGAGCTAGCATGTCGTAGTTGATACGAGATAGGTTTGACAACCAAAAAATCAGCTTTGGGAAACAGCTTTAAAGGGCCATCCTCAATTAGATTTTTTTAACGACATTGTAGTTTTTGTGAAATCATCAGACAAACTATTAAATTGTTTAATGCTTGATCCAGGATTTATTTCAGTGAAATGGTGAAAACGCCTTTGGTGAAATTTCATAATTTTGTCATGTGATTGGCGAGAGAATTGAAGTCATGCCCATGATTAGCCTTGGCAGCGTAAAGTGTTTAACCACTTTTGGATATCCACTATTTTGAGCCTTACCAGAACTAACGATTAAAGTCAATTCTTTCGACGATTTGAAAAAAATACACACCTGTTATTAAACCGACTTTTCACACGCTACATATTAGAACATAAACTGGATTTGCAATAGGCTGAATCAGCTGAAGATGGAGTTTTAACAGAAACATTGTGTTGTTTTCAGAGCACAAAGACAGACGTGCTAAGAGAGAAGTTGGAGGAGTCAGAGAAGTTGATGAGTGAGATCAGTAAGACATGGGAGGAGAAACTGAAGGAGACTGAGAAGATGCATCAGGTGAGTCAGAATGTCAACAGTCAGTGTGGAGTGTCAACATTTAATGTGGAGTATCAACATTTTGTGTGGAGTGTCAAGGCGTACATGTCATATATCACATAATTACCCATGCATCCATAAATAAGGGCGAACCAAATTAAATATATATATTTTAATAACATCTACATCATGCCGTCACGTTATGTAAATGAAATTACTGCTCTGGGGCATATCCACACCCCATTGGGGCATTCAGTGCAGTGTCAACATTAAATATGGAATGTCAACACTAAGTCTGGAGTGTCAACATTCAGTGTAGCGTGTCAACATTATGTGTCAGCATTCAACATAGTATGTCAACATTCAATGTGGAATTTCAACATTCACTGTGGAATGACAAAATGCAGTATACAGTGTAAACTTTCAGTGTATAGAGTCATCATTCAGTATGAAGTGTCCACATTTTTTGTAGAGTGTCAACATTTAATATAGAGTGTCAACAATCATTGCTGCCATAATATCAGCATCCAGTGAAGGGAATCAGCGCTTAACCAAAGATGTGTTACCTTTAGTGGTTCAGTCCAAAGTTCAATACGTATGACATGAGGACATACTGGCAAAAACATGAAGCGATTAGTGAGTGTACTCACTCAGAGATAAGTGTTTAGAGACAGCTAAGAATGCATCAGATTCACATGGGTTACTTACCTAGACTTGGGCATTGGTCATGATTAATCATAGTTTAAAGCACATCTTGGATGTGGTGTCCAAGCCTGTGTTGTGAAAATTGTAGCTTCAGAAATGTGGTTTGGCAAATTAAGGAAATGCCATTTCAAAAAAGAATGTCTGGAGACACTGCTTTCAAGATTGGCCAATTGTCATGTTGGGAATGGTGCTTGCTGTCTTCGTAGTGTGACAGATCTAGAGCTCGAGGCAGAGCAGTCAGATTGAACAATTGGATTACGTTCAGCTGAGAAGACACATCTCTGGACCACAGACCGGATGCCAGGGCACACAGAGACCAGGGCACTGGAATCTGTAAACACATCCCGCAAGTGTGATTCACTTAAGTAAATTAAATCAAGAAATTAGCTCTGCAGATTATTGTGTTAGCGGACTGACAGACAAATGAGGAGTTGGCTGAGGAAGGTGATAAGTCATGGCTGTGGTGATATGTCATGGTTGTGGTGATATGTCATGGCTGTGGTGATAAATCATGGTTGTGGTGATATATCATGGTTGTGGTGATATGTCATGGCTGTGGTGATATGTCATGGCTGTGGTAATATGTCATGGTTGTGGTGATATGTCATGGTTGTGGTGATAAGTCATGGTTGTGGTGATATAATATTATCATGGTTGTGGTGATAAGTCATGGTTGTGGTGACAAGTTATGGTTGTGGTGATAAGTCATGGTTGTGGTGATATGTCATGGCTGTAGTAATAAGTCATGGTTGTGGTGATATATTATGGTTGTGGTGATAAGTCATGGTTGTGGTGATATATCATGGTTGTGGTGATAAGTCATGGCTGTGGTGACGATCATGTCATATCTGCCTATCTACCGTGACACATGGCACAGAATTTGTTACTAGTGTTGTGATTTTTCTCGAAAACCCCAATCCATGATTAGATGGTTGATATACATACAGTGTTGTCTGCACATAGCGAAATAGGGTAGCAATTTTGAGGATATGCCATATTTACGACTCCCACCCTCAGACCAGCTGGTACCCCTGGAGCCAGTAATGATAAAAACAAATAATTTTGACAGGTTGTTTTATGGTTGCACAACATGACATATGATAGCCTTTCTCCTGTTTCTTCAAGGTTGCACATTTATGACCATGAAAATGTCATAAATTACACAAAACATTTTTTGCAGCCATGGACGTAAGTGAAGTCGATGTTTGACTAATAAACTGTATAATGGAATTTTAATGACTTGAGATATATTAATAATTGTAATGTTTTATTACGTATGTGTATAGATTGATTATTATTTTATTGTTTTCTGCTATTTTGTATAGATTTATGAAGTGTTTTAATCAGTTGTATTTTATACTGTTTATTTGTTAACTAGATATATAAATAATTTATGTAAAGCACCCAAGAGCATTTTATTTTAATTGGATTCAGGCGCGATATAAATTTGTGGTGTTATTATTAGTATTATGCCACTTGAAAATTTATTTCACTGCCACCTCCCAATAAGTATATCTTGTATTAGTCCCCTGTTCGTTCCTGCGTATTGAGATGTCAAAACAACTCGAGCACGAACTATTCCAGGAACCGCTTCTCTGCACCATTCCGGGTTATGTCTTTGTCGATGGTCTGATCTGATTAGATCGTAATTTTTATTGCTCCACCGAAAAGGTCACACTGATCAGATTTCTGGCGCTTTGATCTCACTTTTGTCTTTGGATGGTGTCATTTCTCTTTGAGAGCTCAGCAAGCCTCAGGCGAATAGTCCCCTTAAGGTGTCTCGTGTGGGTGTGTCGGAAACAATCTGTATGTCAGGCACACGATCGCGGTTTTTTTTTTCTTGATTATCGCCACTGAAGCCTTGTCGGTTCTTTCCGTCATCCAGTTTAGGGCATTGTGTCGATGGCATGAACAGGAGACTGAGATGCAAGAATTGCATGACAAGGAAAAGAAGAAAGCGCATTAACTGGATAGCACAAGACTGAGTTTTATTACGTTTACACCCAAAGATCTCCTTTTTACCTAGCAAGAATAGACCACGGCTATTTCACAACAAACACTGACAAGAGCTGCCAACGAAATATATGTCCCTTTAAATATATGTTCCTTTAAATGCAAATAATACCGGAAGGTGTAATTTTTGACAGAAACCTAACGTCAAAATTACACATATTTCATTTGACAGTATTGATCTTCCAATACTATTAAACAAATTAACATATTATGGTTTAGATGGATCTTCCCTGAATTTACTTAAAAGCTATTTAAATAATCGAAGTCAATATGTCAAATTTGAAAATGCTAAATCTGATATCTTATCTGTAAACATTGGTGTACCGCAAGGATTTATCCTTGGTTCCTTGTTATTTATAATATACATAAATGATTTCCCAAAAGCTAGCAAAATGTTTAACTTAATTATGTATCCTGATGACACCACCTAATTTAGCACCATCAAATCCTTTAATGACAATATACCAAACAAATGCACTGAATCTGCAGTAAATTATGAACTCCTAAAAGAATGGAATGGCTTGATATTAATGAATTATCATTAAACAAAAATAAATCCAAATATATGACATTTCAAATGCCAAATAAAGTTAAACACACCTTTTTGCTCAAAATCAATAATGCCAACATCAATAATACCAACATCAATAATACCAACATCATTAATACCAACATCAATAATATCAACAACCTCAATAATACCAACATCAATAATACCAACATCAATAATATCAACATCAATAATACCAACATCAATAATACCAACATCAATAATATCAACATCAACATACATATTTTCTTCTATCATTAAATTTTTATTTATATCACAAACGGGATCAAAATAAACTTTCTTGTTCTTGTTCTTGTTCTTTTCAGTTTCATGGTTCTGCTTTTATTCGTAAATCAGTCACCTTTGGTTGCACATTCTGATGTTCATGACAGCACTGTGTGTAGCACCTTACAAACATTTTAGCAGTCATCTTTGAATGTAAGCAGCAGCATTATTATTTTCTTGCAAATATACCTACAAGTTCCCTATTGATGAGTATGTTCATCCGTCTAATGTTCTTATTTATGTTCAACTCAAATCCATCTTTGATATTCGCAAATAGATAAGACACAGTTCGTCATAAACCTATTGATTTCGCCAAAGCCTTTATTGTTCCTGCTGGTTTGTTAAATCTCGGTTACCATGGCAATGGTGCGGGAAATTTCTGATATATTGCTCAGTGAGCCTCGTAATGCCAGCCGGATGCACTTCATAGCTTTATGTGCAATGATATATGCATTAATGCTTTATCTATGAGCACCTCGTAATCTGTCCTACAGGCCGACCGGCACGCAATATGGAAAGGATGGTATGGCTTAGGATTTACTCAAGAAACAAGGCATACTTAATGTAATAATAATAGACAACACTGGTAGCAGCATTTTACCAAAAATCTGTAATGTCTAAGTAGTTTTCACAATAGACATGTTATACAGCAGCCTCTTTCTATGTGGACTCCTGAACAACCTCATAAAAGGAACAACTTTGAAATCCCTGTTCAGCCCTGCACTGTTGGTGCCCTCCCTTGTACCCATGGATATAAGGAACATTGGATATACACAGCTGTACTAGCATAAATACCCATCCTCCGGACGAGGCAACTTGGTTATTCACAAGTGACTGTAGTGATAACAATATTTAAAAAAAATTCCCAGAAATATCCATCTATGCCTTGGTACTTGGTGTGGCCAGCCAATATCTTGATGGCTTCTGGGAATGCAACTCTCGAAATTGCAACGTCTTTATAATAACGTCTAGCGACACCTTGCCCTTGTATTATGTAAATTGAAAGAAAAGATGCTTGGCGTTGTGAGCAATTGTATATAATTGTTTGCAGAACTTTGCGGACAATTGTCCATAATAACTTCAAAGGGTAATTTGATTGTTCATAGAAAGGGTAAGAGTTTGGCCAAGTCCAACATGTTCCCTATAGCTAGAGTGTACTGTGTGCCATTTTAAAGTGTCAATTATTAATTATGAGTCAGTATTAATTTTGTAAATAATGGAGGCATTGAAATATTGGGTTAGTTTGTTTGTTCGAAATAGGTCTTTTGGAAAATAGGTCTCAGTCTGTTGGAAATCTCCACTGACCTAGCGAAGGGCATTAGGTTTGTGAAATGTAATTACTGATAATATGTTTGATTCTAGTTTCTATAATATCAAATTCGCGTGAAATTTCAAACATTATAATTATGATGTCAACTTCCAAATATAGTGCTCACCTTAGTTCTTTAAAGTTATAATTTTGTGTGTTGTTATGTCAACCATATTGTTCAAACTGATTACAAATTTCTAATGAAGGAGTTTCATTTAGTCTCTTCTAATGAAGGAGTTTCATTTAGTTTCTTCTAATGAAGGCATTTCATTTAGTTTGTGCAGACCACAACAAACACATCTTTATTGCTATTCTTTAACATAATTGTATCAGTGAAATGATTCATACATTAACATAGTATAACGATGTATCTGAATAAGTATTGATGTTGATTTTGTTGTTGTTGTTGTTGTTGTTGTTGTTGTTATTAATCTTTTCTGTTTATCTGTGTTGAAGGTTGCAGGTAATACTTTTCAGTTCAAATACCATATTGCTTCACTGAGCCATTTAAATTACCAGTAACATTTTAGGGCTTTCAATAACTTTGCCAACAGTGTTCATTGTTGCGCTGGCAACGTTTGTTGAGCCACAGGCGATATTTATTTGGTCACATTTAGAAATATGTCTGAGGCCACCAGCATGATTATTGGACAACTAAATAGCGTAATAGCCTTCAGCAATGTTTCTTGGGCAGCCAGTAGTTATTATCAGATAACAGTCCTCTTCACTGCCTCGTATACTGCTGCTTTCACCATCTCTAAGGTCTCTATGGTAAATGTTAAAATAAAAAAACTGCCAAACAAAATAAAATTACTTCCAAATTCTCCTTACCAACAAACTGTTTTGTGAAAATACTGATGGAAGGAACCTCCTGGTTGACTTTAAAACACAACCTCCCGATCGACTTTAAAACAACCATCAGAAACAACGGCATCAATATGACAAAGTAGTGCAATAATAAAAAATGGAAATTTTTAGCCAATATCCTAACTTCCAGCTCCTGTGGCACGAATTGTGTGACTTTTTACGGCAAAGGACACATATTTATCTTGTACCTGACCAGCAATGTACCACTGTAGTCATACCATACCTTTATTAAATTAATTAGGAAATTTATTTTTCTCTCATCCCTTAAAATTATGTACTTAATAATTTTTTTCATGACAAGAAAAAATTCCGTAATATGTGCGTAGTTCCATTATTTCCACCCAGCAAATTGCAAAATTTTTACAGAGAAAGTACTAAATCGTGAATCTTGCACATTATCTCATGGTTGAATGATCTAGTGCCTATCAAGTACTTCTGATTTTGTGTGTCTGTGTTTGACCTGCTGAAAAGTTGAGTTTACTAGCCTGTATATTTCTAGGACTAATTTGGGTAGAAACTAGTCACGTTGCATTGGACCAACATTCTTTTAAAATATTTTTTTTAAATCATTAAAAGTCCTTAAATTCAATTCAGTTCCTTTACTTTTGTAAAAAAAAAACTTTAAATGCCATTATTTTTGTGAAAAAAATATTCCTGTAAATCGCTTTATTTGTGTTGAAAAATATTCTTTTAAATGCTTTTTTTTTAAATTGCTTTGTTTTTGTAAAAAAAAATCCTTTAAATTGCATTATTTTTGTCAAGGGTGGTGTGACGACTGGTATGTGTGTTACAGGAACGCACAGCAGCCCTGGAGAAGATGGGAATCTCCGTGGAGACATCTGGCATCAAGGTGGAACAATGTAAATACTACCTGGTCAATCTCAATGCAGACCCTTCCCTCAATGAACTGCTCGTCTATTACCTGAAGGTCAGTGGGAGTCGTTCCTAGGTAATTTGTCTGAATTCAGTTGTTGTTACCTTGTTTCTGCATTTCCACCATTAATCTTCAGTAGTTCCCCACTCGGATGATGACTTGCGTGCCATGTTCATGATTAGCATGATTTGTTCTGAGATTGGGAGCCTGAGGATTTAGGGGCTATTGAAGTTTATTGTTATTCTCTAAAGTACATGTTATGATTTATTGGTAAACAATGTGTTTTCCTTAAGACTAATATCATACAGGCAATTTGCTTGTGTGAAAGGCCTTAAAGGGAAACAAAAGTCATGGTTTTCAGTAACGTAACGACAATTAAGAATATCACGCCAGTGGTTTACTAGGAAAACCTTGTTGAACACACCGCATTTAAATTTCATGGGCCGCACCGTACTGTTAGGTAACTCTACATCACGAGTGTGGCATTCTGGCAATATTCGCTCGCCAAACAAAAATGTATTAATTTTGTACACACCTGTTCCCATACTTGTCAGTAGGATAGGGCCATGCTATTTGCGTCCAAACTCAACTTATGTAAAAAAATTTGACCTTTGTTTACTAAAATGGTCCTTTTTCTGGCAAAATAACACGTTTCTTTGAGACTTTGCATTGGTTCTGTGTATGCTGACCTCCCTTAATATGTCTCTTGTTATCTCTGTTACCCCGATTTCGTAGAACTGCGTATGCACTTATCGATCATGCTGGTTATCATGTCAGCCCTCGGTAATTTGGAGAAATGACCAGATTCCCCCACTTTTAGAACACATTCTGAATAAACCACTGGTGTGATATTCTTTGAGTTAGTTAGATTTTGGTTGCACGTGGTTAGTTTTTATTATCTCTTATGTGCATAGCCCCAAAAACATGACTTTTATTTTGGTTTATATAACTGTTTATGCTGGATTTAAAATGTGATTGTTCTACAACTCAATAATTTTTTATGTATTCCCAGACGTACCATGGTTCAACTAGGGTAGCCTCAGTTACACAGACATCTGTTTCATATCCAGGGCAACAATGATTTTATAAATAAATCAATATTTGTGTAACCCCTCTAGGAACATACATTGGTGGGGCGATCGAATGCACCAACCGAGCAGGACATCCAACTCAGTGGGCTCGGCATTACAGCCGAACACTGTGTTCTTGACATCGACCACAATGATGTCTACGTTACACCACTAGATGGCGCCAGGTATTGTGTTAACATATCTTTTTAATTGGCCACGGAATCAATTAATGAGAAAGTTATGTTTTGTAGGTCTGGATAAAAAATGGCCAAAAGTACTGGTCTGGAAATGTGTAAAGGTGGAAGTGTGTTCTTCTAGGATGTGTTTGAAGTGTGACAATTTGAAGTGTGTTCTACCAGGGTATGTGTGAAATGTGTATACATAGAACTTTGGAAGTGTGTATTTTCAGGGTGTATTTGAATTGTGAAAATGTGGAAATGTTCTTTCAGAATGTGTTTGAAGTGTGGAAGTATGTTCCACCAGGATATGTATGAAGAACGTTCTGTCAGGACTTGAGTGCATTGTTTAAATGTGCAAGTGCTTTTCTCCCAATATGTGTATGATGCATGTAAATATGAAAGTGTGTAAACATGGAAGTGTATTCTTGTAGGATGTCTGTGAAATGTGTAAAGTGTGTGAAGTGTGTATTTATCGGATTTGTGTGAAGTGTGTAAACACAGAAGTGTGTTCTTGTTGGACATGTGTAAAGTATGTAAACATGGAAGTTTGTTCTTGCAGGACATGTGTGAAGTGTGTAAACATGGAAGTGTTAACACGGAAGTGTAAACACAGAAATGTATGCATGCAGGACGTGTGTGGAGCGTGTAAACACGGAAGTGTATTCTTGCAGGATGTATGTCCAGTGTGTAAACACAGAAGTGTATTCTTGCAGGACGTGTGTCAATGGCCGCACCATCACCACAAAGACGCGGGTGAAGCACGGAGACCGCATCCTCTGGGGAAACAACCACTTCTTCCGAATCAACTGCCCGAAGGCGAACAGTAAGTTTGTCCACAAGGGTGTGGTCATGTCGGAGCTGTCTATATCTGGTAGTATATACCCCTGCAGTAGCAGGGCAGTTAGAGCGCCGGACTGTCACTTGAGAGAGGTTCGAGTCCACCTGCTGCTGTTTAGAAGCTTAGACAACTTTATGCACCCCACTTTTCCTGTGTCTTTCGGATGAGACACTAAAAGCTGTTGGTCCCTTCTACGCCAGCCTGTCAGGGGAAGTAAACCATCCACACAGGGTAAATGTGTGTAACCTCTTACAAACTCTTACCAGCCACACTCCACAACTTGTGTGTATGATGGATGCTGCATTGACTGCTGCTAAAACTAGCTTTGACAATGGAACAAAGCTAGATGGATACTGACACTATAAGATATCATCATTATTATCTGCCCGTCCATCAGTCTGTCCATCTGTCAGTTTATCTTATTATCCATATATATTTATACATTAATCTCTCCTCTATCCATGCAGCTGTCATTTCTGCACCAACAATTTATGAAAATATCTATATTTCTGAGACAGATAAAATTTGATAAAAAATTTTTTTCCATATCTTTCCCGCAAAAAAGACGTCTTGTAGCCATAGATGAATAACAGCGTGTATTGATATTCCCAGTGTCTGAAACATTCTTGTGTTAGATCTTTCTGTCAAGAACCGCCCACCCATCTGTCGTGTCACAGATATATGGACGTTGTAAACATGCAGGTTTTTTAAAGATAATTTTACAAGATTGCCACCAGAGTAGCAAGCAATTGATTTTCTACATAAATTTTCCAGGTCTGGAAAATTATTGAATTTGATTAAAGTCATGGATTTGGAAATGGTGTTTTATTTTTTCTGCAGTTTTCAATATTTCAGTGAACAGTAAATGAGTGTCCATCCGACTTTGTGCATTGAATTCTTTTATTGTTAGTATAAAAATCATGTTGTTAACACCCGCCCACCTATCCACGCACACACACGCATGCATGCACATGCACACATGCACATTACTTCGCATAACATGATAGGTGATGCATTGAAAATAGTCTGCATCAGTCAAGGAAAAAGGTAATGAAAAGTTGGAGGTCTGTTGTTCTTCGAGTGGGGGAGTAAGAGGTCCCGCACACATACATATGGTAAATGAATAACACACACATACATATGGTAAATGAATAACTACCTTGGACTGGGGAAGTACCATTAGTATTAGTGTCATTAGTTGAGGTCTGCTGAATAGTGCATTAGGAGGGAGACCATCTGCTCTAGAGCCTGCTCACTTACAGCCCACGGTTGTTGGGCATGGGTTAGGTCTTACACGGAGATGGCAACCAAATGTTGGACTTCTTGGAGTGGTAAGCTGAACATTTTGGGATTTGGTCAGATGTTATTAACTATAAAGTGTGTAGAAGTGAGCTGTGCAGGTCCGCTTATTGAAGAACCATATGTTGACTTCAGGTCTGTGTATTGAAGAGCCATATGATGACTTCAGGTCTGTATATTGATGAGCCATATGTTGACTTCAGGTCTGTGTATTGATGAGCCATATGTTGACTTCAGGTCCGTGTATTGATAAGCCATATGTTGACTTCAGGCCCATGTATTGATAAGCCATATGTTGACTTCAGGTCCGTGTATTGATGAGCCATATGTTGACTTCAGGTCCGCGTATTGATAAGCCATATGTTGACTTCAGGCCCATGTATTGATAAGCTATATGTTGATTTCAGGTCCGTGTATTGATGAGCCATAATATTGTCTACAGGTCCGTGTACTGATGAGCTGTTTGTTGCCTGCAGGTCCGTGTAGTGAGACGCCAGAGAACATTGACTATGACTTCGCCCAGCAGGAGTTGATGATGCAACAGTTTATGAATGACCCGATCCAGGAGGCCATCACCAGCGTTGAGAAACAGCACGAGGAAGACAAACAGGGTGAGTACCCCGTTGGTCCATCCATTGATCGGTCGCTCCATCCGACCGATCGTTCGCCCGCCCGCCCACCCGCCCGCCCGCCCGCCCGAAAAATTTTATTAGTGCAAAGATGCAAAGACAGATAGACTAATAAACACTGGGAAAGTCAAGTGGACATTTTGGACAGTGGAGACCATTGTTTTTGTCGTACTGTAAATGCATCTGTAAACTATTCCATGTTCCTAGACTGTCACAGCTACTTCCTTTGTAAGATCTGCTGGTGACGTCACTAGTGAAGCCGTAACAGCTGAAGATATGCCACTGTTGTGAAATATCATTGTCAAATCAGAAATCAAATGTTTCAAACAAGTCTCGGGGGGGGAGCCATGGAGAAAATATTTTCTAAAGGGTAAAGTCAGGGCAGTTTGTTTTCTTGGATGAAGTCAGGGAATTTTTTTGTTTTGTCAAATATGAAGTGTATTTTCATAGATACAGCAATCATATGGAAATTATTGTTGTGCCAAAGCACCAAAGATAATGTGCTATTTTATATCTTTAAACCTTTATTTGAATTTGAGAAAACAGGTGGATTGGACAGTGTTGGTAGGACTGGAGGACTGTTGTGAAAACAGACTTAATCGTTGTCATTTTGGTCAGGGAATTTTTCGGTTAGTTCTACCTAAGAACCCTGATCAAATTCAGTGATTTGCCTAGTTCAAGGGCAATGTGCCAAGTCTGAAAAAGGGGCAAATTTGTTCAAATCCTCTTGTTGCTATTTCAAAGCTTTGGCAATTTTTTTACTCCATGGTGCTCTAGTTCAAGGGCAAGGTGCTGAGTCTGAAAAAAGGCAAATTTGCGCATGAAAATATTTTGAGACAAGGGGGCAGAATTGGGGGCAGACAAAAAATTTGACTTTCCAGTACAACAACACATTTTATTTAGACCCCCATGGTTAGACTCAATGGGCGAGCCGCATGTCCTTCTTGTGCAGCCAGGTTCTGGCTGCTTATGTAACTAATGTAAGTTATGTAACTAAAATTTAGCATAACGTAACTTATTTTTTCAGGGCATAGTTTTGTAGGAATAATATACTACTGGCGACATGGGCTTTTTCTTCTATGTATAGCCTATGTTGGCTATAAACGTAGATGAAACGTATTAAACTTCGGTGGAACATGTATTTTCAACCCTCAAAATAAACCTGACCAAGAAACACTGGCAACATGTTTGTTTCGTCCAATTTTGCATCGTATCGTGAGAACCACTGTTAGTAGTTCCAGATTTCATACACAATATGTTCTTTAACCCTTTTTATCTGGAATACACACCGGTGTGTAGTTCACTGTATTCACCCGTTGTCGTATTCATCTGTTGTGATTTTCTGTTTTATGCTTGTCATGATATACCACATGATAGTGACGAGACATGGCTAGCTTCCAGTAATGGCGGCAGCCATGAATAGTTCATTTATCTTGTCATTTTAATGAAATAAAAAAAAAATTCAAATGCGCCTTTATGCGAATTTTAAAATGGTCAAGGCTGGCGGATCAGGACACCTTTTGAGCTGCATGGCGGCGCCCAGACAGGGCAAGATGCTACGAAGCCAGTCGCTAGGCAGGCCGGCATTATGTTTGGGGGGAAGGCGCGGCGCCAACCCAAAAATGCCTAGGCAAATCACTGAAATTGTCGCCGACTCCATTCTGAAGGAAACATTGAGTTAGACTGATGACGAAGACATAGAAGTGGATGTAAAATTGGCTCAGCTGGTTGATAATTAAGGTGTACATGGATATAAAGAACTGCGTCAAGGCAGCCGTTCTATGACCAATTTGTGGTGGCTGTAATTCGATGAACACTGGCATTTCTATCCAGTTGCTCAGTTGCATGGCACGACTGCATGTAAAAAAACTGGAGAAAAGAGATTGACATGCCAACACAGAATATGGAGTTAGTCATTTTAAATGACTGCATGTAAAAAAACTGGAGAAAAGAGATTGACATGCCAACACACAATATGGCGTTAGTCATTTTAAATGTCAGCATTGTCAGTCAATTTGTCAATACATTTGACAGTAATTTTAATAAAATTGTGTTACTGTGGTTTACAATTTTGTCCCCATAATTTCTGTGAAATCATTTAACACATCCCTGATTGTGAGTGAACTATCGTAATCATCCTCACTGCTAAAATATTGATTTTTAGTGTTTCGGTTAGTCGGCTAGGAAATATGTGAATGCTCCTGGAATTATGAGAAAATTATGCTAGAATTGTAGGTTCCAGACACATGTTGACTCTAGAGTAGGTGGCTTCACAGAGGTCACATCTTGTTGGTAATTTCATCTTTATTGATGGCTAGATAGATAAGATATGATAGAGAAATAGTGCCGCGACTACATGATTGGTTAAAACTGTCAGAGTTAATGTGTAAGAATACTTTCAATGACGTTTATCATTAAATTCATCATAATAGTACAGTTAATTAATACAACATGATGCTGTAATATATCACCACTTAAAAATCCTCCTCACTTGATTTAGCCCGTCATGAATCATGTTCTTTGATGTTCACATCTGTAGTGTGTGAATAGATAGATAAGATGTTCACATCTGTAGTGTGTGAACAGTTTAAGTAACATAACATCAAAAGAATTCACTTTGATCATTAGATCTGGTAATTTGCGCAACTGTTAATAGCTTTATGTCATATAGAGCAAGGCCGCTTTAGGTCATAGTATATAGAGCCAGGCCACTTTATGTCACAGAACATAGAGCCAGGCCACTTTATGTAATAGTACGTAGAGCCAGGCCACTTTATGTCATAGTCCATAGACCCAGGCCACTTTATGTCATAATATATAGAGCCAGGCCACTTGATGTCATAATATACAGAGCCAGGCAACTTTATGTCATAATATATAGAGCCAGGCCACTTTATGTCATAATATATAGAACCAGGCCGTTTTATGTCTCAGTACATAGAACCAGGCCACTTTATGTAATAGTACGTAGAGCCAGGCCACTTTATGTCATAGTCCATAGACCCAGGCCACTTTATATCATAATATATAGAGCCAGGCCACTTGATGTCATAATATATAGAGCCAGGCCACTTGATATCATAATATACAGAGCCAGGCAACTTTATGTCATAATATATAGAGCCAGGCCACTTTATGTCATAATATATAGAACCAGGCCATTTTATGTCTCAGTACATAGAGCCAGGCCACTTTATGTCATAGCATATAGAGCCAGGCCACTTTATGTCACAGTACATAGAGCCAGGCCACTTTATGTCACAGTACATAGAACCAGGCCGCTTTGTGTCATAGTGTATAGAGCCAGGCCACTTTATGTCATAGTATATAGAGCCAGGCCACATTGTGTCAGTATATAGAGCCAGGCCACTTTGTGTCATAGTATATAGAGCCAGGCCACTTTGTGTCATAGTATATAGAGCCAGGCCACTTTGTGTCATTGTATATAGAGCCAGGCCACTTTGTGTCATATTATATAGAGCCAGGCCACTTTGTGTCATATTATATAGAGCCAGGCTACTTTATGTCATATTATATAGAGCCAGGCCACTTTATGTCATAATATATAGAGCCAGGCCACTTTAGCTTTTTTTATAGAATTTCTAGACCAGACTCGATCAAAACTAGTTAAATAGTTTGTCTGATGATTTCATCAAAACATGCATAAAACCCAGTATCGTTCAGTAAGCGTAAACTACCAGATAGGTTAGTTTTTTTTTCGCAAAATTGGTTTGAAATGAGGTGATATAGAGGACTGACCTTGAAATGTTGTTTTGTTGAATGTTGACAGAGGCGCTGGAGAGACAGAGGCAGATGTACGAGCGACAGATGTGGATGCTGCGTAACCAACTCATGTCCCCTGGAACCCCCTCCACTGGCTACCCACCTCTCTTTGACCCCTTCACAAAGTTCACCCCAATGGGGGTGAACAGTGGCAGCAATATGCACCCCAAATACCAGCAATGGGTCCATGAGAGGTGATTATTGTGTACTTTATGTTAACGATGCATGGTTAAGTTTATATTATTGTGTACTTTATGTTAACGATGTATGGCTAAGTTTATATTATTGTGTACTTTATGTTAATGATGTATGGTTAAGTTTATATTATTGTGTACTTTATGTTAATGATGTATGGTTAAGTTTATATTATTGTGTACTTTATGTTAACGATGTATGGTTAAGTTTATATTATTAAAATAAATTTTAATACGATGACAGTGGAGCGCAGTGGCCCTGTGGTCAGAACATTGGACTCGAGAGGACCCGGATTTGAATCTGTTGCCGTTTCGAAGCTTTGACAATTTGGTTCCCTCCACTTTGCTCTAGTTCACTCAGCTGTATACATGAGTACCTGGCTACAGACAGTGGTGGATGTGTGAATGAATAGTCTTTGTGCAGTAATTGCAGCATGAATGCTGAATGCTTCCCAGAGGAGTTGAATTAGCAATAGAATGAATAGGTTTATAAAGACCCTATTTAAAAATGAGCAGTAATAGTGCACATACTCTGTTTTATAAAACTGTTTAGTTGTACTCGACCTATGAACTATTGCAATTCACCCTTTATTGTAATGTGTTAATGCGCTGTGATTGTTTTTTTGAGACAATGTAATTATAATATATTTTTTGAAGCACTAATTGCAATGGATTTTGTTAAAGCACTATAATCGTAATGGATTTTTAAAGCACTAATTGTAATAGATGTTTTAAAACACTAATTGTAATGGATTTGTTTGCACTATAATTGTAATGGTTTTTTAAAGCACTAATTGTAATAAAATATTTTGAAAGCACTAATTGTAATGGATTTGTTTAAGCACTGCAATTGTAATGGGTTTTCTAAGCGATGTAATTGTAATGGATTTTTTTTAGCAGTGATTGTAATGTTTCTTTGAAGCACTAATTGCAATGGAATTTTTTAGGCACTGTAATCATAGTGGAATTTTTTAAGCACTAATTGTAATGTTTTTAAAGCATTAATTGTAATGGATTCGTTGTTGAAGAAATGTAATTGTAATGGATTTTGTAGGCACTGTAATTGTAATGGATTTTTTTCGAAGCACTGTAATTGTAATGGATTTTTTTAGAAGCACTAATTATAATGGATTTGTTTTTCAGCATTGTAATTGTAATGGATTTTTTAAGCATTGTAATTGTAATGGATTTTTTTAAGCACTCTAATTGTATGGGATTTTTTTTAAAGCACTAATTGTACTGGATTTTTTAAAGTGTTGCAATTGAGCTCTTATGCTGCTGTGTATTTGTACTTGAAGCCAACCAGTGTATGTTGTGTTGTCAGAGAGAAGCTGTTCAAGCAGAGTCTGGCCCAACTGAAGGAGGAGATGATGAAGGCAAACGTCCTTGTTCGCGAGGCAAACTTCCTCGCGCAGGAGATGGCAAAGGATGCTGAGTTCTCGGTGACGCTGCAGATCCCTGCTGCGAACCTCAGTCCCAACAGGAAGGTGGGTGCAGAGGAAGATGTGCGATTGGTGTAAGGAATCATGGGGAGCGGTGGTCTAGTGGTTAGAGCACCTGACTGTCGATCAAGAGGATGGTGGTTCAATTCCACCTACAGTTCTTTCGAAGCCTGGGCAATTTCATTCATCCCATTTTGCCTGTCTTTTTTCGGAAGAGAGAGTTAATGCCATTGGTCCCTTCTATCAGGTGTCTATGCCGGGAAAGTAAAAGATCCCAAATGTGGTAAACGTGTAACCTATTGTGGACTCACTGAGAGGTGGTCTCTAACTATAGCCAACTGATTCTAGCTCCCGCAGTCAGAGCTGCTTCCCAATTGGGCGCACGAGAGGGGCATATAAGCAGTACAGTTGAGCCTCGTTATAACGTGGTCGGGGTCCACCATTTCGGACCTCATTGTAAGTGAGGCACATTAGATGTTCCCATATCTGCCACCAGGGAGCAACTAAACAACAGCGATTGCCACCCGCTGCATCATGTCCAAGACAAAAGACAAGAATGCTGTTGAAGCCACTGGCACTGTGCACTGGCAGCAATGTCAATATACAGTTTATAGAGCTTATTAAACGAGTCAACTAATGTCAGCATGTATTATTTTTAAATGTTGTACTTAATAAAATGCATGTACTTATACCATTATGGAATAGATCTGCTACGATGATGATGTACTGGTCCAATAGGCCTACGAATCGAAAATAATAACCTGGATATGAGCAGCAATCACATTAAGTCTAAATTTTTTGATGGCGCCATGCATACGGCAGGTAAAGGCCACCAGGCATTTAATATGCAACAGTTGTAGCAACTGGGTGGACTTCGTCAAGTCCGGGTGCGAGAAGTCCTGGGCTGAGGTTCAGGCGGATAGTTTTAGTTTTGAGTGTTGGGGATGTACGAAGATGAAGGAACTTGAGGTGGAGTTAGAACAGCTGAGGCTGCTCGTTGTGGCAGTGGTGGGAAGGGAGCAGGTGGGTTGCGCCAGTGGTTCTGGTGGTGGGACAGTAGATGATAAAGTGGTGGAAGACGACGAGAGAGATGCTAGGGATAGCTCACCTCAGTCTAGGAGGAGGCTGAAGGGAGGTAAGGTGACAGGTCGTAGGGTGACAGGACGTAAGGAGATGGGACGTAGGGAGACAAGACATAAGGAGACGGGACGTAGGGAGACAGGACGAAAGGAGACGAGAAGGAAAGGAATGGGAGGGAAGACAAATGGATCGAAGGAAAGGGGAGTGGGGGAGACAGTAGCGAAGGAGTCGGGGGGGGCAAGGAGACAATAGTTAAGGCTATGGGAGTGAGGGAGACGGGAGGGAGGGTGTCAGGAGGGAAGGTGACAGGAGACAGGAGTGCAAGTTAGCCAGGCGACGGTTAGGGAAAGGTGACAGGTTGATGAGTGAGAGAGAGCCTGATAACAGTCTGCCACCAAGTGACAAGACTGCAGGACAGAATATGATGGAGGGGATCCATCGGAAGAGCTATTCCGAGGCAGTGGTAGAGGGGGTGATAAAGAGAGCGAGGGTATTTGTGGGGGACTCAATAGTTAGGAAGACCGACAGAGTCTTAAACAGGGGAGATGACATGGTAGTTTGCTTGCCTGGGGCCAAAATAGAGGCGATAACTGAGAGGGTAGACAACGTCGTGGGTTCGGGCAAGGGTGGATCTGTTTTAGTACACGTAGGGACAAATAACGTAGGTACAACTGCCATAGTTAGGAAATACAGGAATTTGGTCAGTACACTAAAGCAGACACAGGTTAAGCAGGTAATACTGTCAGGGATTTTCCAGTAATAGGAAGGAGGTATCTGTTGTCTACTTAGATATCGAAATTGTCGGGGGATGGCAATTAACATGCTAGTTGAGAAGCTATGTAGGGAAGAGGAAATTGGTTTTGTGGATTTGCGGGGAAGTTTTGTTGGAAGGGCTGATATGTACATGAAGGACGGGCTTCATCTAAGTGGAAAGGGGGCAGCAGTATTTGCGGATGGACTCTCAGCAGCAGTAGACAGTGGCATGGGTAGCATATCAAATATTTTTTGTAGTAAACACTATTTAAACTAGAAGCGCAAGGGGGTTACTTAGAGATGCCTCAAGCAGGACAAGAAGCCACTAGTACAGATAAACCAATAACAGTATGTCCGAAAAACATGTCTGAAGCAGGTTATAGATGCGTGTGTTTAAATGCTATGGGTAAAGTAAATAAGAAAAACGAATTATACATTATGGTAGAAGATATTGACCCTCACATAATTGGTATAACCGAATCATGGGCCAACACAGACATTACAGATGCTGAATTAGGATTGACAGGATACGTAATGTTTAGGAGAGATCGAATAGGAAGAAGGGGAGGGGGAGTTATTTTATATGTTAAAGAATCTATTCAGGCTTATGAAATAAAATTAAAAAGCGAAGCAGATTACGATGAAGCTGTTTGGTGCAAAATAGTTTCAGGAAATTAAAAATTAACTATTGGATTAGTCTACCGAAGTCCAAACATAAACGAAGAGGATAACACAAAAATACAAAATGCTATAAAGGAAGTTAGTAATGTATCATAATGGGAGATTTTAACCATGGACACATACAATGGAAATCTCTAGAGAGTACAGGGGGTGAGGACCAACAATTTCTATTTTTAATTCAGGAGAGATTCCTTACTCAGCACGTGCTGGAACCAACCAGGGGAGAAAATGTATTAGATATAGTTTTATTATCACAAAAAGAATTAGTGGACAATGTAAAAATACATGAACCATTGGGTAACAGTGACCACAATCAAATACATTTTGACATCAATGTAAAATCAAAAAGTAAAAATAAAAAAACGTACAGGAGAAACTTCTACAAAGGTAATTATAAAGATATGAGAAAATACTTAGCAAAGCTAGATTGGAATAACATGCTGATGAATAAGACCGCAATTGAATGTTGGAATATTCTAAAATATAAAATTGAGAGTATCATCGATAAATTTGTTCCCTTGAAAAAACAAGGAAAACGGTCTAGAAAGAAACACTTGTCAAAAGAAGCTATTAGAAAAATAGTGTTTAAGCAAACTATGTGGAGGGTTTATAGGTATACCAGAAAGGATGAAGACTATGCAAATTAAAAAGAGTCTCTTAACCTAGCTACAACTGAAATTGGAAAATCTAAAAGAACCTTTGAAAAAAAATTGGCAGGTAATATAAAAAATGACAGCAAGAGTTTCTGTGTATATGTAAGGAGTAAACAGAAAGTTCGAGATAAGGTCGGATCACTGGAAAACAACAGTGGAAACATAATTTCAGACAGGTTTCAAATGGCAGAGATCCTGAATGAGTATCTCAACTCAGTTTTTACCACAGAAGATATCAGCTCACTTCCAGTTCCATTTACTAAATTTGAGGGCAATACATCAGAACATTTAGGGCAGTTATTTGTAACTCCTGAAATGATAGCAAATCAAATTAAGAAGATGAAAGATAATAAAGCACATGGAGTTGATGGGATACCACCAAAACTGCTTAAGGAAATTGTTGAGCAAATTAGTACACCATTTGCAAAAAATTTTTTTAACTTGTCGCTAGAAGAAGGAATAGTTCCTTCCGAATGGAAAGAGGCAAACATTATGCCACTATTTAAGAAGGGATCGAGGAACAAGCCAGAAAATTACAGACCAGTGAGTTTAACATCAGTTGTATGTAAATTACTCGAAACATTAATTAGAGACCACATGGTGGAATTCCTTGTAAAACATAAATTAATAAATACATCTCAACATGGGTTCCTAAAAGCAAGGTCATGTCTAACTAATCTCTTATGTTTTTTTTGAAGAAATTACAAAGTGGGTAGATGACGGGTCACCAGTGGATGTTGTCTACTTAGATTTTCAGAAAGCTTTCGATAAAGTGCCACATCAAAGACTGTTACTTAAACTAAAAGCCCATGGTATAGGCAATGATGTAATCAACTGAATAGAAAAGTGGCTTACACACAAAAAACAGAGAGTAATAGTAGATGGTGAGATTTCAAACTGGAAATCTGTTTTGAGGGGGTACTACAGGAATCAGTATTAGGCCCTATACTGTTTTTAATATATATAAATGATTTGGAAGATGACATATCTAGCAAAGTACTCAAAAGTATTCAGAAAGGTTACTAATGATACAGATAAACAAAGTTTATGATACAGATAAATAAAGTTTACAGGATGATCTAGATAAATTAGTTAAATGGTCAGAAAAATGGCAAATGTTATTCAATTTTGGGAAGTGTAAATGTATACACATAGGATATGGAAACATGGACGAAGAATATAAAATGGGGGATGCTGTACTAGGTAGAACCACACAAGAAAAGGACTTAGGAGTAAAATTTAGTGCTGACATGAAAGTTTCAGAGCAATGTGGGATTGCTGCTTCAAAAGGAAATCAAATTCTAGGGCTAATTAGGAGAACTATCATGTATAAGGAGAAACAGCTAATTGTACCCCTGTACAAAGCAATAGTTAGACCACATTTGGAATATTGTATTCAAGCATGGAGGCCATATTGTAAAAAGGACATAGACAAACTAGAAAGAATACAACGAAGAGCAACTAAAATGATTCCAGAATTGAGAGACCTTAGTTACGAAAGTCTCTTATTACAATGTGGTTTGACAACACTAGAGACCAGGAGACTAAGAAATAGTGAATGGTTATGAGGATGTTGACAGGAATATGTTCTTCAGACTTAAAGAAGGCAGTAGAACCAGAGGACACAAAGAATCATTAGTTAAGGAGCAGTGTATGTTGGACATGTGAAAGTAATCTTTCTCACAGAGGGTGATAAATGAATGGAACAAACTGCCAAATGATTGTGTTAATGCTAGTAGTGTGAATATGTTTAAAAATAGAATTGACAGATATTTGATAAGGGCATGTTGTTTGGGATGGCAATCTTGTTAAAAAGCTGAAAATGCATATGACTTGACACACGCAGTATGAAATCTGATTAAGCATAGAAAACAACAATATGTAGAATTAATAATTGTTTCACTTCGTCTTTCAACTGATCTCGACTGAAGCATAAATTCACGATGCAATACTTAACATTGATTCACTGTTTCATATGCAGATGATGAATTCGTATTTTCATGCACCGGTAGCACCTTGGGTTAGGCATTTGGCACGTTGGTTTCGTATCAAGAAAATGATTAGGTTTACTATGCAATGTAAGCATGCCATTGTTATATTGGTATTGCATACAAAATTGCATTTAAAACTTGATTGCAATTTACAAACCACCAAAGCGAAGGCAGCGTCTGTGATTGATGGCAATGATGCCGGCAGCAGCGCAAAACAAACAATACATCACTGTTCGTTCGTTGTCTGACATTGTTCATCTAATGTATATTGAGAATTGTAAAAGCCCCTGAAAGACCATTTGGCATTTCCTACTGGCGGCAGAAAATCGGGGTCCATGACCGACCGCCTTATATCTGAATCCGTGTTATAATGGGGCGCGCAATAACGAGGCGTGACTGTATATAGATGGGTCTAAAGGATTATAAATAATGTCTATTGTATGACAGCAGATGATAAAACTGTCTACCACTGTAAAACAACCATTTCCAGAATGATATTAAAAAATATTTGTATGACCAGTTTCGAAATTACCAATTTTAGGTGTTGTTGTGACATACATAAACATATCGCAATGACGTCACAAACATATCACAATGACATCACAAACATATTGCAATGACATCACAAACATATCGCAATAACGTCACAAACATATCGCAATGATATCACAAACATATCGCAATGACGTCACAAACATATCGCAATGACATCACAATCATATCGCAATGATGTCACAAACATATCTCAATGACATTACAAACATATCGCAATGATATCACAAACATATCGCAATGACGTCACAAACATATCGCAATGACATCACAAACATATTGCAATGACGTCACAAACATATCGCAATGACATTACAAACATATCGCAATGATGTCACAAACATATCGCAATGACATCACAAACATAACGCAATGACGTTACAAACATATCGCAATGACATCACAAACATAACGCAATGACATTACAAACATATCGCAATGATGTCACAAACATATCGCAATGACGTCACAAACATAACGCAATGACATCACAAACATATCGCACTGACATCACAAACATATCGCAATGATGTCACAAACATATCGCAATGATATCACAAACATATCGCAATGACGTCACAAACATATCGCACTGACATCACAAACATATCGCAATGATGTCACAAATATATCGCAATGACGTCACAAACATATCGCACTGACATCACAAACATATCGCAATGACATTACAAACATATCGCAATGACGTCACAAACATAACGCAATGACGTCACAAACATAACGCAATGACGTTACAAACATATCGCAGTGACGTCACAAACATAAATTATATATAAATATATACATATATATGTTGTGCATTAAAAGTATGTGTAGAAAGAATTAAATATTGATGATAGAATGCATTCGTTAAAAGATTTGTAGTAAACGTATAACGTGCACTACAGCGGGGTTCCTGTTGCAGCGTGGGGCATTTGTGACAGAACCAGCAATCTTGGTGAAGCGCTCCGGGGGGGCGAGTCAGTCCGGGGGCACCAGTCAGGTGTGGGACATGGACAAATTTGAGAACAAAGTCATCGACATGAGGGACCTTTACCAGGAATGGAAGGAGAAGGTATGCACTTGTTTGAATATCCACATTTGGTGGCCATATTGGATTTATGCAAATGATCTATTCGTCCAATCAAATCTGTAAGTATTCCAATGCATATGTGTGTAAAAAAACATTCTGGAATTTTTAATCACTCAAGTATGTCATTTGAGAGCAAAGGTACGATAAAATAATGATATATTGGATTTATATAAATTAGACATTTCTCTGACTTATTTTGTAGGACTTTCTTTAGACTTTTAGTATGGTGTTTTAGGGGCCTCAATGATAAAATAATTCTACTACAATTTGTTCAAAGTCAAACCTTATTTTGTCTTGGCTATTGTTCTTTCACCATCTTGAGAGTTTTCCCCAGTTGACAGTTTGCAATAATCGCTTTCAATTCACTGTATTGGCAATGCCTGTACAATGCCTCCAATTTTCCATTTTTTATAGTGGATGGGTGGGTGGAGTCAATCCATGCACATTTTTAATTGGAATTTTTTTCAAAACCCCTTACAGGTAAACCTTGAGAGTTGCCACCTCTGCTAAAATACATCATGGAACCTTCATTGAAGTGAAACTGATCCCATTCTGCGTTGACCTTGTAGGACCACCAGGTGGCGCCACTGAAGTCCGACCCGTTCTCCGAGTCTCAGGAGAATCACAATCTGATTGGCGTGGCGAACATCTTCCTTGAGGCGCTGTTCTATGACGTCAAACTCGACTACCAGGTTCCCATCATCAACCAACAGGGGGAGGTAGGTCTGCAATGTGTGACAAGACACATCCGCATAATGCATTATATTCATTTTGTGTTTAAAAAAAATTATGTTTTCTGTTGCCTGTTGTTAAGTGAGATATGGGAAAAACCAGTATTTCATCAGTCATGGGCATGGCATATGATGCATATTGGAGTAAACAGCTCCACCACCATCAACTTGGCAGCACAAAACCACACTTAACTCAGTTGTACAGCTTTCCATCTCATATACATATATATATATATATTATATATATATATATGTGTGTGTGTTTGTATATATATGTATATATATATATATATATATATAAACCTTTGTACAGCTTTCCATGTCACATGTACATAACAGTTGGACAGCTTTCCATGTCATGTACACAACCATTGTACAGCTTTCAATGTAATGTACACAACCATTGTACAGTTTGCCATGTCATCTGTACACAACCATTGTACAGCTTTCCATGTCATATGTACACAACCGTTGTACATCTTTCCATGTCATGTACACAGCCATTGTACAGTTTTCCATGTCATCTGTACACAAACATTGTACAGCTTTCCATGTCATATGTACATAACCACTGTACAGCTTTCCATGTCATGTGCACAACCATTGTACAGGTTTCCATATACGCAACCATTATATGTCTTCCTGGCCCCATACTATATGACAACAGCTCTGTGACACATTAACCCTCTCCCCTCCAGGTGTCAGGCCGTCTCCACATAGAGCTTTGTCGGGTGGCCGGAGCGCTGCCGGAGAAGCAGTCCGACGAGGGAAGCTCTGAGAGCAGTGGAGAAAGCGGGACACGGAACGGGTTTATGATGGAGGAAGACAGCGGGAACATCACTGTCGGAAACACTATTGTCTGCCAGGTGAGGGTCCTTCACTAATGTTACTCCATGTCCTCTCTATGTATCTTATTTAATTGGTTTTAACAAATCTTAATTTATCTCAAATGACCTTGTCTTACCTTACATTTTTTGCCATGTTAGCACATTTGAACAGATTTTTATCCTGATACACAGTGCATTATAAATGCCTAATTTATTATTATGAAATTCCTTAAGTGAAAAAAATACTTGTATCAATATTTTCATAACCATTCAATGTCTTACTTCTATTTGATCTCCTCGTAATCTCCTTGCCTCTAGTGTCGTTAAACCACACAAAGCAGGATCAGTGCACTGTATCGACATTAACCTGTAAGTAAAATATCCACATTTGCCATGTTCAGGTGAGGATTAAGGAGGCGAGGGGTCTACCCCCAACCCTCGCCAATTTCGTCTTCTGTCAGTACGTCATGTGGGGCCACCCGGAGCCGATGGTGGTGCCACCTGTTGTGCATAGCGAGAACAAGAAGCGGAAGAAAACTGATGACATCTCAATCAAGTTTGATCACTGTAAGGTAAGCGACTAACCACTACTGTCAGTGTTGTCTTGCTCAGGTAAACTGTATTAATGTTTAATTAATTTAGACTTCAGTCTGGTGGTCTATTCTACCTACAAAAATGTATCTTATATGACATGCCTCATATGTAGGGATCGAGGAACAAGCCAGAAAATTACAGACCAGTGAGTCTAACATCAGTTGTATGTAAATTAGTTGAAACATTAATTAGAGACCACATGGTGGAATTCCTTGTAAAACATAATTTAATAAATACATCTCAACATGGGTTCCTAAAAGCAAGGTCATGTCTAACCAATCTCTTATGTTTTTTTGAAGAAATTACAAAGTGGGTAGATGATGGGTCACCAGTGGATGTTGTCTACTTAGATTTTCAGAAAGCTTTCGATAAAATGCCACACCAAAGATTGATACTTAAACTAAAAGCCCATGGTATAGGTAATTATGTAATCAACTGGATAGAAAAGTGGCTTACACACAGAAGACAGAGAGTAATAGTAGATGGTGAGATTTCAAACTGGAAATCGGTTTTGAGTGGGGTACCACAGGGATCTGTATTAGGCCCTATACTGTTTTTAATATATATATATATATATATATATATATATAAATGATCTAGAAGATGACATATCTAGCAAAGTACTAAAATTTGCAGATGACACAAAAGTATTCAGAAAGGTTACAAATGATACAGATAAACAAAGTTTACAGGATGATCTAGATAAATTAGTAATATAATAAGAAAAATGGCAAATGTTATTAAATTTTGGGAAGTGCAAATGTATACACATAGGACGTGGAAACATGGACGAAGAATATAAAATGGGGGATGCTATACTAGGTAGAACCACACAAGAAAAGGACTTAGGAGTAACATTTAGTGCTGACATGAAAGTTTCAGAGCAATGTGGGATTGCTGCTTCAAAAGGAAATCAAATTCTAGGGCTAATTACGAGAACTATCATGTATAAGGAGAAACAGCTAATTGTATCACTGTACAAAGCAATAGTTAGACCACATTTGGAATATTGTATTCAAGCATGGAGGCCGTTTCGTAAAAAGGACATAGACAAGCTAGAAAGAATACAACGAAGAGCAACCAAAATGATTCCAGAATTGAGAGACCTTAGTTACGAAAGTCGCTTATTACAATGACAACACTAGAGACGAGGAGACTAAGAGGAGACCAAATAGAAGTATTTAAAATAGTGAACGGTTATGAGGATGTTGATAGGAATATGTTCTTAAAACTTAAAGAAGGCAGTAGAACAAGAGGACACAAAGCAGCATTAGTTAAGGAGCAGTTTAGGTTGGACATGAGAAAGTACTCTTTCTCACAGAGGGTGATAAATGAATGGAACAAACTGCCAAATGATTGTGTTAATGCTAGTAGTGTGAATATGTTTAAAAATAGAATTGACAGATGCTTGATAAGGGTGGGCTACACATAGATGATAAAATTGTTGGACTTGATAAGCCAATGGCTTCCTTGTCCACTTGCCATCTGAAACTTGTTGTTTGGGATGGCAATCTTGTTAAATCTTGTTAAATAAAATAAATATTCATGTCATTGTGTTGCTATCTAAAATACACTGTGTGTTTTTGAAAAATCAAATGAATTTGATGCCAATACTCCTGACCCTTATGAAATGCAAATGCAGATTGAACAGTGGTACTGCATTTAGAAGTAAATGCAAATGTGGAAATGCACATTATTTGACCCCGGAACTTTGATGTTGAGTTTGTGCAGATTGTAGAACATAATCGTGTATTTGTATTCAACGAGGTGTCTGTTTCCCTGAGAATAGCAGTTCACTGTCCACGTGACGGAGGAGTTCATGGAACACTGTACAGAGGGCGCTCTCTCCATCGAGGTTTGGGGGCACAGTCTCGCCATTGGCCCCAACGTCATGGGTTGGGAGTTAGATCAGGTCCATGCCAAGTCTCGGTCGATACTCGATAGGTGAGTTGTTGTTGTTCTCCTGTTTGTCCCGCAAGTCCAGAGTGAGGCAGGCATTGATACTGGTTATCGATTTTTTTTCTTTCACTGATCCCATTGCTGTCTTCACCACTCATCTCTTGTTCTCCAATCCCAGTCCCACTAAATCTCTCATCACACAGTCATCCCCTTTCATTCATAGTCTTTCTCTTCTCATTGTACCCTTCACTCTGTGCACATCCACTCTGTTAGCTGTTCGCCTTCCACCCATCCAGTCCATTTATCATACATGTAAACCCACAGACATTTAGACACTACAGTTTATAAATAAAATTAGGACAACATAGTCAGAAAACCATAGTTTTCTGCTTGTGTGTTGAGAATAGTTTTTGTCAGTTTTATTCAAATTCACATTCGTTTTATTTTTTTATTCATCCAACATCAGTACAAGGAGTGAATTCCAACCGAGAAAGCCCTAGTTCCAATTTTTTTCCAACTCTGGAACAAAAAGTAGATCAGGACTAGATGATTGAAACATCAATACGTATGGCAACACGTTGTCAGAGCTGTCAGTTGTTTCAAGTTGTGTGACCTTGACATTAGTCATCAGTTTGGCAAATCTTTGCATTGTCACTTGTTACAGATGGATAGAGCTGACAAGGAAGATTGAGCTGTGTGTGGAGATGTTCATGTTGTTGTTACAGATGGATAGAGCTGACAAGGAAGATTGAGCTGTGTGTGGAGATGTTCATGTTGTTGTCACTTGTTACAGATGGATAGAGCTGACAAGGAAGATTGAGCTGTGTGTGGAGATGTTCATGTTGTTGTCACTTGTTACAGATGGATAGAGCTGACAAGGAAGATTGAGTTGTGTGTGGAGATTCATGAACTCAGCGAGCTGGGTGAATATGTTCCTGTCGAGGTCGTCCAGCGACCAGAGGTGCTCACAGGGGGTGTCTACCAACTGAGACAGGTGAGGGGGGCACTGAAAGGTGTAGTAAGTAAAGGAAGGTGTCAAAACATCAATGTTCGGTACTCCATGAAATAGGTTTCATGGGAGGGGGTGGCATGGGATGGGTGACATGGAAGGGGGTGGCAAGGGATGGCATGGGAGGGGGTGGCATGGAAGGGGGTTACATCGGTGTATTTTCCAAAAAAGCACTATTTATTTTCTGATAAAACTTCACAAGGGTGCTATGTGGTATGTCATGGTCACAGCCTGAGGGACAAGGACACATGTAATTCAAAGTTTTATGTAGCAAGGTGGTGGTCTCGTGTTACATGACGTTGATCTTATGTAGTTTTGATATCACCCCTAATGAATAAGTCGGCCGAGGTTCACCGATGTCACTCAATCATACGACTGATTTCCTGTGTTCATTATGTAGATATCTTTGTTGTCTAAGTTGATAACGGATTCACCCATGTGCCAATCTTTTGTGTAGTTGAGTCGTAAGCTAGAGTGATTTTCTTGCTATCAAGCAAAATAAAACTTTGCCTACATTATTGAATATTGTGTCATGTTTATTTGTGCCAGGGATGTTGAGGCCAATAATTCTCAGATATTATGAGAAAAAAATTAAAGTATGATTGATCAGTTGGTCTTTTTCATGTTGATAATTTAATTACAGGTAGAGAATATTGTTCACGTTATCAAGCAAAATAGAGAATATTGTTCACGTTATCAAGCAAAATTGAGAATATTGTTCACGTTATCAAGCAAAATAGAGAATATTGTTCACGTTATCAAGCAAAATAGAGAATATTGTTCACGTTATCAAGCAAAATATTAGTTTTTCAGGCCAGGTAATTGAAATATGATTTTGGTGCTGCATGTTTTGTTAAAGTAAGGTAAATAGTTCCTCACAATAAGATATGAAAAAGAACTGGTGCACAGCCACTTTATAAAAAGGAAAATGCTGTTGTAATAACTCTTTAGACATTTTAAAATTGATACTGTTATTGGTGCATCTATATTCACCCCATTTTGTTTACCCCAGGGTCATTCCCGCCGCCTGCTGGTGCAGGTGAAGCCAGTGCACAACTCTGGCACCCTGCCCATCATCTGTGAGTCGATCACCCTGGTCCAGATAGGGTGCGTGTGTGCGCGCTCCCACCTCCAGAAGGGGCTGGACTCGTACCAGGAGGAGGACCTGTCAGCCCTCAGGGAGAAGTGGACGGAGGCTCTGAGCAAACGGCGGGAGTACCTCGACGGACAGCTCAAGAAGATCATGAGCAAGGAGGGTAAGGGGTCATCTCAATGGGAGTTTTCTAGCCGAGCCATTGGCCATTAAAAATTGATCATGTAGATATTCTGGCAGGCAAATGTGGGCATGGGTTTGTATCCCACTTCTGACACCAATATGGCGGCGGACTACATACATAATGACGACCTGTCACTTACTTGTCACTCTCGTAGCATGAATTATTCGATCTCAAGTCTTTATTACAGCAATACTCGGTCTTACATAGCTTTATATAGCTCAGATCATCCAGTTTGATGCATACCACAATATGTCTGAACTCGGTGGGAAAATGCAGCCAGTGTTTCCTATCGTACGATTCTATGTCTTTGATTTATCTTTCACTGATGCAGTGAGGATTTTTTTAAATGGTTCCCTGGTTGAGTTTCATCAAAAAAGGCTTTCACACAACCTCTCTGTTTCAAACGCAATTATATATGTAGGATACATTATATACGCCGCTAGCAACAAGTAGTTTGTCACAGCTGTATTTTATATCAAATTAGTAAGTATTTTAATATACATCACTAATAGTCTGATCTGTCCGAGTGGGGCCATTAACTTGCACATTCTGGCCAACTGAAATTGTGAACCGGCTGCCGAATAAAAGAAAAACACTGAATATATTGTGTTCGACCTATTAAACGTGCATACTCTAATTACCGTAACCCCCTTTTTTATTCAGCAGGATCCATAATTATTGTAATTTAACTAGAGTGGAAAACTGAAAAGTGTCGCCATCTTGTGTTGAGCAGTTGGCGCCACTTTTCAGTTGTTCTACACTAAACACCAAATGACACCACTAGTGTTAAACAGTTACCTTATTGTCTAGGGAAAAAAATTTTGATGTACGCTTAGAAGAACAGATTCCTTGACATTTTTCCATAGCCCAATTTTTTTTATGCATTCCATATACTTATTAGGTCGAATACGGTAATTGTTTTCACTGAGACAACAACATTTGTGTTGTAGATAAGACAGCGGCGGACTTGGAGAGGGAACGTAGCCTCATAGACCAGTGGGTTCGGTTGACGGAGGAGCGCAACGCAGTCCTTGTTCCTGCGGCCGGAAGCATCATCCCCGGCGCTCCGGCCGACTGGTCAGTGGTCGTGTAATCACAGAAAAATTCTTTAAATGATTGATTACTGCCATATATCTGGACAAAGTCCATTCAGAGGCACTTAAAATAGGTTTACCTTAAAATACATAGGTGATATAATTAATGGGTTAAATATATAATAATAAATTAGTTAAAGCATTATGCATGTATACACACATAGTAAAGATATATAAATGCAAGATTAATTAGCTAAATCATCCCACCCCTCTGAAACCATATAAAAGAGAACCCTGTTTTATACAATATTTGAATCAGTTGTTTTGTTTTAATTTCAGGTCGCCCCCTGTTGGCATGGAGCAGCATACTCCAGTAATATTCCTAGATCTGAACGGTACGTTACATTGATCTCAGATAAGACATGTCCGGTCTGGAATATGTAGTTATTTAATTTATGATGCAGACATTGGTGTAGGGCATAGATCACTTAAGGTGATTAAATGTAAGTGACACTATTTGTGTGTGGCGTATCATTGTGCATACATGCACACCTAGAAACAAGTGTGTGCGTACACAACATTACGTAGAATCTGCATGAGTCTTATACTTCTTCCCTTTAATCCCTCGCAGGGTGGGAGCCACGTAACAAATTATTTTCCACCCTCTCGATGACTTGACCCCGGTTTCTGCTGTTCACACCTTGTCTTCTAACACCCTCTTCTGTTTTCTATGCTCTTGTTGCCAGTCTGTCTGCATAAATTTTAGTCATGATCAAATCGCCCAAAAGACCCACTGCTTTTTCTTGTTGTTTAGTTTGCAAGAGCGCTAGGAATACATTTATCTTGGAATCAAGGATAATGGTTTTGGCATGGCAACTAAATTGTGTGTGGCTGAACCAGTCTCTTCTGGATATGTGCATATGACCTATCTATGAACAAATAAATGTTGCACAGTTATTGGAGGGGGTTTATTTTCTCTTAGCGGATGACATGAGCACCCCCAATGTGAAGGAAGGCTTGCAGGCTGCCGGCATCAACTCTATCCTACCCAAGGAGCACGGAGCCAAGTTTTACACACTGCCCTTTGTGAAAAACTCAGAAAAAGAGGTATGTTAACAGCTAAAACAGGGGTTCCAAGATATACCCAGCTCAAGGTACCCCAAAATGTCTGCCTTCTAACATTGTGTTTCATACATAATGTGCCATTCTAAAATAATTCTGCATGCTTTCTGAGAGCCTACTCAAGTACACAATAGCCCCCAAGTAGATAAATGTTTATTGAAATTTAACCGGGTGTCTCCAATAAGTCCATACTATGGAAAGTTTGTCTGAAGCAAGATACTTGTTTCCTGCAGTTATGAGTGTAGTAGTGCTGTCACAATGCCAGTGTTCACGGGTCTGTATGGTTCTCAAGGACCATTTATTCATGGTACGGGTCTGCCACGGTTCTCAAGGACCACTTATTCACGGTACGGGTCTGCCACGGTTTTTAAGGACTATTTATTCATGGTACGGGTCTGCCAAGGTTCTCAAGGACCATTTATTCACGGTATGGGTCTGCCACGGTTCTCAAGTACCATTTATTCATGGTACGGGCACCATTGAGTTTAGAACACCAAGAATGTGTGACTACTACCAATATAACCAGTGCTGTGACAGTGCTGGGTCTAGAAGGGCATAATACCCATTGGGGTTTCAGTTCGCAGAACTGTACCAGCACTAGAATGTACTGTAATGTTTTGTTTTGGCACCAATGATTAACCATGACTGATGTGTTGTAAGGTGTGTGCGGTCATCTCGTGGGATTCTTCCATCCATGACTCTGTGCACCTCAATCGAGTGACCCCAAACAATGAACGCATCTGTCTGATTGTCAAGGTGAGTGAAGTACAGAAAAAATTTGATATTTCGTCCAAAATGCAGGACATCGTCCAGAAAGCAGGACATTTCATAAAAAAGTGACACTTTGTCCAAAAAGCAGGACATTTCACCCAAAAAGCCGGATCCATTGAAAAAAAGGTTTTTCCTGCCAAAACGAAAGTTGATAATAATATATAATAATTTAGTTCTTATATAGCGCATACTCATGTAGATAGATCAATGTGCTTTACAATAAAATAATACATACATAAAAATACACATAATTATGCTTGTAATCCAGATATAAAATATATATAATATTATAAATTATTAAATAAATACTCATTTAAAAATAGTTAATATATATGTATATACAATAAGTAAATAAATTTAAATACAGTATACTTGATGAAGCAAATAAAAATAATATAATAACCTATGATAATATAATATAATAACTGTATTGAACAGAAAAAGTTTGAAAGTGAGAAATTGTAAAACAATCGTAGCAACCTATTTCAGTGTCGCTGGTCATAAAACAATTTGAACATCGGTTTTTAGTGTTTGTTTGACACCTGTGCAATATCTTCCTTATCCACATACCATCTGCTGCTGTTCATATCAGATTCTGTAGTACATGAATAGTTTAACCCTAGAGGGTACCACTGAGCCAAATTTATCCCATGCAAACGGGTTCCGGACGATTTTGGTATCACTGTAATAAAAAATTTCCTTTCTGTCACTAGTACCTGACACATTAACAAATGGTGTCAATGGAAACCTGAATCATTCTTCTTTCTGCCTCACATTTATTCGTTAGCATAGTAAATGATAGCTAATGACGATTTAGCTTACAAAACACATAGCTGGTGCCCATATTTGGCTACTTTTACTACGCAGAATAAATTTACGTTTCCATACATTGTATCGCTCTATTTATTTCATCTAATTTCAAACAGTGTTTATGCTCAGAATATTCATTACATAGCAATATCAGTGACTTACACTTTATGTTCCCGTAGAATAATATATTATTTATAATGTTGGTGTTAGTTAGTTAGTTAGTTAACAAAATATAAGTAACTGTATATAAATGTCACGGTGGCTTGTACGCCAACAATCTTTCAGGTGTTAGAACATATCTTCATGGATCAACCAACAATTTATTCACAATTGGCATGTATTATAAGTGTAAGTCTGTAAGTACTTGTGTCACATTGTGAGTCTGCAGGGAGCCTGTGTGGGTTTTAGGTGGTTGTACTTGTGTCACATTGTGAGTCTAGGGAGCCTGTGTGGGTTTTAGGTGGTTGTACTTGTGTCACATTGTGAGTCTAGGGAGCCTGTGTGGGTTTTAGGTGGTTGTACTTGTGTCACGTTGTGAGTCTGCAGGGAGCCTGTGTGGGTTTTAGGTGGTTGTACTTGTGTCACATTGTGAGTCTGTAGGGAGCCTGTGTGGGTTTTAGGTGGTTGTACTTGTGTCACGTTGTGAGTCTGCAGGGAGCCTGTGTGGGTTTTAGGTGGTTGTACTTGTGTCACATTGTGAGTCTGTAGGGAGCCTGTGTGGGTTTTAGGTGGTAGTACTTGTGTCACGTTGTGAGTCTGTAGGGAGCCTGTTTGGGTTTTAGGTGGTTGTACTTGTGTCACGTTGTGAGTCTGCAGGGAGCCTATGTGGGTTTTAGGTGGTTGTACTTGTGTCACGTTGTGAGTCTGTAGGGAGCCTGTGTGGATTTTAGGTGGTTGTACTTGTGTCACGTTGTGAGTCTGTAGGGAGAGTGTGTGGGTTTTAGGTGGTTGTACTTGTGTCACGTTGTGAGTCTGTAGGGAGCCTGTGTGGGTTTTAGGTGGTTGTACTTGTATCACGTTGTGAGTCTGCAGGGAGCCTGTGTGGGTTTTAGGTGGTTGTACTTGTGTCACATTGTGAGTCTAGGGAGCCTGTGTGGGTTTTAGGTGGTAGTACTTGTGTCACGTTGTGAGTCTGTAGGGAGCCTGTTTGGGTTTTAGGTGGTTGTACTTGTGTCACGTTGTGAGTCTGCAGGGAGCCTATGTGGGTTTTAGGTGGTTGTACTTGTGTCACGTTGTGAGTCTGTAGGGAGCCTGTGTGGGTTTTAGGTGGTTGTACTTGTGTCACGTTGTGAGTCTGTAGGGAGAGTGTGTGGGTTTTAGGTGGTTGTACTTGTGTCACGTTGTGAGTCTGTAGGGAGCCTGTGTGGGTTTTAGGTGGTTGTACTTGTATCACGTTGTGAGTCTGCAGGGAGCCTGTGTGGGTTTTAGGTGGTTGTACTTGTGTCACATTGTGAGTCTGCAGGGAGCTTGTGTGGGTTTTAGGTGGTAGTACTTGTGTCACGTTGTGAGTCTGTAGGGAGAGTGTGTGGGTTTTAGGTGGTTGTACTTGTGTCACGTTGTGAGTCTGTAGGGAGAGTGTGTGGGTTTTATGTGGTTGTACTTGTGTCACGTTGTGAGCCTGCAGGGAGCCTGTGTGGGTTTTAGGTGGTTGTACTTGTGTCACGTTGTGAGTCTGTAGGGAGCCTGTGTGGGTTTTAGGTGGTTGTACTTGTGTCACGTTGTGAGTCTGCAGGGGGCCTGTGTGGGTTTTAGATGGTTGTACTTGTGTCACGTTGTGAGTCTGTAGGGAGCCTGTGTGGGTTTTAGGTGGTTGTACTTGTGTCACTTAGTGAGTCTATAGGGAGCCTGTGTGGGTTTCAGGTGGTCGTACGACTCAGTCATCCTGCCTCCATGGAGGTTGTGCTTCGTAAACGTGTCAGCATCAACGTCTACAAGCGACAGAGCATCACAGAGAAACTCAAGAAGAGGATTGGGAAGGCTGTGAGTATCTCTCAAATACCTCATCCCCCAAACTCATCTTCCAACCAATCTTTATTCCTATTGGTTCCTCTACCTGCCAGCCCATATTTCCACTGGGCTAAGTTCCCAACAGTCTGCCTGTTAAACATCCCCTCTCGCCACCAACTCCTGTCTCGTGGGTTTTGCCATTCATCCATGCAGCCTACCTTAACCCGTTTATAACCTTATTTTCAAATGTAACCCTTGACGTTGCTCACAGTTCTGCAGCGGAGAGAAATTACAAATGCACGCATGCACGCACGCACGCATGTACGCACGCTCACACACATGCACAAGCCACTTTTTTGAGAGAGAATTATCCATGTTGAGATGATGATTTATTGCTAAAAACTGAGGTTATGGATGGTATAGTCACTTGTTATTGTTCTGAATTACTTGCAGTGAATTAGCTATCTCTATCCATATTTCCCCCATTCCTTAACAAGTGAAATGCTTGCATGACCGCATGAAGTGATTGCATGAAGTGCATGTTGCATGCTGTCATCAGAGTTGTGTAGCTATATGCCTTGACATGGGTGCAAATAGGGAAAGACCACAGTTACTCTCACCATTGGTGGTAATAATAGCATTTCCTGAGCCCCTTTGAAAATTTTTCTAACGATTTTCTGTAGACTTCCACAGCACGTTAAAAGTAAAAAGCATGTGCTTGCCTTTGTGGATGCATATAAATATTAATGCATGTATATATATATATGCATATATATAATTTATATATGCATATATATTAGCATATATATATATGTGCGTGTGTATGTATGTAAATATAGGTATATATATATGTATGTGTATATATATGTGATGCGCCACGCCAAAACCAGGCGCTTCTCGCTAAATTTTTTTCGGCGCAGGAGCCTAAAATGCATGGTGCCCGTTCGAATTGTCGAAAATCGGTTAACGACGGAATCGAACAACGAAATTATCCAGCTTTCCATAAATCCATTTATATAAGCTGAAAGATTGTTCAAACTAGTAATATTTAGCACTTTATTGAGGCCCCTGATTAGCGTCGCGGTTGAGAAGTCTGAAACAAAGCCATGTTTACGCGCTTTTGATCGACTGTCTTCGCTCGCTTACAAGTGGGAAACCCCACATGTTATACATGGCTGGAAAGCTTATGACGTCAACTACACGCGTGATTGGGAATCTCTTACTCTAGACCAATAGAACAGCTCCTATTATACATACTTTATCCAGCAACAAAGTGCTGTTGTTGCTATGGAAGTTGCGAAACGCTCGCTGATTGGTCGAAAACGTAAGCGCGCATGCGCAGTCGGCTTGTTTACACATTCCTTTCGTCTTTGTTCGCCAGTTTCGCCTGCTGTTTTCGTCTTCGATTCGTTAATGAATTGCACTATGGCATCGAAAGAAGCTTATTTAGCTACCGAGTTGGATCGTGCGAGGGGGTGCAATCTCGAGGACAGCAATTTAGCTGCAGTGATTGAAGATTACTTCGAAGGCCGCGTCGAGCCCGTGGAAGTCGCCTCGGCAGGGGCAGGGGAAGACCACATTGAGCCTGCACTGGTTGGCTCAGCGCCAGCGGGAGCGGACTTTCCAAATTGGGGAAACTGACATTGTGTAATGTTATTATATATGTAATGTGTAAATAATGTTTTATTTTAAGATATTTCAGGGATTTACTTTAGGGGTTCGGCACCCAGTGCTCACGGTAGTCTCTGGGAATACCAAACCTGGTAGTAAATGAGGTGGCATTCAATAAATAATAGGTTTTTCCACTTTATACTTCTGCATCTAATTTATACACACCTACTGGAGGAACATACAAAATTTCATTCCATTTGGAGCATTATAAGTGCATGGTTGCTATGGGAGAAGCAATTTTTCAATGTAGATTTTTAAGGCTGATTTTCTCAAAACTATTATTCCAAGAACGTGTACACTACAATTGTAATATCTTGGCCCATGAGTAAGGTACACTCTTCATGTTGGTGTCATTTTAAAGCTGTGTATCTCCTCTATTTGAATCTGTAATAAAATGTTTTTGTAAAATTGTCGAGAAGAGCCTGGTTTTGGCGTGTGGCATCACATATATAAGTAAATATTTGTTTTTATGTATTTGTATGTATATATAATTTATTATTATTATGATTATCGTATTTCATTATTTCTTATTATTTTATGAATTTGTATATTTACGGTGGCTCCCATGGTAGCCACAAGTTACGTCTTAATGGGAGTCTCCAGGACCATTTATTTATGTTATTTATAATTTTTAAAGCAGTCTGTATCATACAGCATACAGACTGTATGCTTGGTGAAAATAAGAGTCCGAGTCAGCTGAAGCAGTAGTGAGTGTGCATTACCTGCATGTTGTATGAACAAAGCATAACCTGCATGTTGTATGCACAGAGCATGCGTTGTATGTTGCTAATCTCACTGCATGTAGCCCAATGCATGCGGTCGGCTCACGTCGCTTCTGTTGTTTCCACCGCTTTGCTGTGTCTGTGTCGTCGCCGCCACCACTGCTGCCACCTGTAGGTGATGATGTCAGTAACTGGTACGGACTACTTCCAGGATTCGCTCTTCTTCTCGGCTGTCACATACGAAATAGTCTCCAACATACCAAAGGTGAGCATCATGTTAGAAATAATTTTTTTTATAATACTCATTGGTGTGGAATAGCTAATCGTGTAGTGTATCATTAATATGAGGAAGGAAGAGGAAGCTGGTGAGGAGCTGGCTAAGGTGGGCTGGAAACAATGGAGGGGGGAACAGTTGACGAAGAGAGCCAATGCACTCAGAGTGGAAGGTAGTGGGAGAAGAGGAAGACCGAGACTGAGGTGGAAGAACTGCATGGAGAGAGATTTGGCGGGAGTGGGAGTTGAGTGGAGGATGAGAGCGAGGGATAGGGGGGAGTGTAGACGGTTGGTAGAGTTGGCAGTGAAACGGTACTAGTGACGATGAAGAATGGGAAACAAAAATCGACAACCAGTAGCAGTGCCAGCCTCACCCCGGACTACAGGGATAAAGAAGAGAGCAACAACAAATATCATATTTTATTTTTATTGTTGATTATTTCTGGCCAAGTCTGCCAGTTTGCTAATACTTGTCAGTGTAGTTAGTTATGTTTGTTGGGCCCTATTCTTCAGACTATATTATCACATGTGTGTACATTTCATTATGTTAAATTATATCCTGTCTGAAAGCTGATCAACAAGATATTCCATGGAACAGTTTGATAACATTACAATAGTATTGAACACAACACTAATCCACTTTTCGTTCCTAGTGTTAAGACAAACGTTGGAACTAGAGTGTTCTTAGTTGCCGCAACAGCTCTGTGGAACTCACTCTCTGTTAGCGTTAAGTTGGCAGGAATTATAATAACATTTCGTTGTCAACTAAAAACCCAACTGTTTAAACTCGCTTATCGTCAATAGCTCCTCAGCATACCGATCGAACTGTTTACGACTGCAATTGTTAACCAATTAGAAACTGTCTAACCCTTTTCTTTTGGTGCGCTGCTGAGCTTAGATTTTAACTCAGTAAAAGTGTTTTATTGTATTGTATTGTAACAAGATTCAACAAACAACCATCCAGATATCTGTTAATAATCGACCTATGCAATGTGTGCTAAGACATATATTACTGTTGTTTCTGTGAAGGCATCTGAGGACCTTGAAGACAGAGAGAGTCTCGCTCAGATCGCAGCGTCTCAGAACGAACAGACGACAGCTGACGGGGAAACGTACATAGAGAAATACATCCGCGGCGTGTCTGCATTTGAGAGTGTACTTACCCTCGACAAACTCAGACAGGTACTGCCACCTGGTGCATTCTACTGCAACTCTTGCATGTGTAGTCACATGTACATTTCGTGTTTGTTTTGGTTATGTTTCACACAATGGTGCAAGTGGTAGTTATAATAGAAGTCATTAACTGTATGTTTGAGACAGAATTATAGGTGTTGTCTTCAATAATTCTTTTGCAGTCTATGTAGGATGTAAATCGTCAAGGTTTTTATTTTTCCTAATGCTTCATATGGTAATGATCAAACATTCTGTGAATTTGAATGATTTGGACTTATTCTCTCAGTAATGACAAACTGATCAGTATAAAAATAAATTACTCTGAGCAACATGATTATTTTAACAAGCAAGCATGTTAGTGACAAGGTGGCAGCATGAGATATACCAGAGTTTCTTTGAAATAGCCGTTATATTATGTGAACATACAAAATTCCATCTTCTAGGAAATATTTAATATAATTGGTTAGTATAACAGGCAAGTGAATACACTGAAGTCTTCAAGGAAGTAATGCACAGAATGCGTACATGTTGACGTGTTTGTCTGCAGGAAGTGACAATAAAGGAACTTCTGGCAGCCCGCGGGAAGCCGCTCAGAAAGTCCACAAGTGTTCCAAATATCAACAATGTAAGTGCTTGATTGACAGTTATACAGACAAGAACAATTATTGTCATTACCTTCAGTAATTGTTTTACAATTCATGTGGGATTTAAATCGCCATAGCTTTTATATTTGCCGACGATGATGCTTTGTACTAGGGTTGACTATCAGGGATAGTTTCATTATTATGATAGTATTGCGATAGCTGTATGACTACTGCAGTACTGTTGCAATAATTTTTTGATTATTGCGATAGTACAGTGGAACTTCACTTAGAGGTGACTGTATTAGTGGGACTAAATGTCCTATACTTCACTGTTATGGAAATAATTTGGGACTGTCCCTGGGTGACCACAGTGGCGAGGTGGCTGTGTTACCGAGGTGACTGTAAAGCAAGGTTCAACTGTATGCGATTGTATTGTGGAGTAGCGAATAGCCAGGAAAGCAGTTCCACACCATAATTTATAGATAGCGCTACCAGGTGGCCTTAATGGCACTTCATTCAGAACGGTGTTTTTTTTAATAACCCTGCTCTGGTCAATGGTTGTTGGTGTTAGGTTGATAACAAATAAGTACAATTACCACATAAAGTTGAAAAAGCATTTTATGAACAGTATTACAGTGTCACAAGTAGCCCGGCTGATTTGTTTTACCAACTAATGTTACTATCAATAGTGTACTGTAGATGATAGCTAACGATAATTAAATTTACTATCGATAGTATTGCATCATCACATCGACTATTGTGATGCATCGATAGTTTGGATGTATTGTTGCACACCTAGTGACTTCATATAGTGACGATCAAATATTCTGAAAATTTTAATGATTTGGACTCTTCATTCTGTTAGTAATGGCAAATGAAGTAATGTTGTATCTGTCTGATACGTCTGATACTCTTGACATTAAAGATGCTATAATGTTGTATCTGTCTGATATGTCTGATACTCTTGACATTAAAGATGCTATAATGTTGTATCTGTCTGATATGTCTGATACTCTTGACATTAAAGATGCTATAATGTTGTATCTGTCTGATATGTCTGATACTCTTGACATTAAAGATGCTATAATGTTGTATCTGTCTGATACTCTTGACATTAAAGATGCTATAATGTTGTATCTGTCTGATATGTCTGATACTCTTGACATTAAAGATGCTATTTTAATTTTATAAAACTGCATCTTAAAGTTATACTTTCATTTCTCAGCTTTGAGTTGTGAAACTTTAATGAATTAATATTAGAACATAAGTGCAACATTTTGCACTCAACTAGACACTCATAATATCTCAGGCGCATCACCAAAAGAATCACACTTAGCAAAAGTAAGAAAGGTCACTAATAAACCTGTAAGGCAATTGTGCAAATGTCTTGTAATTTTTCAGATGCTTACGTCTCCAAGAGGCATAGAAGAAATGGTAAGTTTGCTGATTTACAAAACATGCCCATATATAGGACCAGTGCCCCCATGTCGTGGTCATTATAATAATGTTTCCTAAACCAATACTAGCAATCATTTTCCTGATAATGCATTTTTATAATGCGTCATGTCAAAGCAACAATTTTCGACACTACATGAAATTGGTCTCATTGGAGGAGGGGGTTACTCTGTAGCTGTTTCATTGGAGGAGGGGGTTACTCTGTAGCTGTTTCATTGGAGGAGGGGGTTACTCTGTAGCTGTTTCATTGGAGGAGGGGGTTACTCTGTAGCTGTTTCATTGGAGGAGGGGGTTACTCTGTAGCTGTTTCATTGGAGGAGGGGGGTTACTCTGTAGCTGTTTCATTGGAGGAGGGGGTTACTCTGTAGCTGTTTTATTGGAGGAGGGGGTTACTCTAGCTGTTTCATTGGAGGAGGGGGGTTACTCTGTAGCTGTTTCATTGGAGGAGGGGGTTACTCTGTTACTGTTTCGTCTAACGTCTCATTGGAGGAGGGGGTTACTCTGTAGCTGTTTCGTCTAACGTCTCATTGGAAGAGGGGGTTACTCTGTAGCTGTTGCGTCTAACGTCTCATTGGAGGAGGGGGTTACTCTGTAGCTGTTTCCTCTAACGTCTCATTGGAGGAGGGGGTTACTCTGTAGCTGTTTCCTCTAACGTCTCATTGGAGGAGGGGGTTACTCTGTAGCTGTTGCGTCTAACGTCTCATTGGAGGAGAGGGTTACTCTGTAACTGTTGCGTCTAACGTCTCATTGGAGGAGAGGGTTACTCTGTAACTGTTTCGTCTAACGTCTCATTGGAGGAGGGGGTTACTCTGTAGCTGTTTCCTCTAACGTCTCATTGGAGGAGGGGGTTACTCTGTAGCTGTTTCCTCTAACGTCTCATTGGAGGAGGGGGTTACTCTGTAACTGTTTCGTCTAACGTCTCATTGGAGGAGGGGGTTACTCTGTAGCTGTTTCCTCTAACGTCTCATTGGAGGAGGGGGTTACTCTGTAGCTGTTTCCTCTAACGTCTCATTGGAGGAGGGGGTTACTCTGTAGCTGTTTCCTCTAACGTCTCATTGGAGGAGGGGGTTACTCTGTAGCTGTTTCGTCTAACGTCTCATTGGAGGAGGGGGTTACTCTGTAGCTGTTTCCTCTAACGTCTCATTGGAGGAGGGGGTTACTCTGTAGCTGTTTCGTCTAACGTCTCATTGGAGGAGGGGGTTACTCTGTAGCTGTTTCCTCTAACGTCTCATTGGAGGAGGGGGTTATTCTGTAGCTGTTTCCTCTAACGTCTCATTGGAGGAGGGGGTTACTCTGTAGCTGTTTCTTGTAACGTCTCATTGGAGGAGGGGGTTACTCTGTAGCTGTTTCCTCTAACATCTCATTGGAGGAGGGGGTTACTCTGTAGCTGTTTCCTCTAACATCTCATTGGAGGAGGGGGTTACTCTGTAGCTGTTTTGTCTAACATCTCATTGGAGGAGGGGGTTACTGTGTAGCTGTTTCGTCTAACGTCTCATTGGAGGAGGGGGTTAATCTGTAGCTGTTTCCTCTAACGTCTCATTGGAGGAGGGGGTTACTCTGTAGCTGTTTCCTCTAACGTCGTCTTGTATCAGTGAATTAAAAAACAGTTTATTTGTCAATCGTAGTTCATAAAGATGCGGATTGTCACTGCATTCTGGCAGTTTTGCATTATACCGGCTGAAGTTATATACAGGTCGATGTAGTTCGAAGTTTCATGTAGAGGGTGTGGGGGGTCTGAGGTTACATAACAATGGTTTCATGTAGGTGGTGTGGGGGGTCTGAGGTTACATAACAATGGTTTCATGTAGGGGGTGTGGGAGGTCTGAGGTTACATAACAATGGTTTCATGTAGGAGGTGTGGGGGGGTTGGAGGTTACATAACAATGGTTTCATGTGGGGTGCCTGAGGTTACATAACAATGGTTTCATGTAGGGGGTGTGGGGGGTCTGATGTTACGTAACAATGGTTTCATGTGGGGAGTCTGAGGATACATAACAGTGGTTTCATATAGGGGTGTGGGGGGTCTGAGGTTACATAACAATGGTTTCATGTAGGGGGTGTGGGAGGTCTGAAGTTACTAACAATGGTTTCATGTGGGGTGTCTGAGGTTACATAACAATGATTTCATGTTGTACGTTGATGTTTTGAGATTGTGCCTATTGTCGTAAATGTTTTACATTTGCAATTCTGTGATGTCAGAATGTTTTTACATTCAAACTTAAAAGTGTTGATGAACTTGACATGTTCACTGCTGCAGATCCGTGCGGATAGCACACAAGACATCGCCCATCCGCTGGACCATGACCGCTTCTCGCTTGACTTGTTCCGACATCGACAGAGCAGTGAATTTGTGGGCGAATCGTCTGTGTCGCCAAATAAGTCGTTCAACTTGGGTAAGTTTAACGTACCGTCTCAGTTTCTCTGTCTTTCACATTTGGCTCATTTTGAAATTGCAACCTTTGTGTGTCACGTTAACCGTGTTTGGCAGGAGCTCACAAGGTTATGGAGGTCGTTTCTGGGTGTTGTGTTTGAAATGCCTGCTTAGTTTTAGGGCCATAGTGGTTATGGCGATGATTTTGCGGAGTGAGCTTTTTTGAGTTACATATAGATTACAGTTGTGAAATTATGTCTGAAGTATACATGAAAACAAATTGCTGCCCATATTTTGAATGGCATCATAGTTCATATGTTGTCCTGTCCTTCGTTGTATTATTAACCTTAACCCTAACGTTTACCCAGAAATTTATAGGAGACAGATATACCTGGATGCTTAAAAACCTCACTAACAATTTGAAATTGTCAACCCTAACACTGAACAGGATTTCCAGTGTGCGAGACATCTGTAGCATGTGGAAACATTTTTATTTGTAATAAGTAAATATATACATAATGTTCACTAAGACGTTGTGTATATTACTTTTCATTCTTGATGAGTCCAGGCGAACACACATGGAATTTAACTATTGAAATTGTTGTTGAATTTATTCACATACATCTGGGATGGTTATATTTTTTGGCTATGAACCAGTGGTGACCGGCAGCAAGCTGCATTCATGATCATTATTTTTCAAATGCATTTATGTGAAGTGCCAGTTTGCATAGTATTTCATAATCCTTATGCTTCAAACTGCAACTCATGTATACTGGCAAAACATTTTATGAGAAATCCAATATGTTGTCCCTGGTTGCAGTGTTCACAAGATATTTAACTTACCTATGCTTTCTACGATATATCGCCAGGGTTTCACCTAGAGCAAAAACACTGGGAGTATTACCATGGTATTGAGGGACTCCGCAAACTAAACCACTTGGTGGCAGCACACGACAATCCAGTCCCGTCACTCACGAATGCTTTACTAGTTTTTGTTAACAACATATGTCGCGACAAAATATGGACGTTGGACTCTTGTACAACTAAGAGAAGAACTTTGTCGAAGGGATACTCATGTATCTCGCAGAAAGGGAGACGTATTTCTGGAGGCGAATGAACACGCGTTGGCACATATATGCGATTGTCATGCAAGGCAAAAATAATCGCGGGACTAGTATAGGTCCCAATGTCACAGTCGATGTAAACAACAACAGGAAGTATGTTTGAGGGACTGGGTTGTTGGGGGAGCCATCTTGGTATTGCAAAGTCTCCCACTTTGAACAATAGACTCAAGTCTGAGTTATTATATTGTGAACTTCTGCCAAGTTGACTTTGATCGAGTTCTCTGCACTGTCGATACTTGTTGTGTGTGCAGACATGGTTTATGTGATTATTGCTTCCCTGTTTCACTTACTCTTCTTGCTGGGGTATTCACCCCATCTGAACCACCCCGTTAGCCCTGCTCAAGGTCATCTGGGATGTTGATGGCAATATTAAACCTTTACACAGATATATATATATATATATATATATATATATATATATATATATATATATATATATATATATATATATATATATATATATATATACTTACAGTGTGTGGAGTCTTCATAAGTGTTAAATTGGATCTGGTGGCTGAAAAGGTTTTTAAAATGGTAATTTAAAAAAGTCTCGTTTGATTTCTCCAGACCAGGCCTAGGCCCTCAGCTATAATTCAACAAAGGTGGAATGGACTGCATTTCACTCAGCGATATGCTTCATTAATTATAATTAAATAATACAGATTAATCACCAAATGGCTGCCAAAGGGTGGCTGAATTTTTGTCTTTTACTTGTTTTAAATTTGTCATGAAGGAAGGTCTTAAATGTTTAAAGTCTTAAGAAGGTCTTCAATATGATCAGCCCAATGCCACACATGCCCGATAATTCTCTTCCAGTCATCAGTTTCATTTCATCCGTTAACTCTAGCGACAGATGATACGGAGTCTGTCAGATGACCTTATGCAAGTGAATGGGGTGGCTTCATCATTGCTATTCTTGTGTCTGCGGCCCCTGCTCTGCACTTGTGTCAAACTAAACTCTCTGAAATGATGATTACACATATAGTGTTACAGATTAGTAACTCAACACCCGGGTGCCCCTTCCGAATTAACTCCCATTACCACCCCAGCTCTTAATGATGCTGTCTTATTGTATATATGTGTTTTACTGTTTCGGGGACCTTCTCAAAGTGTTGTCTGCATTTTCGATTTTGTTTCCACTGAAATTAAAGTTTAGTAGGCAAATAAAAAAATGCAAACTACAATCTCCCAATGCTCTCTTACAGTGATACTGTAAGAGACGTTGCGCATCAGTGGTTCAAACTACAATCTCCCAATGCTCTCTTACAGTGATACTGTAAGAGACGTTGCGCATCAGTGGTTCAAACTACAATCTCCCAATGCTCTCTTACAGTGATACTGTAAGAGACGTTGCGCATCAGTGGTTCAAACTACAATCTCCCAATGCTCTCTTACAGTGATACTGTAAGAGACGTTGCGCATCAGTGGTTCAAACTACAATCTCCCAATGCTCTCTTACAGTGATACTGTAAGAGACGTTGCGCATCAGTGGTTCAAACTGAAATATTAGTAAACAGAATTGTACTTGTAAGTTAACAGTCTTTGTGGTGTAGTAGGATTTTTATCAGTTGTATTTTTATATTGCAAACATGAGCAAAATTTATTTAAAAAAAGTTGTCATACTACTGCTGAGAAGAAGAAGAGTGTGCAGGGGTGCCATACTACTTGTGAAGAGGGCATCATAGTATGTATAAAGGGGTGTAATGAAACACTGGCAAGGGGTGTATTGAAACACTGGCACCCCTTCATAGTTCATACTACTACTTATAAAAGGGTGCCACAGTACTTATAAAGATGGCACTATGGTATTTGTAAATGGGTGTCATGATACTTGTAAAGGGTTGTCATGCTTCTTGTAAAGATACTATCATGATACTTGTAATGGGGTGTCATACTACTTGTAAAAATAATACCACGATACTTGTAAAAGAGTGTCATACTACTTGTAAAGATACTATCATGGTACTTATATAAGGGGGTGCCATAATATTTATGAAGGAACCACCACAGTTTTTGTAAGGACCTCAGTACTTCTTGAGAAGATGCCAGTATACTCATTCAGAGGTTTCTGTAGCCCTCGTTTCCTGACAACTAACTACTAGACTGTTTGAATGCGGCCCCTAATCGTGATGTCTTTCTTTTTCAGCCCGCCCAAATTTCCTCAATCTCCGAACTAACATTTGTAGTTCTTCTAAACGTATGTGCCAATCTTCTACCATGCGCCGCATGCTAAACGTTGTCTACACGCAGTCCTATGCACCATTGTCAGCTTTCTCTGCACGTGTGCATGAAGTCTACGACACTTTGATGGCAGTGTACATAGAGTGACGACTACAAAATCTTAGGCTGCGTTCAGCTCCTCACTTTTAGGGTTATTCCGTAAATAAATTTATGAATGCAATTTTTTAGGATTCCCATGATACACAATAATATTTTTAAGATATTAATATTAGTACATGAACATACTGAACCCCACTACCCATATATTATGGATAAAGGTGCCTTTCCAATATCTGGAATAGACCTTAGTCAAATGATGACCAAGTGTGAACATCTGCTATAATACCCTGACCCAAATATCATTAATTAGAATTAATAATTTTAGATTTCAGACAAACCAGGCCGAAAGCACTGTAATGTTTTCTTGTAAACTAATTGTACAAACTAGTGTTCGCGATATATTTCGATGTATATTATTGGTTGCAATGCTCCTGTTATTGTCTTCTTCAATTTAAGCTCAGAACTCTCTTAGCCAGATATAAATGTGGCTAGAATATTTTCGAGCCGTGATATTGTCTAATTGCTCCACTGGAAATAATTGAAACCAAACCGTGGTGTTGTTTGATGTTAGTTTGAATGTGTATTCATTGATCAAATACAAAATAAATTGGTCATCACAATCTTTAGTTAGCGCCTGAAAGTTCTGTCTGTTTGCATTGAATGAAATATTTCTCATCTGTGCATGAAGTGATAGAATTTAGTGTAGTATTATGGTATTAGTAAGAGTAGCAGCAATAGAAGTAGCAGTAGTAGTAGCAATAGTAGTATCAGTAGCAGCAATGTTGGTTATAGTTACACATTAAAGGTCCCTCTTCAGTTCGATTTTCAGACTCATTTCGCGAAAAATTTAATTTATCTCATCTCTCTCTACAACATGTTAGCTCATTTGTGCAAATATGTTGTTAGGTTTTAGTGAAACTGTCAGACAAAGTAATAAATTATTCTTAAATATCTTAATAAACCAACTGTGCATATTACTTAAACTGTTCACACACTATACAGATCTGAACATCAACGAACCTGATTCGCTATGGGCTAAATGAACTGAGGAGGGAGTTGTAATAGGTAATGTTACACATGTATTCATTCTAAATAATGTAAAATGACAAACTCAGAGTGTAAAATGTAAGTGTAAAGCATCCTTTTTATCCACTTGTTCAATATGGTAAAATTTTTCAAATACATGAGATAACATTATAGTATGGCCGACGAGTGCAGTGACTTTGTAGTTGCCCAAATACTTGTAAATGTTTGGCCAGGTTCTGCCAGTCTCTCTACAGAGCTTGGAATTCCAGGGTTGGTAAAATAATATCAAACTTGAACCCCACTGGACGGTCCAGGAGGACCCCAGTGGATGGTCCAGGGGACCCCACTGGATGGTCCAGGAGGACCCCACTGGACGGTCCAGAATATTTATGCAACCAACAACATTATTAATGGTGTAAATGTAAGCGGCTTGAGCACTTTTTACCTTTTGAAATACTGTATTCAACCTATTAAGCATACATGCCCTAATAAGCGTACATGCCCTAATAAGCGTACATGCCCTAATAAGCGTACATGCCCTAATAAGCGTACATGCCCTAATAAGCGTACATGCCCTAATAAGCGTACATGCCCTAATAAGCATACATGCCCTAATAAGCGTACATGCCCTAATAAGCGTACATGCCCTAATAAGCGTTCATGCCCTAATAAGCGTACATGCTCTAATAAGCGTTCATGCCCTAATAAGTGCACACCCTAATTTTTTAATTGATCTTGGTGATCCATATTGTCAATTCCATTCCACTGATGTCAAGGCTCAGCAACAACAGAAGATGAAAGTGTCACCGCTTTGTAGTGCTTTGATCTTTTTTTATCACCTATGAATGTATAAAAAGCTGGTAGCTCCAACCCAGTCCTTTCATTGAATCACTTGCCGGTCACTTCCATTGAGATGAGTCCTGCCTGAATTTTTGTGGAGCTCGTTGCTGGCTATGTGTTTGGCTATCAGTTGAGTGACGTTTTGTTGATTGCGTATATAACATTTGAAGGAGTACGAAGACAAGTTCTGTTTGTGGGGTTGCTGTTATTGTGCATCGTGTGTGGTTGTCGTCTATACAAATGGTTTGTTTTACTCATTGTAACATATTTGCAGACTCAAACATTGTTATTTTTGACCTATCAACTCGTATATAAAATATATAAAAATAAAATGCAAAATTCACGATAAGGTCAGGGATTCTCCCATTAAGACACCAACAGTATCCCTACTCATCTGCTATTCTGGCTACTAATGCAAAATACCAACCATCACATCACCACAATAACTAGATTTTTATTAGTCAATGATAATTCATCAGCATATACATTTGTAACAATTTGCATATGTATGTGTGTGTTATATTTTGGTTACTGCCGCCTGGCAGATGTTCCAAATTTTATTGTTTCCCACTAACATAGCACTTACTGAGTGAATTCCAAAGAGTTGATGCAGCAACCAAAAAAGCCCTGGTTCCAATGTTTTTTGTTTGTTACGGCGTGTCCGAGATTTCCAGAAAATGCTTCAAGGGTTAACACTAATAACACAAAAACATGCAACGCACATGGAAATTATACTAGTGCAGATTAAAATTATTAGTCTTGATAATAACCAAAATGCTTTGCGTATTAGACATTTAATATGCTTGCAATTATTTTATTAGGATACTCATATTAGTAAGACAGACTTGGGTCGGTGCATTTGCAAATGACCATGTTGGGCATCACTGCATTGATGCTAAATTATTGAGTTTCATAGTTGATAGTCTTGCCTTTAAAGGTCCAACCTCAATTTGATTTTGTTGCCCACCCCATGTCAGACTCATCTTGTGAGAAATGTAGCGTATCTAGTTATTCTAGTACATGCTAGCTCATTTGTACAAATTTATTACATAGTTTTGGTTAAATCAATGGACAAATTATGAAATTATTTTTGACTGGATCCGGTAAAAATGTGACAAACAAATGGCAAGAGTGGTCTGGTTCTATATACTATGCCATAAAGCTATTCACGCCTTCACAAGTAATGTGACAAACAAATGGCAAGAGTGGTCTGGTTCTATATACTATGCCATAAAGCTATTCACGCCTTCACAAGTAAACTAATCTAAAAGTCAAAGTCAATTCTTTCAATGATTTTCTCAAAAGTATGTAGTATTTTATTAAACCATTTGCACTTATTACTTAAACTATTCACACACTACAAATTTGAACAGCAACAAACCTGATTTGTGATGAGAATTTACAGTGGGGTTAAAAAGTTAAGGTAGCGTATGGTTAGACTATGTAGAACAACACATAGTGGTTCTTTAAAAAAGTTATTTGTCAGGAAATAATTAGCTATCAATTGTAAATTGCATAGCTCCAGTGATAATTCGATCGCCCTGGTAAGTTACATTACGATTCGCCGACATGTTGTAACTTGTATTCTGTTAATTATTTGTTTTAGTGCTTTGTGTCATTTCCAAGGTGTGGTTTCTTTGTCTTAGAGACTTGAATACCTTCACAGACGTGTGTAATTTGTCATGCTAAACCAGATTGCTATAAAGTTATAAGATGACACCTAGTTTTGCAACTTTTGCCACAAGGTTGGTTCTATGCCATGAAGTTGCGATTTTACATCATCTTGTATTTGCGTGTTTATATTTTTTGGTAGTTAAACAATGTTACTTTGGTGCATGAAAATTAAAAAAACTAGACACGATTTTCAGCTTTGTCTGTGCATGTTGTTTGTGTAAATCGCATAATTACATGTTTGAGTTTTGCAGTGATAAATCTGTACTGTTATTCTGTTTAAAACTATACACTCTTCAAAGAAGTCTAAAAACTTAATTAGTACAAACTTTGTCACAGACAAGAAAACATTTGTTTTTTATAATGTTTAATTAATTATTTATATCTGTGCGATTAATTTGCTACCAATAATCCGTGGCTAAAATTAAAATAACTATTCCGCTTGTCACTGATTCAGCATCAGATATTTATGAGTTCTGCGTTTAAGATTTCTTTAAGAAATACACAACTAATAGTTTAGAAAAATATACATTCGTACAAATGGGTGTGATGAAAAATCACATATTTTATTACGAACAGAAGTGAAAAACAGCTTAAAAAGTAATGATTCATCTATAAGGACATTTTTGCAAGCACCTGCATAACCGATTGTATGAAATAAACTACATAAATTCAGCTATCTGATACTGATACTTATGGCTATATTTGTTTTCAATCAAAATACACATAGTTACTATAATTTTTCATTTCCATTGTAATCATAAGTTTGAATAAAAGTACATCACATTTAGGTAAAAAATAATTAGCATTTGTTGAAGTTGAAGTGGATTTTGGGTTATAAAATATTTGAAAGAAACTAAAAATCAATGTACAGGCTCTATATAACATAAACAGATTAATAGGACACACTAAAATGGTTATTGCAATGTATAATGACTTAATGTGGTATTATTTTCGTTATAGAATAATGTCTCTGATGAATGACAAACAGGTACTGGTTAAAGAGGCACCAGTTGATAAAACAGTTCTTTGGTATGATTTCATTCTGCCAACATCTGCAGTAGATGATGATGAAGCTCTTGTTTCAGCATCTTCCATGTCTGGACTGAGCCCGCAGCCCACAAAGCTGGGGAAGCCACCCTTGAAGACCCTGTTGGAAGAACAGTATGTGCGCGAGACAAAGCCGCTGCTCCGGGAACCGTCCGAGGAGGTCTGTTGTGTGATTACTTTCACTTTCATTTGTGCTATCAAGATTTTAACAACAAGATTGAAAAACATCCAACCAAATCCAACCAAAGCCATCCAAAACAAAAAATCCCACATGACAAATGGACATTGCCTTGTTGAGAGTCGAAAGATTCTGCTTGTAACCCACCCTTCTGAGATTAGAGATCATGTGATTGGCATATCATTAACACCTGTAAAATGATGTTCCTCTGCATGCAATGTAGACAAAAACATTCAAATTGAACATCATTAAAGTGCATTTGGATAGTCAAGATGTTAGGAATAAATATAGACTATATAACATGATTAACAATAGATATAGATTACATAACATGATTAACAATAGATGTAGACTATGTAACATAATTAACAATATATATATATATATAGACTATATAACACGATTAACAATATATATAGACTGTATAACTTGATTAACAATATATATATATATATATAGATTATATAACTTGATTAAATGAGGCTGAGGCTGACAGTGTTTGCAATTTTGGTCAATCAGCGGCGAGCAGCCCCTTAACCCCCAACGCAGCTGTGACGTAGGCTGTGTGTATCGTGTGTATTTTTAATCTGGTTGAGATGTGCAGTTACATTTTTATTTGCTTTTATATTGGATTTACACGCAGCAAAAACTCTTACAATGCTGTACTGTGCAGCATTCGGATGTCAACATGATTCAGCGAGGTATAGACTTTTTTCGATTTCCTTTGGAGAAACAGGCAGTAGTGAAGCAATGGATTCACAATTGCGGGCAGGCTGGTTGGAAACCCACGCGATATGCTAGACTTTGTTCGGCTCATTTTGAAGGGTCGTGTTTTGAAGTTGATATATTTTCAACAACTAATGGGTCAAGATCCGTCAAAACGTCGGCGACGGAGAACGTTAAATCCCGAAACGGTAACAACAATCTTCAAACATGCAAAACTGTCTTGATATTTTAGATGTTGAGTTTACATTGAGTTCAGGTAATTTGTTCCGGGTGGATACAACTAAAAATAATGTTGTTTTGCAATACCAAGTCCAAGGTTGTTTTTAAGCTGATGATGTTATCTTAGGTTATATTGACGTGTCCATATACAATGACCATGTCATTATCAATACGGCAGAGTTCAAGACTCTAGTTTCAGATAGTCAAGTCTTTGTAGGTAACCATGATATTGATCGCGTTTGCTACTATAATGGACCAGGCGCTTAAAGTACCGTTGTGCATTTTGGTCTGCCATACCCAAGTCAGTATGTATGGTGCACAAATAGTTGCTCACATGACCTCGGTCGAGCACATTTGCTCACATTTTAAGTGAAGAGATGTTCGTTTCTGGTTTCCTTATTGACCAACAACCCGTAGAAATAACATTTAGTTTGCCGAAATTCGGCTAATTTGAAGACTTCTATAAGTGCACCGCAAGGGATATTTTGCTTGCGCTATTGGTGTTAATTTAAAGTGTCTTTGCACTTTCATAATTGCTCAGTGACTGCCCACTAATTACCACTGCCAAGCAACCTGTACTCATGGACATGTGGAAGCAGGTGTCTTCCTGTCTAGTGTCTACAATGGATGGCCTATGGCCAGTGCCTAATTGGCATTGAGTCCTGCTCCCCTTTGGCTTAGTGTATATATATATATATATATATATATATATATATATATATATATATATATATAAAATATGTGTGTGCCTAGCCCATGTCTATTGTTAATCATGTTATATAGTCTATATATATATATATATATATATAGACAGACTATATAACATGATTAACGATATATTTAGACTATATATCATGATTAATAATAATATAATTATATATATATATATATATATATATATAGACTAACATTAACAATAGATATAGAAAATATAACATGATTAACAATATATGTATATATAGACTATATAACACGATTAACAATAGATATAGACTATATGAAGTGATTAACAGTAAATATAGGCTATGTGACGTGATTAACAATATATATAGACTATGACGTGATTAACGATAGATATAGACTATATGACGTTATTAACAATAGATATCGACTATATGATGTGATTAACGATAGATATAGACTATATTACGTGATTAACAATAGATATCGACTATATGATGTGATTAACAATAGATATAGACTATATGATGTGATTAACAATAGATATAGACTATATGACGTGATTAACAATAGATATAGACTATATGACGTGATTGACAATAGATATAGACTATATGACATGATTAACAATAGATATAGACTTAATTAACAATAGGTGTAGACTTAATTAACAATAGGTGTAGACTTAATTAACAATAGATATAGACTTAATTAACAATAGGTGTAGACTTAATTAACAATAGATATAGACTTAATTAACAATAGATATAGACTTAATTAACAATAGGTGTAGACTTAATTAACAATAGGTGTAGACTTAATTAACAATAGGTGTAGACTTAATTAACAATAGATATAGACTTAATTAACAATAGATATAGACTTAATTAACAATAGGTGTAGACTTAATTAACAATAGGTGTAGACGTTGTAGCTTTACCTCTATTACATGTTGGTTGTTTCAGTCGGATGAGGAACGTCTCGGCCCAGCGAAGCCGGCCTGCAGACTGACAGTGTCGCCCTTGGCAACGCAGCCAACAAAGACTGCCGTTGATCAAACTCTCTTGCATTCCCCGCACTCAGACAGCGTTGAGAGTGACGATTTCCAGGAATACCAGGAATTCCAGGCTGGGAATCAGGAGGAGACCACGGACACTGCACCGGCGTCGTCTGCAGAAGTCACTGAGAAGTCCCACGGTGCTGGCGCCGTGGCAAAGCTCGACTCTTCAGCAGCGGACAGTTTGGCTTACGCTGCGCAGGTGAACAATTTCGCCCCAAGCATGGCGTCCAGCGGCTACGCCTCCCAGGCCGTGTCTATCCAGACTCTCTCATCGGAGGACTCGGGCAGTGTGAAGAGCATAGGAACGGATGACATCTTAGTTGATGTTTCCATGGCAACTGTAGAGAAAAAGCCTGCCTCTGGGACGGAAGACGCCGTGGAAAAAGGGGTATTACTGGATCAGACCGAAGGTGACTCAAGTGTGACTACGAACGTCAACTCGGAGTTGACAATTGAGGAGACAGCAACAGCTGTCAAGACAAGTTCTGGTAGCAGTGTGCAAGATGTAGACTCACGAGTATCTGAGACGTTTCAACATGAAACTGATGCTGATGATGCCTTGGATACCATGGGTAGTGTAAGTAAAAGTAGCACAGAAGGCACATCGGAAGAAGAACGAGACAGTTGTATGTCTGGTAGCAGTGTACCTGTGTCAGGTGCAGGCGAAAGCAGCAGCAAGTATGACACAGGACTGTCGACACACAAAGATGAAGCCGCCATAGCAGTCGATAACAGTCGGGCGCTAAGCGAGTTGAGTGTGAAACCGGCTGAAGAGAACATTGACTTCTACAGTGAGACTGCCATGGAGGAGCTAGAACGTCTGTCAGACGCCGCTGCAGACACATCTGAGGTCAAGAGTTCAACCAGTCCAGAGAATGTCGCACAAAGCAATATGGCTGGGGAAGAAGCAGGTAAAACGTTCGCCGTACTGAGCGAGCCTCCAAGCGAGGAATGCCGTGATTCTGCGAGCAGTGAGAAAGTGAGACTTCGGCGTAAAGGAAGCGGACCACGGAATATACAGTCTCGACGCAGCCTCAATGTGGAACTTGAATCGTCGATTGCAGCCACCGAGAATGGTGGTCGATATCCGGATATTAAGGCTGGTGTTGATTTCGGGAAAGGAGCCAATTTCAAGAAGTTGCGACCTATGGCGGACAGCCGACCTAACAAGAGTAGTCCGTCTCCGGTGAAGGCGACATACAGACCAGTGTCAATGACCCAGGAGATGATGATGTCACTAGAGGAAGCAATGCAACCTGACACAGAAGAGACACAAAACTCTGGTTTGTTATCAATAATTTTTTGACCATTTGGTCCAGTTAGAGTTATCAAATGAAAAATATAAATAACTGCCCTCGTAGCTGTTATTATTTACGCTCATATATATCTGCACTTCCAAAATACTGGGCAACACAAGGAAGACAAGTTCATTAACATCTATAAGTGCAGAAAATTACTAAGGTTGTCTTAACAAAGATTGTCTTAAGTTGTGACTTGGTCCCAACCAACTATGAGATTATAAAGATAACTTTTTAACCTTTTCTTTTATAATCATCAAAAAAATAATAGAACCTGTTGCCACCAGGACTTACACCTGTGTGTTCTATCATGCAGGTGGGGAGGAGGACGCGATGAGTATGTGCTCCTTTGGGAGTCGGGCAGATCTGCACCGACTGGGAGAAGCTCCTGTGCCTTCCTGGGTCCTGGTGGGAGAGCCTGTCATGGTCCTCTTCTCCAACAGTAGCAGCAAGCCAGGCGCGGTGCAGTTTGTCGGCCAGACTGAGTTCGCTTCTGGAAACTGGGTTGGAGTGTCGCTTGATCAGCCAGAAGGTAAGACATCGTTCAGATGCTGATGCTGGTAGAGCAACATTGAAGTGGTTATACCCTGTATGTTTTTGAGCCCATCATGAATTAGGTTCTTTGATATTCAGATATGTAGTGTGTGAATAGTAATATGCGCAGTCGGTTTAATAAACAGAGCATATGCTTAAGTTGCAAGCTTTGAATCCAATATGATGGGCTCTGATGATTATTAGAATCATTCACCTTTAATGAATCTTTAGGTGTTGTATTGTTAGAGACGTTCAGGTAGCCTTTTGTTTTAATGCAACGTATATTCAAACAAAAACATGACAGATTTCATAAGAACTGCAACTGTCACGTACATAAATGTCCTTATAAGCGAGAGATGTTTGTTTTCAGGCAAGAATGACGGGTCAGTAAAAGGCGTTCGTTACTTCCGCTGTCGTCCGCGGCACGGCATATTTGTACGTCACGACAAACTCATCATGGATAAAAAGCGACGCAACAGCAAGGCGCGATCATCGCCCCTGCGGCGCAGTACGGGCAACCTCTTTTCTCCATCGCCCCAGAAAGAGGCACAATCTAGTCTCGGCGGCGTGTCGTCTTCAAATTCGTTCATGAAGGCGACAGCTGCTAGTTCAGCAAAGCATAAATGAAACTTTTACCCCCATCGTCGATGGGACAGAAACATACTGCTGCTTAATTAAATTAAAGGAGTGTCTTGTTATTTGTGAAATGCGAAGTAAACACATGCAATATAAATATGTCACCATGTTCTATGTGTGAGCTGAAAGAGATTGATGTACACAGTAAGGGAGAAGTGTTATAACGTGTTGATCAAAGTGTGAAATAACTTACATTTATGGATGCTACTTTGACAGTTGATGGCATATCAGTTATTCTGCACAAAGGATAACACATCATTCTGATGTTTTATGTAGATTATTTTTGAAAAAGCATCGCGTTATTCCAAAAACATTGTCTCCGTCAAAGGTTTGTCCCATTACTGCCAGCATTACATGCAAATCAAGCTAATTAATGTTACATGACATAATATTTGTGGAACTTTTAAATTCATATATTCAATAGTCTGCGCAAATAACGAATTCTTTCCGTAGTTAATATATATTCACATTCACGGAATGAAAGAATGTTGCTCGCACACTCTTCTGTCCGGAAGTAAAAGTCAGACCATGTCATGTTCTCTTGAGCACCTGTAGAGTTTTGTATCAATGATGTGTGCCTCCAATATAGTGAGTGCTCCCGGCTCAGTGGAAGTTGCAATGTTTCCAGACACTCGCTGGTTTGTATGATGTCCTTGAACTCTTACAAACTCATTCTTATGATCTCCAGCAGAGGCTCTTTCAAACTGCAATATATATATATATATATATAGAACTAAAATGTCTAAGGCCGCGTCTAACATAATATGAAAGTTTAACTGCTGTCAAATGAATTTCTCGGTTGTATATCTTAGTTTTAACACCGCTAATATTGTGTTCTGTGGTGATAGATACGGTTGATGAACGAGTGCGAAATGTGGTGAATGAGTTTTCACAGAATACGTCATTTATAGGTGTACACTGCTGAGTCAGATATGTATGTACATTGTGTATGTAGATACGTTGGTCGGATTTCTTGACGTGACGAAAATGTCATTCGTCTGACTAAGGCTTTCTTTGTCGTCTGCAAGAACATCCGATCAGCTGTGCACCGTCTACTATGGAATTTGCCAGTCGACGCGAACAAAACAAGAGAGAACAAGTTGGCATTGTTTTGTCGCAACCTACTGCAACATGGAGATGACGTAATGAGTGCTAATGCGTAAGGGTCACAATCACAATCTTAAGTTACATCAATCTTGAGTTACATCAATGTTCTTATTTTCATAATATTTACATAGTAGTTTACATGATTGCTTAAGTCGCACGTACGTACTGCATAACCAAATAGATCAGACACCAATGTATATTTATTGTGCCGAGGAGAGATCGACAACTAACTTGATTGGACGTCGTTCTGTTATTCTCGCGTAGAAGGAAACGTCCAAAGAGCAACAACAAGCTGACGTCGAATTGGCAACTGCTTCCAAAAATACATGCCCCTTTACATGTATGTTTGAATGCATGCATGTATATTTAGAGCTTTTCTGGCACATTATTATCATATTGTACTGAGTACGCTGTGTGGAAGTTGCGAATATATACTACTAGGAATAGAACGGTGGTTGTTCTGTTAATGATGTAATATTTGTCTTCATGTTGATACCCGTAAAGTGTTTGCCTGTACAGGATTATGTTTGCATATACAAAATGGTGTAATATATATATAACCGTATGGTGCTGTGCTTGTTGTTAGGAGAAATTGCAAGGATGTTCCTTTAATGGAAGCGGTTGCTGCTTATTGGTATTAAAATGTGGTATTGTTGTATGTGGTGAATTATGTGAAACTGTCAATTTTATGGCTCAAACATACCCGATACTCCAAGTCTTTGTGTCATCGTCTTAGTTGGTTTCTCTACCAAACACGAGACGGCAACGTCCGTAGTCAGTGCACCAAACCCCGGCTACTGCACTGCGCCGTGTCGTCGGGGGCGTCTTCGTGCAGCTCTCTCTCTCTCGGCAATCCCGGATGTCCGTGGTTGCTTGAGTGGCGATGTCTTGAGCCGCAATGAATTTGTTGTAAATAAATCGCCGTTCCGGATCATTTACATCCGGACATAACATGCCAACAGGGTAGCTGCTAAGCGTCAACGCTAGTTTGCAGCCCTTGTAAGAAAGGTGACAATGGAAAGACGGGAGAGAGCCTTTCGGTGGAGCGTTGATGTGTCGAGAACACGAATGGTTGGACGTTGATATGGAGACGGTTCGTCTTCTCGCTCGCTCGTGTTGTAGCAGTCTGTGATCGACTTCCCAGGAGGTTGTGTCCACCGAGAATGTGGACTCTGAGAAGTGATGTGTTATTTAGAGGTCAGCTGATTGAAATTGACTTATTTATTAGTGCGGCCAATTTGTCATGTGACATTTCAGGCTGACTTTGTGCTTTGCTGCTAGAAGATTGTACATTTTGTTATCGCAATGCAGCTGTACTAGAATAGGTTTACATTCTATAGTTTACTTAATCAGTGATATGCTTGACGTGTCGTCACCATTGTAACCTGCCGTGCTTACATGTTGGAGCGCAGAGGGACGAGGCTGCGCAATCCTTGTAGCAGACATGTGAACCATCTCAAGGGTTCCTCACGTCGAACACGTGATCCGTTGTGTTACAACACATCGGTGACGAAGTCATTAATCGTGTACTGCGAGAACATTATACGTACACAACATTCGCATGCAAATTTACACCCGACGTGTAGGAAAGATAATACATAGGTTAAGTAATGTCCACCCCGTGGGAGCGACGTTTTCATTGTGTAAACCAACGTACGTCTTATCTGAAATTGATAGTCATATATTTCAAATGATGTTGGCATTTGTTGAAAACACTACTTGAAGAAAAGATCGAATCTCGCTCATCTCTTGTTGGAATATTCAAATCATGAAATGTAGACCAACGTTTCATCGTTTAAGATTTGGTACCGTGCCACCAGTAATAGGAGATACTTTTGCGAATGTATTGCAGGATGTGTATCAGTGTTGTTGGCTGTACACTGCACGTTCGTTCTTGTTGCGTTCGATACAACGCAATTGTATACATAGCAAAAGTCGTCACTTGTGTTATTGCTTCGTATGCAGTGGTATTGCTAATTTTGCAATGGTGTTCAACTATACATAGGACATGGTAGACAGTGCAATTTAAACCGGCGGACGTACGACGTGGTCGTCTCAGACGCGACGTTTGTAGTCTGGACTGCATAATAATATTAACGGGCTTCACGCAGTGATACCCATAATGGCATACTGACGCAACTTGGAGAGACACTGAAAACACGTTAAGATTGCTATGTACGCACAGGTCTCATCACTTGACGTTGTAACGCAGCCTCTGCCGTCGTGTAGTAGAAAATGTCCGCTTTACTTGTGTCGGCGGGCGCAATTGCTCATCATTTCCGATCGGAAATAAACAATGTTATAACCGCATGTGTGTCCGTCTTCTGTTATTGCAACATTCAGCAGAATGTTGCATGTTGCACTATCGGTATTGCAGGAAGCAGTAGACGATACGGTTAGTGAAACAGGATGCGGACCTAGGCCTACACATAGATATCGATGGAAAGATGTCAGTTTTGCTTGTTTGGAGAGAACAGTGTGTAAGGAAGACGTAGCAGGGATGTACATAGGATAGTACAGACAGGAGGAGACAACAGAGAAGAAAGTGGAAGGAATTATGTGGGACAGAAAGTTGACGAAATAGCTAAATGGAAAGTGTCGGAGGCCTGTGTGGTACCGGCGTGCGTATATGGGTTGGGAACACTTTCATTGACAGGGAGACAGGATGAGAAAGTGCATGTAGCAGAGAATAACTGGGCGCGCAGAAAGGGATCTCGTGCAGGGAAAACTGTGATTGAACGATGCATTGCGGCAGGCCTAGCAAGCTGGTAGTGGATAACATTTCCTCAGGACACTAAAAGGAAAAAAGGACGGATGAAAGCGAAAAACGGACCGGACACGGACAAGGAGAAAGGACAAGCGAAGTAACCGTAACAGTAACGTGGGCACAGCCCTGAAAGCAATACATAGTGTAGGCTTCACCCTACACCCTGACACAGCGAAGAACGCGCTAGAAACAGAGTACATATCGGAGTGAATCATCAAGATCCGAGTTAGAAGGGAACAGAAAATATCAAGCTTCATCCAAGCTTGCCATCTTGCATTGACTCATATTGAGAAGACCAAAAGGAGGAAGTCTTCGAAAAAATTGCGGACACCATCAGCAAGACACCAGACACAGAAGAGCTGATTGGGAGACTTCAACGGTACAGTGATATATTATCTCATTTATAAATGACAGATGATTGTTTTTCATGCTGGTAATAACCTTTGAAATATTGGCTGTCATGTATGCGAAACCATGTAGAATCTATCTGTGCAGATGATTTTTTTGTAACTGATATAATCATGTCCTTGAGTCACGTGACACCTCGGCGCGTCCCCAGTTGAATTGGCTATAACATGTAATATGAGCATTATTCAACTTGTCATTTATTCTAGAATTGTGTCCTGCATTGACCACAAAAGGTGCATTTCTGAGACTGCCCCACAGTAGTAGCAGCAACAACAGCAGCAGCAGCAGCAGCATCAACAGCAGCAGCAGCAGCAACAGCAGTAGCAGCAGTATTAGTGGTAGTAGATGTCGTTATCATTGAAACTGCATCAGTAGCACAAACAGCAGTAACAGCCGCAATACATGCATCATCAGTACCATCAGCAGTAACAGCTGTAGTGCTATAACATATATAACATGTCTTATATGAATACTTCTATAGGCGCATGCCTTTAATAACATGCATTTCTATGAATTTGTTTATATATTTAGAAGACACATTAAAATACAACTCGTTCATGTCCAAATGTAACAGTCTCCTTCAACAGTCACCACGCTGTTACCAGTTCCACTAAAATGTCACACCAACGTCATCTCGCCATGTATCTAGACAGTGCGAGTGATCACAGCACATATAAATACATGATGCAGACGAAATGTTTACGGACAATGGTTAGAGCTTGTGTTAATTATACATATGTATGAAATGGGTAGTATTCCGATGACACGTTACATTAGTTTGCACACGCTTGCCATCGTCATTTGCATCGTGGTTACACCTACAGTTCCCGTGATATTCTTTCCATTGTAGCAGATATAGTGAGAACCACACGTATTTTCGTCCTGTCTTAGTAGAATAATCGAGAACTCGTCGAAGACTTCCACACCCATGTCTGCCGCTTTCACTCTAATCATCTCATTGAATGCGGCCAATGCGAAGTTGTTCCGAGCACCCCTTGTATACATTTTAAAGTCGATGTCACGAAAGGGTGGTGACGTCAGCACGACGAGTTTGAAACCCTTCTGGTGGGAAACGTCTGCAAATGCGGCCAACGATGCGACGAACTGACGGATCCCCGTGGACATTGCAACGGCTAGCCCACGACATGCCGTGTCGTGGGCACCTGTCTGTACAAATACCAAGTCATTCTCCTTGAAAGTGACATTTCCGTCGGACAAAATTCTGCCGAACTCGTCCGAAAACCGATACATAGTGTAGTGAAGGTTACCAACACTTGCATTGTGGTATTTCCTAATCAAACCCGCTGGTCTCTCGTAGCATTCGGCCAACAGGTATTCGAACTTATAACGTATGTGGGACGTCCCGTACATGTAAATGTTACCGAAACTTTTCACACATGCGCACAAAGACGACTTTTTCAACGGCCGGAACCATTTTCCATCATGCAATCTCGCATCCCACCTGTTATGATCGAGGTGCCACGTCACTACGTTCTTTCTCGATGCGTCTCTCTTCAGGGCTCGGATTAGAGGCATGTTCCGGATAACTTGTGATGTTCCTTTGCTTGCTTCATTATCACACACACGTCGTGTCCATATTATCTTATGCAACGACTGGTAAACACTGGAGTAGGCGCTGAAGTTGACACACTGTAGTTGCACGGTCACCTTCCAACATCTCGATTCGGTCGTTTTCACTGGAGCCGGCGGACAATACACTATATACGTGCCGTTGTAGAAGTCACGAAACGAGCAGACGCTTCTAAAATTGGCAGACTCACTAACGCCGTACAAACAGCTACCACCAGACGTCGCTTGGTGCTTGTGTCGTTCAACTACCAGTAGGAACAGGCCGGCGCTACGAATATTCCTGTTTAGCAGCGATACAGTGTGGCGGTATTGAATAATGTCGACGTTTCTAATTTTGTTTCCCTGTCTAAATATCTTCGTTACTGGATTGAGCTTCGTGTAACGGTAGTACTGATCTAACTCTGGCGCCAAGAAGTAATGCTCACCCATCGTGTATGGCCTTCTTCGTGTTGATTGCGATGTCGCCCCGTTGGTGTTCGTTTTCTTCATGCCCCTTACTCTGTGATTAATTACTGGACGTGATTGCGTACGTAACAACACATAGCTCACCACCAGCAGTGTAGTGCAAATGACAATAATCGCCGTATATCGACTGAACCATCGCTTCGTATATGTTCCGAGTTTAGCCATATTTTGTTCGTACGTGTGACCTCGGACGTAGCTTCTGTGTATAATGTCGTCGCTCTAGTACTATTCAGGTATAATTTATAACTTGAAAGCCACGCCGTCACGACTGACCGGCGTTAGCAGCAGGGGGCACTCGCCATTAAATGATGATATATGCTAGAAGTAGTTAGTGGAGGTTTCTGAATCCTTAACCGCCGGAGGCCATGTGTCTGAACGACTTCCGGTTGCGCGCGCAGCCGCAGCATTTCATTAGTAAGCTTACTTTTCTTCAAGTCGCCACTGTTTGCATTTGGATCTAACTTTCAGAAAACCATGCTACAAAATGTACTCCAATTCAGATGTCCCTTTAGGAAATATTCGCCTCACCTAGTCCCGCATTCCACGCGGATTAATCTTGGGCTAACGCAGATAATCACCGTCACTCTCCTAATAGCAACGATCATTGGAACATGTCAACGCGTATCTCGATCAAATCTCAAAATTAAACCAAAATATTATGCCCTAACTTTGAATCCCCGAATTAAATTCCCACCCAAAATCAAATTCAAATCAGACATTGTTACACATCTGTACCTCAGCAGACTGATAGCACTCTCAGGCGACATCCACCCAAACCCTGGCCCATATGGGCGCCCAATTCCAAATATTACCACTTCTCCATCTAGAAATGAGCAATCCATTTCTACCAACACCCAGTCTGACAGCTCCACGCTTAGTACCCCAACACTCCACACATCACAAAATGCAGGCTTAATTTTCGCCCCAAACCCCCAAAACACTTCAACCCCCGAACGCCACAAGAAAACCCAAGGAAACACACTTAAAGGAATTTTGATAAACACCAACACCGTTAAGAGCATAGAAAAAGCAACCCAACTAAAGGCAACTATTCAATATAATAATCCAGACATCATATTTCTAGTTGAAACTAAATTAGATGCAAACTATGCTACATACTCTTTCCTACCACCCAACTATGAGGCCATCAGAAAGGACAGGAATGTCCATGGCGGTGGAGTCCTTATAGCCTTCCGTGACAACATTGTAGCTGAACCCCTCCAAAATTTAAACTCAAATTGTGAAATAATTTGGACAAAAATTAACTTTGCACGAAACAAATGCATATACTTTGCATCTTATTATCGACCCCCAAATGACCACCTCCAATCCCTTGAAGCTCTCCACGACTCCCTAACTAAACTATATAGATCACAAAAAACTCCCCCTAACGTAGTCATAGCTGGAGATTTTAACCTCCCTGATATCAACTGGACACATCACCAGACCAATAATAACAGCACTGCCAGCAAGCATAACAAACTACTAGAAATAACTAACGACTTTGGGCTGCAGAACATGGTAAACGACCCCACATGCATCGCTTCTGGCAACATTCTTGACCTCATACTCACCTCAAATCCCTCCATTATCATCAACACCCACACCACTCCTGGTATGAGCGATCACGAATCCGTGACCTTCAATGTCAACTTAAACCCAGTTCGCAACAAGAAACCCCCCCACCAAGTTTATAGTTACAAATCAGCAGACTGGGACCAACTCAAAGACGACATAGACAAACTAAATCTTGAGTACTTCGACATCGACCCCAACTCACGGGATATAGACATAAACTGGACCTTTTTCCGCGAACGTCTGACTACCTTGATTAACAATAACATACCTAGACGATACACAAAAGCTAAAACCCACCTCCCCTGGATAACACGTGAACTAATTAGAATGCAGAGAAGACGAAACAAAAGCCACAAAAAGGCAAAGCAAACTGGACTAAACAGTGACTGGGAAAAATTTAAGGAACTCCGAAAGAAAGCTACTAAAGCATTAGCAAAATCCTACAAAGACTATGTTAACAACCACATTGGAGACAGCCTGAAAACTAATCCAAAACGATTCTGGTCATTTATTAAGGCAAATAAACGAGAAAACATTGGCATCCCCACACTTCGAGTAAACGACCAACCAATAATTAATGATCGAGATAAAGCAAATGCCCTAAACAACCAATTTAGCTCTGTATTTACCCAAGAAAAGCACCCCATCCCCCAAATAGCCCCCTCTACTTACCCCAACATCCCCCTTCTCGAAATTGGCTTAGATGGCGTAATAAAGCAGCTGGAAAATCTAAACCAGAACAAAGCTACAGGCCCAGATGAACTCCCAGCCAGAGTCCTTAAAGAAACTGCAAAGCAGATAGCTCCCATCATCACCCAAATTTTCCAACAATCATACAACACAGGTAAACTTCCTAATGACTGGCTACAAGCATTAGTAACTCCTATACACAAAAAGAGCCATAAATCTGACCCAGCTAACTACAGACCCATATCACTAACCTGCATCCTCTGTAAAGTAATGGAACATATCATCCTAAGCAACATGTGGAAACACCTGCACAAGCATAACATCATTCTCCACTTCCAACACGGATTCCAGTCGGGACTGTCTTGTGAATCTCAACTCATTGAGACAGTCCACGACTGGATGACTGCTATGGACAACAAGACCCAAATTGACGCAATCCTGTTTGACTTTGCTAAAGCCTTCGACAAAGTGCCTCACCTACGTCTTCTATCAAAATTGACCTCCTACGGAATCACTGGAAACACTCAAAATTGGATCAAATCTTTTCTATCCAACCGCAAACAGAGAGTCTCAGTTAACGGTGCCCTGTCGGACATCACAGATGTCACATCTGGTGTCCCACAGGGTTCAGTTCTAGGACCTGTCCTCTTCTTACTCTACATAAATGACATAAATGGGAACATCAAATCTTCTATACGCCTTTTTGCAGATGATAGTATTATATATCGTAAAATTTCTTCCAAAACCGACCACGAAATTCTCCAAACTGACCTAAGCCAACTCCAAACATGGTCAGACAAATGGCAAATGGAATTTAATGTATCTAAATGCGTCCACCTTCCAATAACAAACAAAACTAAACCCAGCACACACAAGTACTCGTTTTCTGGCCAGCCATTATCCACCGTATCCAGCCACTCATACCTCGGAGTAAAATTGGATTCCAAATTAACCTGGACAAATCACGTCACTGACATAACTTCAAAATCTTCGAAATGTTTAGGCATTATTAAACGAACTCTTGGCCCATGTAAACCCGAAGTTAAGCAAACAGCTAATCCGGCCAAAACTTGAGTACTCTTCACCCATATGGAATCCCCACACCTTTTCACAAATTAAAAGCCTTGAAAGAGTGCAACACTCTGCTGCCAGATTTGTTAAAAATGATTACAGACGGAACACAAATCCAACAGATCTAATTTCTGCCCTTGGATGGCCAACCCTCGAACGAAGGCGCATTATCAAACAAGCCACTACCTTCTACAAAATTCTAAACAACATTATTGAGATCACCCCCCCCCCTCCAGGCCTACTAACTCGCTCTCGAACCCGTGGACAATACATAGCCCCCAAGTGTCGTATAAATGCAATGGTCTTTTCATTTTATCCCAGAGCCATTCGCATATGGAATATGATTCCATCAAAAATTACCAACATAAAAAACCCTAAATTATTTCAAGAAGCTATTATGGAACTCCCTTTCACCACACCTCCTCACCTAAACTGCCTTTAAAACAGAGTGCTCAGCGTTAACTTATCCATGGTGTGGGTATGGAGACTGTCTATTAGGCAAAGTCAATCGCCCTACAATTTTTTTTCTATCTGGCTTTTACTGTAGTAGAGGCGAAGATCTCGTTCATCAAAAGCGTAAGTATTTTCATGAAACGTGAAACCTTACAAAAACGCCTTAAACAGAGCAATAAACACGTCTTTCGTGTCTGTATGCATTCTTATATGTATATCACTAAAGTTACCTGACAATAACCATGTAAAAGTGTGAAATTATTACCTTTTTGTCAGAACGCATGTGCTTGTCAAGGTTTGTATATAACCGGATGTTGTTGTGAGCGAGAAAAGCATGCGGGATTTCCATAGATCTATATAAGGTCACGCTAAGAATTGCCGTCTGCTGGCCATAGAGTTACATCATTAATAATGCCCCTATAAACTATTAACTTACTAACGGGTGTTTTATTTATTTCTGTGCTGCTGGCCCATTCTGGCCTCATTCTACACAAGATCGCGTTAGATCATGTGACCCAAAGGCAACATCACGTGCACAGTATGGCGGCTAATTGTGAAATGTTTTCTATGTCACCGATAAAAGTACTCATAAGTAATTATTTGGAGCACATTTCTTCAGTTTCTTGACGCCCAATCGTCGGTTGTATGTCACGGAATACACATGTGAAACGGTTAGTGCGTATCGGTTTTAAAACTTAAGTTATTAGTTCCGTAGCCAAATGGCTACGGAACTGCCAAAACCATGCTTTAGCAAATGCCGTACGGGACTTTCGCCCCAGAGACGAAGAGCGGGGCGAATTTTTTTGCCTAACTGTCTATGTGTGCATGTGGCAAGGCAGCGACAGTATCCATACACACAACCAACCTATTAACAATTTTCGTTAATCATCTTATACATAAAATAAATAAAACTATCAGATAAAAACCATTTCGGCAACATTAATGATACTAGTCTTTTAATCGAATGTACCACCCACAGCGCATGCGCACAGTCCACCACAAACTCCTGCGTTAGCCCAAGTTTGGGCTGTTCGGAGTAAACCACTTGAGACTTGAGAGCGGTTGGAGGAACACCACAAACCGTACGCAGCGCCCCCTAGCGACTGGAGGAGTACCGAAAGATAACCAGTAGCCATCGATGGTGGACATAGGAACAGCGGTCATTAATAGTATCGTTAATAACTGAGATGAAAGAGTAAGTTAACAGTGGTCATTAACAGGGTCATTAAAAACTGAGATCAAAGGACCTAACGAGGAGACGAGAAACGAACAGAACACGGTATCGTACGAGTGCACACGTATTTTATTGAACAAGCAGCAGCAGCAGCAGCAGCATGGCGATACAATATTGAATATGGGTAGCGTGTAATATCACGACGACTATGACGATGAAGATGAGGCGACTTGCGGATGTTGACCATCACGCCAGATGTCGCGAGCTTAGGGGTGTCTCCACCTCGCCAGAGGGTCATTAATAACTGAGATCAAAGAGTATGTTAACAGTGGTCATTAACAGGGTAATTAATAACTGAGATCAAAGGACCTAACGAGGAGACGAGAAACGAACAAAACACGATGTCATACTATATTTTCTTTATATGTAAATATTTAAAAATAATGCGCTTTTACACTTTATCCATAACTCCTACAGTTTACCCATAATTCCTACAATTTACCCATAATTCTCCGATTGAATAAGAGTACAAGGACATTTTATTAAATATATGAAAATAATGACACAATATCGTCCACAAACGTTAGACAGAGGACTCTAAAGTCTCTTGCCATACCGACATAAAGCTGACGTAAGCTATAAACAATAACTGAGATCAAAGAGTATGTTAACAGTGGTCATTAACTGGGTCATTAATAACTGAGATCAAAGGACCCATCGATAGTGGACATAGGAACGACTGTCTGTTAACAGTGGTCATTAATAGGGTCATTAATAACAGATCAAAGGACCTAACGAGGAGACGAGAAACGAACAAAACACGATATCGTACTATATTTTCTTTATATGTAAATATTTTAAAATAATGCGCTTTTACACTTTATCCATAACTCCTACAGTTTACCCATAATTCCTACAATTTACCCATAATTCTCCGATTGAATAAGAGTACAAGGACAGTTTATTAAATATGTGAAAATAATAACACAATATCGTCCACAAACGTTAGACAGAGGACTCTAAAGTCTCTTGCCATACCGACATACAGGTGACGTAAGCTATAAACAATAACTGAGATCAAAGAGTATGTTAACAGTGGTCATTAACAGGGTCATTAATAACAGATCAAAGGACCCATCGATAGTGGACATAGGAACGACTGTCTGTTAACAGTGGTCATTAATAGGGTCATTAATAACAGATCAAAGGACCTAACGAGGAGACGAGAAACGAACAAAACATGATATCGTACTATATTTTCTTTATATGTAAATATTTAAAAATAATGCGCTTTTACACTTTATCCAGAACTCCTACAGTTTACCCATAATTCCTACAATTTACCCATAATTCTCCTATTGAATAAGAGTACAAGGACATTTGATTAAATATTTGAAAATAATGACACAATATCGTCCACAAACGTTAGACAGAGGACTCTAAAGTCTCTTGCCATACCGACGTACAGCTGACGTAAGCTATAAACGTGCCAGGACATGCAGCTGACGTATGCCGCACACACAACAATACCAAATAAGGACATGCAGCTGACGTAAACGGCATCAGACGCGTCGCGGAAAGTGTACCATCAGTATATTTTCGTTATATGTCAATATTTTAAAATAATGCGCTCTTACACTTTACCCATAACTCCTACTGTTTACCCATAATTCCTTCAATTTACCCATAATTCCTACAATTTACCCAGCACACATATGTAGTGTAGTGTGTTTGTTCCTTCACCGAGCTGTTACTCACAGACCCCTTATATTCTGATTGACCAGGCGAGGCAAAATGCTCTGGGTACAGTGACCATGTATTCTAGCTGTGTGCTGAGGGTACAGTGACCATGTATTCTAGCTGTGTGCTGTGGGTACAGTGACCATGTATTCTAGCTGTGTGCTGTGGGTGCAGTGACCATGTATTCTAGCTGTGTGCTGTGGGTACAGTGACTACGTATTCTAGTTGTGTGCTGTGGGTACAGTGACCATGTATTCTAGCTGTGTGCTGTGGGTACAGTGACCATGTATTCTAGCTGTGCGCTGTTGGTACAGTGACCATGTATTCTAGCTGTGTGCTGTGGTACAGTGACTATGTATTCTAGTTGTGTGCTGTGGGTACAGTGACTATGTATTCTAGCTGTGTGCTGTGGGTACAGTGATCATGTATTCTAGCTGTGTGCTGTTGGTACAGTGACCACGTATTCTAGCTGTGTGCTGTGGGTACAGTGAGCATGTATTCTAGCTGTGTGCTGTGGGTACAGTGAGTATGCATTATAGCTGTGTGCTGTGGGTACAGTGACTATGTATTCTAGCTGTGTGCTCTGGGTACAGTGATCATGTATTCTAGCTGTGTGCTGTGGGTACAGTGACTACGTATTCTAGTTGTGTGCTGTGGGTACAGTGACCATGTATTCTAGCTGTGTGCTGTGGGTACAGTGACCATGTATTCTAGCTGTGCGCTGTTGGTACAGTGACCATGTATTCTAGCTGTATGCTGTGGTACAGTGACTATGTATTCTAGTTGTGTGCTGTGGGTACAGTGACTATGTATTCTAGCTGTGTGCTGTGGGTACAGTGATCATGTATTCTAGCTGTGTGCTGTTGGTACAGTGACCACGTATTCTAGCTGTGTGCTGTGGGTACAGTGACCATGTATTCTAGCTGTGTGCTGTGGGTACAGTGAGTATGCATTATAGCTGTGTGCTGTGGGTACAGTGACTATGTATTCTAGCTGTGTGCTCTGGGTACAGTGATCATGTATTCTAGCTGTGTGCTGTGGGTACAGTGATTACGTATTCTAGTTGTGTGCTGTGGGTACAGTGACAATGTATTCTAGCTGTGTGCTGTGGGTACAGTGACTATGTATTCTAGCTGTGTGCTGTGGATACAGTGACTATGTATTCTAGCTGTGTGCTGTGGTTACAGTGACGATGTTTTCTAGCTGTGTGCTGTGGGTACAGTGACCATGTATTCTAGCTGTGTGCTGTGGGTACAGTGACTATTTATGCTAGCTGTGTGTTGTGGGTACAGTGACCATGTATTCTAGCTGTGTGCTGTGGGTACAGTGGCCATGTATTCTAGCTGTGTGCTGAGGGTACAGTGACCATGTATTCTAGCTGTGTGCTGTGGGTACTGTGACTATGTATTCTAGCTTTGTGCTGTGGGTGCAGTGACCATGTATTCTAGCTGTGTGCTGTGGGTACAGTGACCACGTGTTCTAACTGTGTGCTGTGGGTACAGTGACCATGTATTCTAGCTGTGTGCTGTGGGTACAGTGACTATGTATTCTAGCTGTGTGCTGTGGGTACAGTACCCATGCATTCTAGCTGTGTGCTGTGGGTACAGTGACTATGTATTCTAGCTGTGTGCTGTGTGTACAGTGACTATGTATTCTAGTTGTGTGCTGTGGGTACAGTGAATATGTATTCTAGCTGTGTGCTGTGGGTACAGTGACCATGTATTATAGCTGTTTGCTGTGGGTACAGTGACCATGTATTCTAGCTGTGTGCTGTGGGTACAGTGACTATGTATTCTAGTTGTGTGCTGTGGGTACAGTGACCATGTATTCTAGCTGTGTGCTGTGGGTACAGTGACCATGTATTCTAGCTGTGTGCTGTGGGTACAGTGACCATGTATTCTAGCTGTGCTGTGGGTACAGTGACCATGTATTATAGCTGTTTGCTGTGGGTACAGTGACCATGTATTCTAGTTGTGTGCTGTGGGTACAGTGACTATGTATTCTAGCTGTGTGCTGTGGGTACAGTGACCATGTATTCTAGCTTTGTGCTGTGGGTACAGTGACCATGTATTCTACCTGTGTGCTGTGGGTACAGTGACCATGTATTCTAGCTGTGCTGTGGGTACAGTGACCATGTATTATAGCTGTTTGCTGTGGGTACAGTGACTATGTATTCTATCTGTGTGCTGTGGGTACAGTGACTATGTATTCTAGTTGTGTACTGTGGGTACAGTGACTATGTATTCTAGTTGTGTACTGTGGGTACAGTGACTATGTATTCTATCTGTGTGCTGTTGGTACAGTGACCATGTATTCTATCTGTGTGCTGTGGGTACAGTGACTATGTATTCTAGCTGTGTGCTGTGGGTACAGTGACTATGTATTCTATCTGTGTGCTGTGGGTACAGTGACTATGTATTCTAGCTGTTTGCTGTGGGTACAGTGACTATGTATTCTATCTGTGTGCTGTGGGTACAGTGACTATGTATTCTAGCTGTGTGCTGTGGGTACAGTGACTATGCATTCTAGTTGTGTACTGTGGGTACAGTGACTATGTATTCTAGCTGTGTGCTGTTGGTACAGTGACCATGTATTCTAGCTGTGTGCTGTGGGTACAGTGACTATGTATTCTAACTGTGTGCTGAGGGTACAGTGACCATGTATTCTAGCTGTGTGCTGTGGGTACAGTGACCATGTATTCTAGCTGTGTGCTGTGGGTACAGTGACTATTTATTCTAGCTGTGTGTTATGGGTACAGTGACCATGTATTCTAGCTGTGTGCTGTGGGTACAGTGACCATGTATTCTAGCTGTGTGCTGTGGGTACAGTGACTATGTATTCTAGCTGTGTGCTGTGGCCATGTATTCTAGCTGTGTGCTGAGGGTACAGTGACCATGTATTCTAGCTGTGTGCTGTGGGTACAGTGACCATGTATTCTAGCTGTGTGCTGTGGGTACAGTGACCATGTATTCTAGCTGTGTGCTGTGGGTACAGTGACTATGTATTCTAGCTGTGTGCTGTGGGTGCAGTGACCATGTATTCTAGCTGTGTGCTGTGGATACAGTGACCATGTATTCTAGCTGTGCTCTGTTGGTACAGTGACCATGTATTCTAGCTGTGTGCTGTGGGTACAGTGATTATGTATTCTAGCTGTGTGCTGTGGGTACAGTGACTACGTATTCTAGTTGTGTGCTGTGGGGACAGTGACCATGTATTCTAGCTGTGTGCTGTGGGTACAGTGACCATGTATTCTAGCTGTGTGCTGTGGGTACAGTGACCATGTATTCTAGCTGTGCTCTGTTGGTACAGTGACCATGTATTCTAGCTGTGTGCTGTGGGTACAGTGATCATGTATTCTAGCTGTGTGCTGTGGGTACAGTGACTACGTATTCTAGTTGTGTGCTGTGGGTACAGTGACCATGTATTCTAGCTGTGTGCTGTGGGTACAGTGACCATGTATTCTAGCTGTGCTCTGTTGGTACAGTGACCATGTATTCTAGCTGTGTGCTGTGGTACAGTGACTATGTATTCTAGTTGTGTGCTGTGGGTACAGTGACTATGTATTCTAGCTGTGTGCTGTGGGTACAGTGATCATGTATTCTAGCTGTGTGCTGTGGGTACAGTGACCATGTATTCTAGTTGTGTGCTGTGGGTACAGTGACTATGTATTCTAGTTGTGTACTGTGGGTACAGTGACTATGTATTCTAGCTGTGTGCTGTGGGTACAGTGACCATGTTCTTTAACTGCATGACCTGCTATTTTCTTTTACTGTGACATTTCTGTGTATTTTTATTTAACTGTGTGACATGTTACCAGTCTTAGCTAATGCGGTTTGCCACACATGTAACGCTGTTTTCTAAGTGTGTAACACATTCACTATGTAGTAACGCGTTTAGCTATTCTTCCAATGGCATACACAGCGCTGTCACCACAGCATGTACCACCCGTTGGCCTTTTGTCCATTACTGGCCACCACTTCCACCATTTACCTCCGTCTGACTGTCCCTAAGAGCAACTCCATACATCGCCCCTACATTCACCTGTTGACACATATTTCCATAGAGGCAGATACCTGTGGCAGCCAGCGTATCTGACACATACCTCCATAGATACAGAGACCTATGGCAGCTAGAATTTCTGATACATACCTCGATCCATAGAGTAGTAGTGAGTCGAATGTACCAATTACCTTCTGGTTTCCACACCTCACCACCCCCACCATAGAGTAATGAGACGAGTATAGCCATCTGACCACCCCCACACACGCTTGGTGTTGTATTCTCGCTAGTGACACCCCTCTATATACGGACAAGCTCCATAGAGTAGTGGTGAGTCGAATGTAGCCATTACCTTCTGGTTCCCACACGTCACCACCCCCACCATAGAGTAATGATACAGTCGCCAGGGGGCGCAGGGGCACGCGCGCGGGTGGTAATACACCTTTTTCCGCGTAATACACCTTTTTCCTGTAATCACGCGCGCGCCCCTGCGCCCCCTGGCGACTGTATCATTACTCTATGGTGGGGGTGGTGAGGTGTGGGAACCAGAAGGTAATGGCTACACTCGACTCACCACTACTCTATGGAGCTTGTCCATATATAGAGGGGTGTCACTAGCGAGAATACAACACCAAGCGTGTGTGGGGGTGGTCAGATGGCTATACTCGTCTCATTACTCTATGGTGGGGGTGGTGAGGTGTGGAAACCAGAAGGTAATTGGTACATTCGACTCACTACTACTCTATGGATCGAGGTATGTATCAGAAATTCTAGCTGCCATAGGTCTCTGTATCTATGGAGGTATGTGTCAGATACACTGGCTGCCACAGGTATCTGCCTCTATGGAAATATGTGTCAACAGGTGAATGTAGGGGCGATGTATGGAGTTGCTCTTAGGGACAGTCAGACGGAGGTAAATGGTGGAAATGGTGGCCAGTAATGGACAAAAGGCCAACGGGTGGTACATGCTGTGGTGACAGCGCTGTGTATGCCATTGGAAGAATAGCTAAACGCGTTACTACATAGTGAATGTGTTACACACTTAGAAAACAGCGTTACATGTGTGGCAAACCGCATTAGCTAAGACTGGTAACATGTCACGCAGTTAAATAAAAATACACAGAAATGTCACAGTAAAAGAAAATAGCAGGTCATGCAGTTAAAGAACATGGTCACTGTACCCACAGCACACAGCTAGAATACATAGTCACTGTACCCACAGTACACAACTAGAATACATAGTCACTGTACCCACAGCACACAACTAGAATACATGGTCACTGTACCCACAGCACACAGCTAGAATACATGGTCACTGTACCCACAGCACACAACTAGAATACATGGTCACTGTAACCACAGCACACAGCTAGAATACATGGTCACTGTACCCACAGTACACAACTAGAATACATAGTCACTGTACCCACAGCACACAACTAGAATACATAGTCACTGTACCCACAGCACACAACTAGAATGCATAGTCACTGTACCCACAGCAAACAGCTATAATACATGGTCACTGTACCCACAGCACAGCTAGAATACATGGTCACTGTACCCACAGCACACAACTAGAATACATGGTCACTGTACCCACAGCACACAGCTAGAATACATAGTCACTGTACCCACAGCACACAACTAGAATACATAGTCACTGTACCCACAGCACAAAGATAGAATACATAGTCACTGTACCCACAGCAAACAGCTATACTACATGGTCACTGTACCCACAGCACAGCTAGAATACATGGTCACTGTACCCACAGCACACAGCTAGAATATTTGGTCACTGTACCCACAGCTAGAATACATGGTCACTGTACCCACAGCACACAGCTAGAATACATAGTCACTGTACCCACAGCACACAACTAGAATACATAGTCACTGTACCCACAGCACACAGCTAGAATGCATAGTCACTGTACCCACAGCACACAGCTAGAATACATAGTCACTCTACCCACAGCACACAGCTAGAATACATGGTCACTGTACCCACAGCACACAGCTAGAATACATGGTCACTGTACCCACAGCACACAGCTAGAATACATGGTCACTGTACCCACAGCACACAGCTAGAATACATGGTCACTGTACCCACAGCACACAGCTAGAATACATGGTCACTGTACCCACAGCACCCAGCTAGAATACATGGTCACTGTACCCACAGCACACAGCTAGAATACATGGTCACTGTACCCACAGCACACAGCTAGAATACATGGTCACTGTACCCACAGCACACAGCTAGATTACATAGTCACTGTACCCACAGCACACAGCTAGAATACATGGTCACTGTACCCACAGCACACAGCTAGAATACATGGTCACTGTACCCACAGCACACAGCTAGAATACATGGTCACTGTACCCACAGCACACAGCTAGATTACATAGTCACTGTACCCACAGCACACAGCTAGAATACATGGTCACTGTACCCACAGCACACAGTTAGAACACGTGGTCACTGTACCAACAGCACACAGCTAGAATACATAGTCACTGCACCCACAGCACAAAGCTAGAATACATAGTCACAGTACCCACAGCACACAGCTAGAATACATGGTCACTGTACCCTCAGCACACAGCTAGAATACATGGTCACTGTACCCACAGCACACAGCTAGAATACATGGTCACTGTACCCACAGCACACAGCTAGAATACATGGTCACTGTACCCACAGCACACAGCTAGAAAACATCGTCACTGTAACCACAGCACACAGCTAGAATACATAGTCACTGTATCCACAGCACACAGCTAGAATACATAGTCACTGTATCCACAACACACAGCTAGAATACATAGTCACTGTACCCACAGCACACAGCTAGAATACATTGTCACTGTACCCACAGCACACAACTAGAATACGTAATCACTGTACCCACAGCACACAGCTAGAATACATGATCACTGTACCCAGAGCACACAGCTAGAATACATAGTCACTGTACCCACAGCACACAGCTATAATGCATACTCACTGTACCCACAGCACACAGCTAGAATACTTGGTCACTGTACCAACAGAGCACAGCTAGAATACATGGTCAATGCACCCACAGCACACAGCTAGAATATATGGTCACTGTATCCACAGCACACAGCTAGAATACATAGTCACTGTACCCACAGCACACAACTAGAATACATAGTCACTGTACCCACAGCACACAGCTAGAATACATAGTCACTGTACCCACAGCACACAGCTAGAATACATGGTCACTGTACCCACAGCACACAGCTAGAATGCATGGGTACTGTACCCTCAGCACACAGCTAGAATACATAGTCACTTTACCCACAGCACACAGCTAGAATACATGGTCACTGTACCCACAGCACACAGTTAGAACACGTGGTCACTGTACCAACAGCACACAGCTAGCATACATGGTCACTGCACCCACAGCACACAGCTAGAATAAATAGTCACTGTACCCACAGCACACAGCTAGAATACATGGTCACTGTACCCACAGCACACAGCTAGAATACATGGTCACTGTACCCACAGCACACAGCTAGAATAAATAGTCACTGTACCCACAAGCACACAGCTAGAATACATGGTCACTGTACCCACAGCACACAGCTAGAATACATGGTCACTGTACCCACAGCACACAGCTAGAATACATGGTCACTCTACCCACAAGCACACAGCTAGAATACATAGTCACAGTACCCACAGCACACAGCTAGAATACATGGTCACTGTACCCTCAGCACACAGCTAGAATACTTGGTCACTGTACCCACAGCACACAGCTAGAATACATGATCACTGTACCCACAGCACACAGCTAGAATACATAGTCACTGTACCCACAGCACACAACTAGAATACATGGTCACTGTACCCACAGCACACAGCTAGAATACATGGTCACTGCACCCACAGCACACAGCTAGAATACATAGTCACTGTACCCACAACACACAGCTAGAATAAATAGTCACTGTACCCACAGCACACAGCTAGAATACATGGTCACTGTACCCACAGCACACAGCTAGAATACATGGTCACTGTACCCACAGCACACAGCTAGAAAACATCGTCACTGTAACCACAGCACACAGCTAGAATACATAGTCACTGTATCCACAGCACACAGCTAGAATACATAGTCACTGTATCCACAGCACACAGCTAGAATACATAGTCACTGTACCCACAGCACACAGCTAGAATACATTGTCACTGTACCCACAGCACACAACTAGAATACGTAATCACTGTACCCACAGCACACAGCTAGAATACATGATCACTGTACCCAGAGCACACAGCTAGAATACATAGTCACTGTACCCACAGCACACAGCTATAATGCATACTCACTGTACCCACAGCACACAGCTAGAATACTTGGTCACTGTACCAACAGAGCACAGCTAGAATACATGGTCAATGCACCCACAGCACACAGCTAGAATATATGGTCACTGTACCCACAGCACACAGCTAGAATACGTGGTCACTGTACCAACAGCACACAGCTAGAATACATGATCACTGTACCCACAGCACACAGCTAGAATACATGGTCACTGTACCCACAGCACACAGCTAGAATGCATGGGTACTGTACCCACAGCACACAGCTAGAATACATAGTCACTGTACCCACAGCACACAGCTAGAATACATGGTCACTGTACCCACAGCACACAGCTAGAATACATGGTCACTGTACCCACAACACACAGCTAGCATAAATAGTCACTGTACCCACAGCACACAGCTAGAATACATGGTCACTCTACCCACAGCACACAGCTAGAATACATGGTCACTGTACCCACAGCACTCAGCTAGAAAACATCGTCACTGTAACCACAGCACACAGCTAGAATACATTGTCACTGTATCCACAGCACACAGCTAGAATACATAGTCACTGTACCCACAGCACACAGCTAGAATACATTGTCACTGTACCCACAGCACACAACTAGAATACGTAATCACTGTACCCACAGCACACAGCTAGAATACATGATCACTGTACCCAGAGCACACAGCTAGAATACATAGTCACTGTACCCACAGCACACAGCTATAATGCATACTCACTGTACCCACAGCACACAGCTAGAATACATGGTCACTGTACCCACAGCACACAGCTAGAATACGTGGTCACTGTACCAACAGCACACAGCTAGAATACATGATCACTGTACCCACAGCACACAGCTAGAATACATGGTCACTGTACCCACAGCACACAACTAGAATACATGGTCACTGTACCCACAGCACACAACTAGAATACATAGTCACTGTACCACAGTACACAGCTAGAATACATGGTCACTGTACCAACAGCGCACAGCTAGAATACATGGTCACTTTACCCACAGCACACAGCTAGAATACATGGTCACTGTACCCACAGCACACAACTAGAATACGTAGTCACTGTACCCACAGCACACAGCTAGAATACATGATCACTGTACCCACAGCACACATCTAGAATACATAGTCACTGTACCCACAGCACACAACTAGAATACATAGTCACTGTACCCACAGCACACAGCTAGAATACATGGTCACTGCACCCACAGCACACAGCTAGAATACATAGTCACTGTACCCACAGCACACAGCTAGAATACATGGTCACTGTACCCACAGCACACAGCTAGAATACATGGTCACTGTACCCACAGCACACAGCTAGAATACATGGTCACTGTACCCTCAGCACAAAGCTAGAATACATGGTCACTGTACCCAGAGCAGTTTGCCTCGCCTGGTCAATCAGAATATAAGAGGTCTGTGAGTAACAGCTCGGTGAAGGAGTCAGTTGGGAATTGCATTGGTGGCCATGTTAACGTTTTGTCTGATTATAAGAAAACCTGACCACTAAAAATTCTGAAACTTTTTCACAGCAACTGTCATCACCTCACTGACATGCTGGCCAAATTTTTATAAAAATCACATACCTCCAGCTCTTTTAAAATGCCCCGACGTGCGATGCCCGTCAATATTGAAAAAAATTGCCATGTATTCATGCGCCCACGTGGCCCATAGCAGAAAAATTCCCATAAATCCTTCCGCCAGTTAAACTCTCCAAAAAATGCACTATTTCACAGCCAATAGCTTCTATAAACAAACCTGTGAATATTCATGCTCAAAGGTACTCATGTCACATAATATGAATTTATTAAGTTCACATTTCACAATTTCACGTGCCCTACATTCGTGTGAAACAGTAAACAGGAAGGTCAACTGTGGTCTTACCCCAAATAGAAATGGTAATTGTGCAGAAAAAAATTGAATTTAGCCTGTTAATAAAGGTAAATGAAAATCATGCATTTATGCAAAAAATCTATGTCCTACCTAGTTGTTGGAGTTGCTTACATACACAAGGAACCACCACCTGTGCTGGGCAGAACACACATATATGAGCTACTTCAGATTGAGACAGTCTGTATTCTAGTACAACACTCGAATACACTCAATTTTTCAGCTCACTCGAATGAACTTGTAACATAATTTTCGGAATAGTCCAGCATGTGTTCTGTAATCAAATTCTATACAGCCAGTTGTTATTCCATACCGAAAATTATAATAATTTTTTTACCTGGTGCTACAATACACCTATGTAAACAGACCCAAATATCACCTTCAAGTGTGGATTACTGAAAAGCCAGACGTCTCAACTTGTCGAATTGCATAACATTACATAACCTACTTAGTGGAGTCCTCAGAAACAACTCACCTTCCCTGTGGAACAGTCAGGTCAGCTCACTAGGCCATATCAGATAACAGCTGGGCCTGTCCAGGATTTTCTCAACTCCCAATAGATGTGTGTTCTTCAAATGGACTTGAGTAAAGGTGACTGTGTCTAATTAACTGAAATAAACAAAAGTTGACTGCTAAGTAATTATATTATAATGTGACTTGCTCTGCTTTGATGTAACTTATTAGATGGAGGCTGCACAAGTGTGAATATGTCCCCCCCCCTAATATACTGGTCTCCTGTCACTGTCATCTGGATTCTCAGGCGGATTAGACGTCTTTGCATTCAGATAACGGTTTTGTCACTTTCATTAGTAATTTTACTTGGATGTACCTTGGATTTTACAATGGAGGGGACAACACATGATAGTAGTAGTAGTAATAGAAAGAGTGAGGAGAAATGTCCACCGGCTGGTCGAATTAAGGTGAATATTGGCGGCTTCAAGACCGGCCACTGTTACCACAAACCATCAGATGCAGCAATCCAACAGGAACCCAGTGGGGTCTGGTTGCCACGGCTAAGCCAGGATGACTTTGACAGAGTGGTGCAAACCACTCCTTCAGGATTGCTGGCAGTTTCCGACGCAGAGGGCCGGCCAGGCATGAGCAAAATTCTGCGGCCACAGCTTGATCAATGCCCTGACCTAACAGACATCTATCTTCAAGCTGACGTACAGACAGATACTCATGCAGTTTCTGATATGCGTCTACTTAGTGTGGAAAAAAATGCAGCAATGTGGAATGATTGCTTTAAAGAGCATGCTAGCAGAGAGGACACGTATTCTTCCACACTTCGAAGTACATGAGAAAAAATTTGGTTTGTGCTCCAAATGTAGCCATCCATATAGGACTACAAGATACAACGATGGGAAACACAAAGTTGCGACACATTCTGGCCACAACAAACACATCTCCCCCAAGTCGAAGCGGGATGCAAAGGACATCCAACCGGGTTGCCACAATTACTTCTCAGTCCACGACTGATGACCTACAGCAGAAGAGGGAAAAAACCAGAGAGATAAATGTTCTGCGTGGTCTTCCAGCAAACGCACCAATCAATATAAGCATGGATGTGAGGTACAACTCAACATCCCTGAAAAACAGCTACGGTTGTGGACAGAGTGCAAGTCAAGCAGTGGGAACCGCGATTGAATGGCAGACGGACAAGCATGAGATTCTAGGTTTTCACATGGAGAACAAGCTATGCAAACTAGGCTCATCACTTCGCAATCAAGGTCAAAATGTGTCATGCCCAGGCCATCAAGGATGTACAGCCACGATTCGTGTGGTCGATCCAATATCAGAATATGAAATAGGCCGTCAAATCGGAGTGAGCTTTGCACAGCAACAGGTCGGACTAAAATTCGTTGCAACAGACGGTGATGCGAAAGCATTTCATGGGTTACAGGATGCCATGCCAACAGTCACGGCAGAACGGCAGGCTGACACAACACATCTCGGCCAGACACAGTTCCGACATATCATGAGAGCATCTTTCTCATCCAGAATGTTCCCGGGAGAGAATGCCATGGTGAGAGCTGAAAACAAGAAAATGTTTGCAGAGGACGTAAGAACACGATGCCAGAAAATCTACACAGATATGCACACACTTTATGCTGGTGACATTAGTATGATAACTACTAAGATGCCAAAGATAATCCAAGCAACACTGGACTGTTATTCTGGCTCATGTCAGAATTGTCACCGACATGGAATTGTCTGTCGTGGAGGTAAGCGAAACAACTGGTGGAAAAGGTCGCAGCATTTGAAGGCATGTGGCCTGACACGACTGAATATGACAGATGATGATCGAGCAACACTTCAAGGATTAATAGAAATGCGACTGGGAAATTCAGCACTCCAGATGACACGACACAGACTTACGACCAACAAGAATGAATCCATTAACCGATCATTCAGTGCTTCATTGCCGAAGAATGTTAAATTCAGTAGAAATGCACATGGACGAGTGTGTTCAGTGATCGATCGCATAAATTATGGAGCGGGGAATTCAATGCTGCGCAAGTTGGAGAATGTACGTTGTCCTATTACGAGAGGTGGACAGGTCGCTAGAGCTGTCAAACAAATCCAGCATGAGGTGGAATACCAGAGACAATACAAACGTCGATCATCAGTGCGTCTGCATATCCGTCATACCAAGTTAAAGCGCATGCAGAACTACTTCAATTCAAAAAGAAACCGCCGTCCAGAAGATCGATACCTGAAGTGTCAGCTTGATCCAAAACCATCTACTCGTAAAGGGAAGAAAAGGCCAGCTTCAGAAACGCCAGCAGCAGTAGTTAAGCCAGTGGTCACAAGGAGTCGCCGCAGAAAGACAACACTGCCAACTGCAAACAGGGAAGATCATCCTTATTCATTGCGATCAAGAAAGTCTGCTGATCACAGTTATGCCAGCAGAAAGTAGAGGGTAGATTTTTAAATAAACAGAAAACAGAACACTTCTAACAAATGTGAACTTTCTACTTTCTCCCAGTTTCATCACTCATAGACCTGCAACCACAATACAAGAAACCACCAACAGACAATTAATGGACCATGACTGGCACATGGTGCCATCTTGTGAGCTATACATCAATCGACATTCGAAGACATCACTCAGCATGGGCTGACAGACACAACTGCATAAGATTGACTACAGCAGACGACACTTTGAAAAAAACTGAAGGATTCAACACATCTCGAAAAATGTAAGTTTTACTATTGCATTGAAATACCTTGAATTGCAACATGCACTTTGGATATGGTGCATGACCAAAACATACATTTTGACTAACACAATATTGCCTGTTGTTATTTATTGAATGTGGCTCCATAGAGATATGATTTGCTGTCAGACACAGGCTGTTATGACAAAGATGACTGGCATCTAAGCCAGGTTCAACACGTGTCATTTTGTGTTCAAGCATATAACTTAAACGATGCACTGTAACCGTTCTGTAGCCACACTCAAAACGGCAATTAATCACACCATAGTCACTGAATTTCCCTTTTCTGCACCCTGTCCACAACTGACACTGCCCATTGGCAGACAATACCACCTTTTCTTGTAATTTTGCGGTGTACTTTTTACAAAAATCAACATCCATGTTTTCTGTTTCCGTTGCCATGACACTCTATTTGGAGTCAGACCACAGTTGGGAATTGCATTGGTGGCCATGTTAACGTTTTGTCTAATTATAAGAAAACCTGACCACTAAAAATTCTGAAACTTTTTCACAGCAACTGTCATCACCTCACTGACATGCTGGCCAAATTTTATAAAAATCACATACCTCCAGCTCTTTTAAAATGCCCCGACGAGCGATGCCCGTCAATATTGACAAAAATTGCCATGTATTCATGCGCCCACGTGGCCCATAGCAGAAAAATTCCCATAAATCCTTCCGCCAGTTAAACTCTCCAAAAATGCACTATTTCACAGCCAATAGCTTCTATAAACAAACCTGTGAATATTCATGCTCAAAGGTACTCATGTCACATAATATGAATTTATTAAGTTCACATTTCACAATTTCAAGTGCCCTACATTCGTGTGAAACAGTAAACAGGAAGGTCAACTGTGGTCTTACCCCTGAAGGAACAAACACACTACACTACATATGTGTGTTGGGTAAATTGTCGGAATTATGGGTAAATTGAAGGAATTATGGGTAAACAGTAGGAGTTATGGGTAAAGTGTAAGAGCGCATTATTTTAAAATATTGACATATAACGAAAATATGCTGATGGTACACTTTCCGCGACGCGTCTGATGCCGTTTACGTCAGCTGCATGTCCTTATTTGGTATTGTTGTGTGTGCGGCATACGTCAGCTGCATGTCTTGACACGTTTATAGCTTACGTCACCTTTACGTCGGTATGGCAAGAGACTTTAGAGTCCTCTGTCTAACGTTTGTGGACGATATTGTGTCATTATTTTCAAATATTTAATCAAATGTCCTTGTACTCTTATTCAATAGAAGAATTATGGGTAAATTGTAGGAATTATGGGTAAACTGTAGGAGTTCTGGATAAAGTGTAAAAGCGCATTATTTTTAAATATTTACATATAAAGAAAATATAGTACGATATCGTGTTTTGTTCGTTTCTCGTCTCCTCGTTAGGTCCTTTGATCTGTTATTAATGACCCTATTAATGACCACTGTTAACAGACAGTCGTTCCTATGTCCACTATCGATGGGTCCTTTGATCTCAGTTATTAATGACCCAGTTAATGACCACTGTTAACATACTCTTTGATCTCAGTTATTGTTTATAGCTTACGTCAGCTTTATGTCGGTATGGCAAGAGACTTTAGAGTCCTCTGTCTAACGTTTGTGGACGATATTGTGTCATTATTTTCATATATTTAATAAAATGTCTTTGTACTCTTATTCAATCGGAGAATTATGGGTAAATTGTAGGAATTATGGGTAAACTGTAGGAGTTATGGATAAAGTGTAAAAGCGCATTATTTTTAAATATTTACATATAAAGAAAATATAGTACGACATCGTGTTTTGTTCGTTTCTCGTCTCCTTGTTAGGTCCTTTGATCTCAGTTATTAATTACCCTGTTAATGACCACTGTTAACATACTCTTTGATCTCAGTTATTAATGACCCTCTGGCGAGGTGGAGACACCCCTAAGCTCGCGACCTCTGGCGTGATGGTCAACATCCGCAAGTCGCCTCATCTTCATCGTCATAGTCGTCGTGATATTACACGCTACCCATATTGTATCGCCATGCTGCTGCTGCTGCTGCTGCTGCTGCTGCTGCTGCTGCTGCTGCTGCTGCTGCTGCTGCTGCTGCTGCTGCTGCTGCTGCTGCTGCTGCTGCTGCTGCTGCTGCTGCTGCTGCTGCTGCTGCTGCTGCTGCTGCTGCTGCTGCTGCTGCTGCTGCTGCTGCTGCTGCTGCTGCTGCTTGTTCAATAAAATACGTGTGCACTCGTACGATACCGTGTTCTGTTCGTTTCTCGTCCCCTCGTTAGGTCCTTTGATCTCAGTTTTTAATGACCCTGTTAATGACCACTGTTAACTTACTCTTTCATCTCAGTTATTAACGATACTATTAATGACCGCTGTTCCTATGTCCACCATCGATGGCTACTGGTTATCTTTCGGTACTCCTCCAGTCGCTAGGTGGCGCTGCGTACGGTTTGTGGTGTTCCTCCAACCGTCAGGGGGCGCTCTGATTGGCTGCGCGCGCAACCGGAAGTCGTTCAGACACATGGCCTCCGGCGGTTAAGGATTCAGAAACCTCCACTAACTACTGCTAGATTACGTTTTCGAAGGATGTATAGTGCTGCTTAAATAGAAAAAAAAACTACATCAAATGCAAACATGTGGCCTCATCCCGCACATGAAGGACACAGAGGACAGCAAAGATATATTAGCGAATTTAATAACCACCCTGGTGGATCGTTCGACATTACAAATATGCTTTGACAATGTACCTTGATACATGTATGGCTATCCTGTTATTTATACATGTATGGCCATCCTGTTATTGATACGTGTATGGCCATCCTGTTATTGATACATGTATGGCCATCCTGTTATTGATACATGTATGGCTATCCTGTTATTGATACATGTATGGCCATCCTGTAATTGATACGTATATGGCCATCCTGTTATTGATACGTGTATGGCCATCCTGTTATTGATACGTGTATGGCCATCCTGTTATTGATACGTGTATGGCCATCCTGTTATTGATACGTGTATGGCCATCCTGTTATTGATACATGTATGGCCATCCTGTTATTGATACGTATATGGCCATCCTGTTATTGATACGTGTATGGCCATCCTGTTATTGATACGTATATGGCCATCATGTTATTGACACATGTATGGCCATCCTGTTATTGATACGTGTATGGCCATCCTGTTATTTATACATGTATGGCCATCCTGTTACTGATACATGTATGGCCATCCTGTTAGTGTTTTACCTAAGCCAAGAAAAAAACTTTTGGGGCATCAATGTGCAGTATTGTAACATTATTATTATTAAGGGTAATATTTATAATTTTAACCAGATCCATCTATGCTAGAATAAGAGCATCTCAAGACATATTGAGAAATGAGATTGAACCGAGTCATTTGTCTATTATTGGGAGTGTCACCCCTCCTCCTGCCTATGTAACGTCAATCAATCTAAGCCATCTAAGTTCTCAAGGTTCACTGAATCACTATGTGAATACGTATTGGCGATATCAAACAGCGATCGCGACCCCGATACAGGTCGTCGAAACCGACGGAGAACTCGTTTAGCACGTTCACATCGGATATGTTAGAACAGCTAAAGGTACCTCATAATTTGTTTGCTTGTCTCATTTCAAATCCATTTTGCGAAAATTCAAACTGACTGTCCTATTTTCAAGCTACCTATAATTAATTTCAATTATCGATCACGCGTTGCTAGGACAACGAATAAACAAGATGGTTATCAGGAAAAACAGCTGATAAAAAACATTGGTATCAATAAACACGTGTATCGTATAGTATCCACTACGACATGCTAGCTCGTTTGTGCAACTTTTGTAGATTTTGTGAAATCTTCATACAAACTGTTAAATTATTTAATTCTGCATGCAGAATTTGTTGATTATTCTAAAATCTGCACCACACACACAACGATGGACAATTTCCAGCGCTGTGTTCGTCGCACGGGTTGCCTCAAATGTGTGTTATAAACGACATTCGTAAATGCGTTTTTGTTAACCCCAAATACCAAGGGAAATGATTGTTTTGTTCCAGCTTGTCAGTCAAAATTACATGTTAGATGTCTACATCATATTTGGAAAACAAAACAAGCAATAGCAGGCATGGAAGGGAATGTTTTGTTCTCTTGCCGCTTATTGCAAGAGGGGTTGGGATATTAATATGCGTGACACAAGAGCTACTGTCTACTGTGCGTTTCATGGATGATTTTAAAATGTACTTTGTATATATTTTAATGTGTGCCCAACATTTTGGAGATCTATATCCAATATATTTGAAGTTACTATCGAAAGACGCCACAATGCTGTTCAATATTGTGAAAAAAATTTAAGCATAGACTTGTGATTTTGAAGACTCCTGACATCTCCCTTAAACTGCACAGAGGGCATGTCTGCATCATACAGTTTAGCTTGGTTCGTGAGCAATGTGCTGTACCAAATTAGTGAACCTCGCATGTCGGATAAAATGCTATCTAAAATAATAATTTTACACGCACATGCGCGTGCGTGCACGTACGTACATACACACACGCACACATGTGATAGCTATAGTTTTCGTGTTTCGTGAATATGGATAAACACATTATGAAAAGTCATCAGAGTTGGCGTCGCACCAACGACGTCTGTATTGTGTCAGCGTTCTGTTGTCCAGTGTTTAATGCGAATTAACTGTGGATGTGTATTCAGAATGGCAAGCAACGCCTGGAGTACAGGCGTAACAATGTTGGAATAGAGTAGTGGCAGTGATACCGTCAATATGTTGCCGATGGGTGTAGAAGACGAAATTAAACGTAAGCCAGCTACAGGAATCCGTCAGTTATATGTAGGTTTGAAATGCATGTGCAGTTATGAGGTGGGTGGTGATTGGAGAGGCAGAGGTTAGAATGGTGGAGGCAAGGTATAAGGAGCCATCAGCGTTGGTGAGAATTGAGGGAGAGAACAGTGAGGAGTGGGAATAGGTATTATACAGGGAGAGAACAGTTAGGAGTGGGAATAGGTATTATACAGGGAAGTGCCTTGAACCCTTGCTTTTCATTATGGTGGTTAACCTGATCAGTGGAACGGTCTCGGAAAAGGAAGGACTGGAGAAGATACTGTATGTTGATGACCGAGTAGTGGTGGCAGATAGCAATGAAGAACTACAGAAGACGTTACCAGAATGGAATAACATCAGAAAACATGGTATCTGGACGAATATTGAGAATATTGAAGAAACAACTCAAGGGAAAAGGTTGGAATCCTGCGTAGTTCTAGTTTGTGTTTATGGGTTGGGAACACTTGCTCTGACAGAGACAGGAGGAGAAGATACAGGTAGGTTCGGATAATATGACAGCATAGAAAACAGAAGAGGGTGGTAGAAGGAGAAGAGGAAGACCAAAGTTAAGATGGAGGGACAGTGTCAAGAGAGATCTCGAAAGGGCAGAGGTGAACAGCCGGCGAGAGTGGGAAAGAATGGCAGAAGATCGCGAAGGCTGGAGACGGCTCGTCGAGAAGACGGAATATACAGATTGATGTAACCCTACCTGCAAGGGACCGGGGAAGAAGAAGATCAAGGTTGCCCTGCAAAACGAAAACCCATGCTGGCAAGTGGACAAAGAAACCATTGCTTATCAAGAGTCCATGCAACGACATAATCTATGTGTATCTCGCCGTTATGAAACATTTGTCATGTTTGTTGTCTGTAGATAATTCGTTCAATTGGTGGCTTAGAGTGTCACGTCTGTAAAATAATCGTGATGTTCCGGTTGACGGAAGAGAGACAATTTGAATTTCAAAAGATTTCAATATATACAACCCTATTTAGAGAAACTGTTGTAGAGCACGACAATGTTGTGCCATGCATTTAAGCAAAATCATATATTTTTGTCGTTTCTTGTTGCTTAGCATTCCGTCCACGTTGGTAAATTGTACCTTTATCAAACAGTCGTGACGGCATAAGTATGTGTTGCTCATTGGCGGCCTGATCTTGATCCCACGTTCCGATTACCTTGGCTAATTACTGATTACGGTCTGTGCTACGTCATTGTGGAATTGACATTCACACATATGCGTACGTAAGCGCACGCTCAAACAAAACAAACCAATTGACACATCAATAGCTTTAGAAGATAGACGTGGATGGCGCCGATTGCTCTCTGCCTTGTGTGTAAGTGAGTAAATAAGGGAGTGCAAGCAGAATCGCTCTAACCTGCCAGTTCAACGAGTCTCTTGCTGCTTTTGATCTTTTCTTTATAAATAAATGCGACTACATTTGCAAATGATACCCACCTATGGAAAAAGGCACTGTTGGCGTTTTGTTCCTGTATCAGAGGAAGCATCTAATTCAGCGTTCATCATACACACAATTTTTAACAAGATTGCCATCTCAAGCTACAAGTTCCAGATGGCAAGTGGACAAGGAAACCATTGGCTTATCGATAGTTTTTATTTTATCATCTATGTATAACCCGCCCTTATCAGTTATGTGTCAATTCTGTGTATAAACAAATTCACACTAGTAGCAGTAACACAATCATTTGACAGTTTGTTCCATTCATTTATCACCCTCTGTGAGAATTAATCCAATCTACACCGTTCCTTGGCTAATGCTGCTTTGTGTCATCTGGTTCTACTGCCTTCTTAATGTTTGAAGAACATATTCCTATCAATATCCTCATAATCATTCACTACTTTTAGCACTTTGGTCTCCTCTTAGTCTCCTGGTCTCTAGTGTTGTCAAACCACATTCTAATAAGCGGCTTTCATACCTAAGGTATCTCAATTCTGGAATAATTTTAGTTGCTCTTCGTCGTATTCTTTCTAGCTTGTCTATGTCCTTCTTAGTATGTAACCTCCATGCTTGTATACAATATTCCAAATGCGGGCTAACTATTGCTTTGTACAGTGGTACAGTTAGCTGGTTCACCTTATATATGATAGTTTTCCTAATTAAGCCAATAATTGTATTACGTTTTGAAGCAGCTAGGGTGAGACATATAGTGGAGAACAAAATCGGAGAGAATCAGCTGGGATTTAGGAAAGGGGGAGGAACGGATGATGGATTGTTTACCATCAGACAAATTATTGAGAAGAGGAGAGAACTTAGAAAGGATGTAGCATTCGGTTTTGTCGATCTGGAAAAGGCATTCGATACCGTGCCGAGAGAACTTGCAATTGCAGTCATGTGATGGATGGAGGTTGGAGAGGCAGAGTCGGAATGGTTGAGGAAATGTACAAGGAGACAACAGCAGTGGTGACAGCTGAAAGAGAAACATCGGAACAATTTGGAGTGGGAGTAAGACAGGGAAGTGCCTTGAGTCCCCTGCTTTTCATTATGGTGATGAACCTGATCAGTGGAAAGGTATCTGAACAGGAAGAACTTAAGAAGATGCTATATACAGATGACCTAACAGTTGTGGCTGATAACAAAGAGGATTTACAGAAACATTGCAAGAATGGAGTAACACCTTTAGAAAACATGGCCTCCGAATGAATCTGGAGAAGACACAAGTAATGTGGATAGGCGAACAAGAGGTGGACCTACATGTAGTTGTTGATGGAAAGACCATTACACAAGTGAAAAGTTTTGTATAATTGGGCGGTACAGTGTGTGAGGATGGAGGAAATAGTTAGGAAACACACAGGAGAGTACAAGCAGGAGCAGCAGCATGGAGGAGAGTGGAAGACATTATGTGGGACAGAAAACTGAAGAAACAACTAAAAGGAAAAGTTTTGGAAGCCTGCGTGGTACCAGCCTGTATATATATATATATATATATATATATATATATATATATATATATATATATATATATATATATATATATATATATATATATATATATATATATATATATATATATATATATATATATATATATATATATATATATATATATATATATATATATATATATATATATATATATATATATATATATATATATATATATATATATATATATATATATATATATATACGGGTTGGGAACACTGGCAATGACAGATAGACAGGAGAAGAAGATGCAGATAGCAGAAAACAACTGGGTCCGAAGAATATGCAAAGTAACCCAAGAAGACAGAAGGAAGTTGAAGGAATTGAGAGAAGAGATTGGCATGAAAAAACACCTAAAGATGAAAGTAGATGGAAGCAGAATGTTTTCTTAATGGAACAAATATCTCAGTAATGCCCTCAATCTGATATTTTAGACAAGTCCAGTATTCTGTTGCTGTCTTGTTCTTCAACAAGTTATTCCAATTTATATTTGCTAGATATGTTCTCATCTCTTTATATTTGCCTTTGTTGAAGTTCCTCCTCCATTGTTTTTTATATGTATTCCCGGTTTTTACTTTTATATTAAAATGGCTATGATCACCGGAACCCAAAGGTTCGTGTACTTTAACAGTGTCAACTAATTCATTTTAAGATAACATTAAATCCAACACATTCCCACCTCTGGTTGGTTCAAAGACAGGTTGTGTAAGGAAACAATCCTGTTAGAAGTAGAAACTGATGGTTGTCACCCCCCTCACCTCACCACACCACTCTATTGATTTCCATTGTATATGGCCATGGTTAAAATCACCCATTATAATACATTCCCCCTTGCTCACATCCCATGTAGCCTTTTGTAATATTACACCTTCCTCTTGTCCTACGTTTGGACTACGATAAACTACTTATATCGTTAATGTTGAGTTCTTGGTAACTATATTACACCAAATCGCTTTCTTACAATCTGCTTCACTTTGCAGTGTTATTTCATATGCTTGGATATATCCTTTAATATATCAAATTACTTCACCCCCTTTCTCTCTCGCCTATCTTTCCTAAACAATGCGTAGCCTGTCAGTACTAACTCATAATTTTTATGCGATACATATTACTTGAGAGTCAATATCTGCTACTATAATGTCTAACTCGCTTTTTTAGTTACTATGATCCTGACATTTAAGCGTACACATTTAGGTTCATTTTCTGAAATAATTGGTGAACATTTCTTTGGATGTGTATTTGTGCTCCTTTGAGTTTGCCCCGGGGGGGTACTCCCTATACTGAGGTATACATGTATATGCCGCGCAAATGCCCCTGGTTTTGGCCATTTTTCTCTTTCTGTCCGTAGAAAAAGTGTAAATTTTCTCTCTTTGTGTCCTAATTAAACCTGATAATTCTCTCTTTCATCGAAGAGGAAATTTCCCAATGAAAACGTTCCGCCCGGGCTTACCTTACACTTATAGATATTAGATAAATTGTTCAATAATTCTGTCTTGGTGACCCTAAATTTCTTGATTTCTCTCTCTCTCCATGTGCTCCATGGGGCTCTGGTGGCACACCCCCACCGCTTTGGTATGGCAGTACCCCCCCCCCGGGGAGTTTGCTCTGTCAGTTCCCCCAGCGCATCTAGTTTAAATAAGTTACCGTACCTGTGTCCTTGTCGACAACCCTGACAAACTCACACCGAAGAACTGCAGCACCTTTCCCAATTGTTGCACTACGTGTTATGACAGGTTACACATCTGCCCCTTTAGGCCTACTTCCCCCGGCATAGACACCAGGTAAAAGAGGCCTACGGCTTTTAGTGTCTCGCTGAAAGTTGGTTGGTTGTACGGTCTTTCCAAGGCCCAGGAGAACCGCGATTGGCAGTGTCATTTGCTGCATTGTTGCGCCGACCGTCACGACACGAGCCACAATTGCAGTTCAACGTCAAAATGGGTCACAATGCAAGTGCAGGTATCGCCAGAGATACTACACGTGGTAACAATGTACCACCAATGGTCAATGGGCGATATATCAATTACTGACCATGAATGCTTCCCGTACGAGCATAGGATATCATAACAATGCAAAATAATACATCACGGGTATCCCGTGCCGTACAAAGTACATTCGCGAACAACTACCGACAACTTGCAATACATGTGGACAAAGTTTATCGGGGTCAAGCCTTCATTCATTCAAACGTTCAACACGAGCACCCGTAAAATACGTTCTTTTTGCATAGCTTTTGAATAACTTTGAACGCGATTGACCAAGTGTTGGCTGGTGTTAGGCGTACATTGCTAAACTCTTTTGTTGCGGGTCGTGTGCTTGTTTCACTTAAAAACAGATCAGTCGTGCAATGTTCGCAGGTCCGCAACTCGATAAAACACGATTCTCGTGTTGGTTTGACCCTCGCAACAATTGTTGAACCGATTCGAAAATTGAATCGCGACAACTAATGTTGTGCAACGTGCGCCGGTCTATAACAACACGTCTCGCAGAATCGGTCAATGTACGTTGGCCAGCAAGTAAACAAATCAGTCGGAACGGGCCAATGACACGTAGCATTTTCTGATGTGATCGCATCTATGATATAAACTCCAAGATGGCTGTCGCTGGATGAAGACTAAATCGTGGCAGGAGAGGCCGGTTCTATATGAGAATGTCTCAAAAGGATATTCTCATCGAACCAAGCGGTTCGCCGCACTGGGTGAGATGGCCGAGGTATTTTGTACTTCTAATACGGGTAACCTGGAAGAGCTAAGCCCCCCTAAGGAAAACTTTCAAATCTTACACCCTTATACTACGTTGGCATGTCTTTAATATGTTCATATTATAGACATATATGTGTGTTACCTATAGGAAAAGTGTTTTTCAGCAAATAGACAAATTAGCTGAGTTGCATTTGAAAAATAGTAAGAATGCCCCCACAACCGCCTTACCCCATATCCGGGACAAGACGGCCACCTGTCTGGGGCAATACCGTCCACAACTCACTCCCCATGTTTTTCGTTCGTCATGCTTGATTGCCCCGGCAGTGAACGCTAAAGTCAACTCAGGTAGTTCTACCCAATCATGACACTGTGAGTGCCGAGCGGAACAGAGACACGCCATGTATATACGATTCTGGTCGAGTAACAAGACGAACGTTAAGTAACAAGACGAACGTTAAGTAACAAGACGAACGTTAAGCCTCAATAACTAGATATGCCAACAATCCGAAGTAGGAGCTGATGGACCATATTGGTTCGTCCATACAAATATGGACGAATCATTACCTGAAAATAAAATATATACATGCAAATAGCATGATACTTAATATAAAATATATCTTGCTATTCATAAAACAAATAGTACTTTCGCTGATTAATTCTGGCGGCGAAATGTTGTAAAATGTTCCATGTACGTATTTGTACAGTGAAGGGATGTAGTTAGGTTTTAATGTTTAGTGTTTTAGTAAAATTACAACAAATGCATCTTCCTTTTCACAGCTGATGAAATAAAAAAAAAATCTAATAAGTTATCGTACTCAATATGTCCGGCATCTGAAAGCATAGTTCAGAAAATAACACGTACAATATTACTAACGAATCTTTGTCTATCCGTTGCTTTGCTATACATCATTGCAATACATTCTGATTACATACTACGCAACAAGCTAATGGTTTTTTTTCAAACTAATTTTTCATCAGTAAATACAACTAAACACTTTGCTGTCACAAACACTCTTTTTATTTTATTTTTATTCATACTTTGACAGCTGTCGTCGCTTGGAATTACCGAAGAGCATGGCATTTGTCTTTAACACGATTAATGATAGCTTGTTAATTGCAATTCATATCGACAACTTGTCTATAATTATTTGCATTCATCTCTGCTCGGTTGCAAATCGTCATGTCCCGAACTGGTCATTTTTATGTCATCAGCAAACAGCACACATTTTAATATTTTGCTAATATGAATTAATATATGTATATATATGTATATATATATATATATATATATATATATATATATATATATATATATATATATATATATATATATATATATATATATATATATATATATATATATATATATCATATACGTACAATATCAACAATTTGGGCTCCATAATAGAATCGTGAAGCACGTCCAAATGTAGCAATCTCCGTCACACCGTTGTTACCAATTCTGCTGAAATGCCACAGCAATGTCATCTCGCCATGTATTAGTACATTGCAAGTGATATAAAATAAATACATGATGCAGACGAAATGTTTACGGACAATGGTTAGCCCTTGTGTTAATATTAAATACGTATGAAACGGGTAGTATTCCGATGACACATTACATTAGTTTGCACACGCTTGCCATCGTCATTTGCATCGCGGTTACACCCACAGTTCCCGTGATATTATGTAAATTTCCATCGTAGCAGATATAGTGAGAACCACACGTATTTTCTTCTTGTCTTGGTAGAAGAATCGAGAACTCGTCGAAGACTTCCACACCCATGTATGCCGCTTTCACCCTGATCATCTCATTGAATGCGGCCAATGCGAAGTTGTTCCGTCCACCCATTGTGATTGCATTAGTGTCGATGTCATGAAAGGGTGGCGACGTCAGCACGACGAGTTTGAAACCCTTCCGATGGGAAACTTCTGCAAATGCGGCCAACGCTGCAACGAACTGACGGATCCCCGTTGACATTGCAACGGCAAGCCCACGACTGGACGTGTCCTGTGCACCTGTCTGTACAATTACCAAGTCGTTCTCCGTGAAAGTGACATTTCTGTCGGACAAAATTCTGCCGAACTGGTCCGAAAACCGATACCAAGTGTAGTGGAGATTGGCAACACTTGCCTTGTGGTGCTCCCTAATCAAACCCGCTGGTCTCTTGTAGCATTCGGCCAACAGGTATTCGAACTTAAAACGTACGTGAGACGACCCGTACATGTAAATGTTACCGAATTTTTTCACGCATGCACACAAAGACGACTTTTTCAGCGGCCGGAACCAGTTTCCATCTTGTAATCTTGCATCCCACTTCCTGTTATGATCGAGGTGCCAAATCACTACGTTCTTTCTCGATGCGTCTCTCTTCAGGGCTCGGATTAGAGGCCAGTTCCGGAGAACTTTTGATGTTCCCTTGATATTGTCGTTATCACACACACGTCGTGTCCATATTGTCTTATGCAACGACTGGTAAACACTGGAGTAGGCGGTGAAATTTACACACTGTAGTTGCACAGTCACCTTCCAACATCTCGATTCGGCCGTTTTCACAGGAGCCGGCGGACAATACACTATATACGTGCCGTTGTAGAAGTCACGAAACGAGCAGACGCTTCTGTAATTGGCAGATTCGCTGACGCCGTACAAACAGCTACCACCAGAGGTCGCTTGGTGTTTGTGTCGTTCAACTACCAGTAGGAACAGGCCGGCGCTACGAACATTCCTGTTTAGCAGCGACACCTTGTGGCGGTATCGAGTAATATCGACGTTTCTCACTTTGTTTCCCTCTTCAAACTCCTCCGTTACTGTATTGAGATTCGTGTAATGGTAGTACTGATCTAACTCTGGCGCCAAGAAGTAATGCTCACCCATCGTGTACGGCTTTCTTCGTGTTGATTGCGATGTCGCCCCGTTGGTGTTCGTTTTCTTCGTGCCCCTTACTCTGTGATTAAGTATGGGACGTGGTTGCGTACGTAACAACAAATAGCTCACCACCAGCAGTGCAGCGATGCAAATGACAATAATCGCCGTGTATAGAGTGAACAATCGCTTCGTATATGTTCCGAGTTTACCCATATTTTGTTCGTACGTGTGACCTCGGACGTAGCTTCTGTGTTTAACTTCGTCGATCTAGTACCATACAGGAATATAACTTGAAGGCCATGCAGTGAGGACTGACCTCCTTTCCTAACTAACACAAAACATAGTAAGCCACCTTAGTTCTCATGGTCCACTGAATCACTATGCTAGACTCCAGTGCGCTTTTCTTTGTTACCGTGAAAACGTATTGACGGCACCAAACAGAGATGGCGACTCTGATACAGGCCGTGGAGACCGACGGTGAACTCGACCGTTACAAGGAGCCGGAGTTTGTGACTCGTGACTACGTGAAGTCTATTTATAGCCGCGAACTCGTATTCACGTTCAGCACTTGTTAGAATAGTTAATGTTTTCTGTACTGCTGATCTTTCATTTGATGGCGACAGACGCTGACCGCTCGTTTATCACTACACTGATTATTCTGCAGAACTTACCAACATTTCAAAATCAGTCACCGGGCTGGGCTGAAAATGAGGGGTATCAGCTCTGGGTGTGTTTTTCGGATAAAGGCGGTATGTCGTTTTCACTAGTTTCACACGTTATGTGTGTTAATAGAGGATGCTGGAATCCTAAGAAACGTTATAATGGCAGCCTATAGGAAAATCAAGTGAGATATGTTCCCTACACGAAAATGCGGCCTGTTTTATCACCATAGTGTAAAGTATATGCCAGTTTGATTGAATAATCAATTGTATTAAGCCATTAGGACGCGTTTAATCAATATATTAAGCTTATATTAGCAACAGAAAAGCAGGGTTCGAAAAGCTTGTAGCTAAACCGCCCAAGCTGGATATTGACAAAGTCCATAATGTGCCAAAGATTGATGATAACGTTAAAGCACTTCCTTCCTCCCTTATGGAAAACAAATAAAGCCGTATAATCCTGACATTTGCTAAATTGCCTTGACCTATGTATGGCTCAGTTCCAAAAGTTTAAGTTGCAAATTTTGCAAGGACACTTCCGGAAGACGTCACTGTCCAGTTGTTGAGACGGAGGGTGGTTTAACAAGTTGGATGAATCTTTATTTTCAACAACAACAATACTTGACAAACATAGTAGAAGTAGCGATGATTACATTACATAAGTGTAAAATTGTCGAAAAAAGTTGAACCAATGGTAAGGCTAGTGACGGCGTCTGAGTTTGTTAACTCAGAGTATAAATACCCCGGAGGAGGGATTCAAGTGGCCCGCACAAGCTACATTTTTAGGCATCCAAATTAGCAGTAAGGGTGGTCCTGGCGGGTCATGTCTGCTTTAGCATTATATTTCAAAATCACTGGTTAGATTTAATAATTCAATCTCTCCTTTGAACTTCTAGACATTAAGCGTGTTCAGTGATGCTTACATTCACTGCTAATTAACTGCTAATTTGCACTGTTATGCCAACTTATAATTTTTGCGTGCCTACTTTTTACTGCGGTATACAGGAATTTTCTATCTTGACTAACTGGGTCTATTCTGCGCCGATGTAGTTGCGATGTAGTTACGATGTAGTTACGATGTAGTTACCATGTAGTTACGATGTAGTTACTAGAGAGCGTAAGCGGCCTCGTGAAACCGGTCGGAAAATACGCCTGTGAGTAGATCTTAGTTACGCCCAATATCAATCCTATTTGAGAGTATGTTTACGCCGACTCATGAAACCGGATCCTGGCCCTTACAAACTACGCAGGCATCCGAACGTGTCGCCGATTGTTATAACGGGGTGATTAGTAGATCAACTGACCAGGCCGCGTTCGTGCTGGGCGACTTTAACACAAGCGATATTACGGGCCTTCTTCCAAATCGTCACCAGAGTGTGACGTGGCCGACGTGTCTCAACAAGACTAATGATCTCTGCTACTGCAACATTCCTGACGCATTTCAATCACTGTGTATGCAAAACTATGCATGCCTGCCTTAGGACAGTCATATCATAACGTGATCCAAATAGATGTTGAAAAGAGACAAAAACCCAGGCCACACTGTGTACGACTCTGGGACAACGATAGCTCTGAGGCACTGAAGGGAAGTTTAGAATGCACTGACTGGGAGGTGTTTTTGGATGGCTGTTCTGACAAACCAGGCGAATTAATTGACACTGTCACATCATACATTCAGTCCAGCGAGGAAACAATCATTCATTTCCCTAATAACAAGCCATGGTTTACCAAAGAACTGAAATGTTTAATGAATGAAAAGAAAATTGCGTTTCTGAATGGAGATATTTCATCTGTCCGAGTTTTAAACAAATATTTCAGAAGCAAAGTTAAACGGACAAAAATAGAGTAACACGAAAAAAGTCGAACGAAAAATGTTGTTTGGCAATGGCAGCGATGCCTGCAAGGGACTTAACACGATGGGTAGAAATCAGAAAAACATGCCTCTAGTCTGGGACAATCCTACTACCTTTGCAAATGATCTAAGCAGTTTCTATGCCAGATTTGACACTAATTATTATAGTGATGAATGTGAAGTTGTGTCAATAACTAGACTGTCACACTGATTGAAAATTATGTTACCAAATGCCCCTCACGTGTTAATCCAAACAAAGCACCGGGGCATGATGGCTTTCGGGGTCGGGTTTTGAAAGTTTGTGCTAGCCAACTTGGTCCGTTTTCACCCGTTTTTTCCATCGTCTTTTAAACATCCATTCATGGAAACTGTCTACCATTATGCCGGTCCCTAAAAAAACCTGGTGAAAGACAATTAAATGATTTTTTTCCTTTTCATGGACATTTCATCAGCCTTTAACACCATACAACCCCATGTTCTGATTCAGAAGCTGTTGAGCCTTATGTTGTGACCTTGTTCTGTGGATTAAGCAGTTTCTAAGCGGTAGACCACAAGGTGTCTGTGGAGAGAACCGTGCCGTCTGACGAACTCGTTCTAAATACCGGAGCTCCGCAAGAATGCGTTCTTTCTCCTTTCTTTTTTCAATCAACCCAAACGAAATTTCGAGCAACGATCCAATACTTACTCATATCAAGTACGCCGATGACATGGCCCTTGTGGCTTGTCTCAAATATGAGTTCTCTCTTTCTCAGTATTACCTGCAGATTGATGCCTTATCTTGTCAGTTTAAGTCCAGCTTTCTTGAGCTGAACACAGCTAAAACTAAAGAGTTAGTCATTGGAGGGGGAAGGACTAGAAACGAACCAAAACAAATCTCCATACATATTCAAGAAGTTGAAATAGTAAATAGTTTCAAGTACCTTGGTACTGTAATACATACTAACTTGATATTATGTGACCATGTAGATTATGTGTACAAGACAGCTCAACAACGTCTTTTGTCTTAAGAAAATGTTTTAGGTGAACTGTTTCTATTGCTTGTATGTGATGTGTGTTTACCAATTTTATTACTGGCAGTGCAATGTATACTTAAAGAACAATTTCCATTTTTAATGTATTTTTAAACGGAAAATCTTTAATCTTGAAAACTGTTCTTTGGTTAAATAAATTTAAAGTTTGTCCCAAACGTTTTATGTCACCACCATTTTTATGTCGTCATAACGGAGATCAAATATCGCGGCGAATCAGAAACTTTGCAAAGGTGCAAAATGATAATTGGTTCAACTTGGAGCATTAAACTCGATTAAAATAAGTTTTTATGCAACTACAACGATTATACAACAAACGATTTTTTTTATTGATTTTCGTACGCACGCACGCGCACACACACGCGCGCGTACGCACATGCGCGCGCGTCAAATTATGTTGATCTGTCACAGCAACGTCATCTCGCAATATATAATGAAACTGTGAGTGATCACAGATAAAGACATGAAACATGAGTGATTACAGATAAAGACATGTTGCAAGCGAAACATTTACAGACAACGATTAGCGTTTTGTTAATACTAAATGTAACTCAAACCATATAACACAGGTTGTATTCTGATACCGTTACAATAGGTTGCACACGTTTGCCATCGTCATTTGCATCGTGGTTACACCCACAGTTCCCGTGATCTTCCGTAAACTTCCATTGTAGCAGATATAGTGAGAGTTACATGTGTTTTCGGCCTGTCTTGGTAGAAGAATCGAGAACTCGTCGAAGACTTCCACACCCATGTATGCCGCTTTCACCCTGATCATCTCATTGAATGCGGCCAATGCGAAGTTGTTCCGTCCACCCATTGTGATTGCATTAGTGTCGATGTCATGAAAGGGTGGCGACGTCAGCACGACGAGTTTGAAACCCTTCCGATGGGAAACTTCTGCAAATGCGGCCAACGCTGCAACGAACTGACGGATACCCGTAGACAATGCAGCGGCTAGGCCACGACTGGACGTGTCGTGGGCACCTGTCTGTACAAAAACCAAGTCTTCCTTCTTAAAAGTGTCTTTTCTGTCGGACAAAATTCGACCAAACTGGTCGGAAAACCGATACCAAGTGTAGTGGAGATTGCCAACACTTGCCTTGCCGTGCTTCTTAGCGAAATCCGTTGGTCTCTTATAGCATTCGTCCAATAAGTAGTCGAACTTGAAACGCATGTGCGACGAACCGTACATGTAAATGTTACCGAAGCTTTTCACGCATGCGCACAAAGTCGACCTGTTCAGCGACCGGAACCACTTTCCATCATTCATCCTTCCCTCCCACTTCCTTTTGCGAATGAGGTGCCAGGTCACTACGTTCTTCCTCGAGGCCAGTTCCGGAGAACTTGTGATGATCCATTGTTCGAGTCATTATCACACACACGTCGTGTCCATATTGTCTTATGCAACGACTGGTAAAGACTGGAGTAGGCGCTGAAGTTGACACACTGTAGTTGCACGGTCACTTTTGTACATGTGGAGTCAGCCATTTTCGCTGGAGCCGGTGGACAATACACTATATACGTGCCATTGTAGAAGTCACGAAACGAGCAGACGCTTCTGTAATTGGCAGATTCGCTGACGCCGTACAAACAGCTACCACCAGAGGTCGCTTGGTGCTTGTGTTGTTCAACTACCTGTAGGAACAGGCCGGCCCTACGAATATTCCTGTTTAGCAGCGATACCTTATGGCGGTACCGCGTAATGTCGACGTTTCTCACTTTGATTCCCTCTTTAAACTCCGTCGTTACTGTATTGAGCTTCGTGTAACGGTAGTACTGATCTAACTCTGGCGCCAAGAAGTAATGCTCACCCATCGTGTACGGCCTTCTTCGTGTTGATTGCGATGTCGCCCCGTTGATGTTCGTTTTCTTCGTACCCCTTACTCTGTGATTAAGTACGGGACGTGGTTGCGTACGTAACAACAAATAGCTCACCAACAGCAGTGCAGCGATGCAAATGACAATAATCGCCGTGTATAGAGTGAACAATCGCTTCGTATATGTTACGAGTTTAGCCATATTTTATTCGTATGTGTGACCTCGGACGTAGCTTTTGTGTATAATGCCGTCGATCCAGTACCATACAGGTATATATATATATATATAACTTGAAAGCCACGCCGTCACGACTGACGGCGTTAGCAGCAGGGGGCACTCGCCATTAAATAAATTATGATACACACTAGATTACGTTTTCGAAGGATGTATAGTGCTGCTTAAATAATTTAATATGGATCGATCGATATTAAAAAGCCGCTTTGACAAGATAACTCGATACATGGATGACCACCATGTCACTGTTTCAACTTTTCAGTTTAGTTGAGTTGAAAAAATAACAAGATAGCCATATATGTATCAAGTTATATAATTTTGTTGCCGATGGCCTATAAACCTCTTTAGGGTGTCAATGTGCATTACTGTAACATTATTATTAAGAGCAATAATTATAATTTCAACCAGATATATTTATACTAGACTAAGAGCGTCTCAAGACATAGAGAAATAAGATTGAACCGAGTCGTTGGTCTATTATTAGCAGTGTCACCCCCTCCTCATGACCCCATCTAACATTAATCACCATGAACCACCCCAGTTCTCACGGTTCACTGAACTGAAATTGTTGTTTCCCAGTGCGCTCGTATGAATAAGCTACCTCGTTACTGGGCATAGATACCAATCGAGAATTCGACGGTTGAAAGAAGCTCGAGTTCGTGACTCATGAATACGTGGAGTCTATTTAAAGCCGCGAACTTGTATCCAAATTAAAAAGGGACTAACCCATGTTGGTGCCCTGCGCGGGCCTATAATTGGAGCCCAAGCCCGGCCCGCAATTAGCAGTTAGAGTCCAGGCCCGGCCCAGGTCCGCAGCAATTTTTGAAGCCCGGCCCGGCCCGGGCTCGCAAACTAGAATTTAGGCCCAGGCCCGACCCAGACCGTGAATGTTTGGCCCAGGCCCGGCACAGCCCGGCCCGGCCCGCAAGTTTCAGGCCCATACCCGGATCATACCCGCGGGCCAAAGACGGGTAAGCCCGCGGCCCGCAAGGCCGCGGCCCGCTAAGTTTATAGAAGATAAAACTATAATCTTATAAGAAATACGAAACACAAATAAACTGTAAAACAGACTTATTGTATTAATAAATAAAAAAAATATATATGAACATTGTATAATGTTTACTACTGAAATAGTAATGTCAGTTGTTGTTTAATAGTGTCTAGCTAGTAGCTAGTACTAGCTACTACTATATGTCACCCACTGGCACTGACACCCAGTGGCATTTCCAGCAGGCCTGCAGTCACTAGCCTGAGACAGATCAGGTTCAGTCATGTGTGAATTCGTGCAAGCGTGAATGAATCAGTACTGGGGAAATTGTAGATACTAAATAGTAGCCACTAGTTCACACAATTGAAAAATACCAATTACGAACTGGGGTGGGTACTGGACTACTAGGTACTGACACTACTGGTCAGTGGGTCAGGGTGATTAAGTTGATGGTTAATCATGGCTTGATTGCCTTTGCAAATATGTCTAAAGTAAATATTTGGGGCTGGCTGCTTCCAGTCAGGTGAACTTAAGTGGCCTGGTATGGGGTCATTAGATCTATGCAAAAGGGTTACATTCATGCAAAACATATGCGGTTTACAGAGTCTAGACATCACGGATTAAGGGATAGGAAGTTAAGTTTGAGCTGAAGAAGAATGATGGGAAACATGCATTAACTGTGATGAAGCCAGTGAAACAAGTGCCACTACTCCAGTCACAGTGTCTTGGAAAGCCAGTACATGTTTAAAGAGTTACAATACAAAGAGATGGACATGCTACTATGCATATATTTTATATGAAATGTCTCAATTGAAAGAATGCACATTATTAAAATGATACCATAGGAAGTCCCATTGTTGAAAAGAGGTTAAACTGCATTCCAATGAATAAAGCACTAGTATCATTTATAATTCAATACAAGGTCTTAATTTGCAATTATATAATACTAAAGAAATAATTTTAAGCATTCATTAACCGGAATTACACTTTATAATCAGTTTTTATTAATAATAAAATTAATAATCTGGGTTTTGTATGAATATTTTTATTATGTCCAGGCCCAGCCCAAACCCGCTCACACTAGGCCCAGGCCCGGCGCAAGCCCGATGTGTTTAATTTTTTTTCAGCCCAGGCCCGGGCCGGGCTTGGACCCAAAGCCCGGCCCGTGCAGGGCACTAACCCATGTACACAGACGTTAAATATCGGCGAGGTGTGGTTAAATATTGGTGACGCGTGTGAACGCGTCTCAAGTAGTTATACTCCAAACAGCCCAATATTGAGCTAACCCAGGAGTTTGGACCAACGGCTTTTAGTGTCTCTTCCGAAAGACACGGGCAAAGCGGGGTGAACGAAATTTCCCAAGTTTCGAAACGGCGGACTGCTACTACTGCGGTTTATTCATTGGAATCGAACCACCGTCCTCTCGATCGACAGGCTGGTGCTCTAACCATTAGACCACCGCTCCCCAACATCATCGACCTCTGGTGCTGTCAGTTGTTCTCACGGAGCTTAGCAGAGCTGCCAGGTGCACTTGATGTTTACAGCGTCACGCTCCGCCCTCTTGGTAGGTTTTACATACAGTAGTTTAATTGTTGCATAATATCTACTTGTACAATTTGTAATCTGTACGTGGCGATGTAATGACTAATTAGTCACGCATAGGCGGATCCAGAGGGGGGGGGTCCAAAATCATTGCAATTGCATCACAACGGGGGGAAAATGCATTGCCAAGAAAGTCAAAATTGTCGCTGTCGTTTTCAGACACTGATCTAGCGCAGGCGATATACATAGCGTCCAGGGGATTCCCAAAGTTATTCTTAGCATTATCGGTGACGTCGTTCATAGATTCACTGCACACGCACACCGCAAGCACGTGTATACACAAACGCCCACCTCATGTCTGACCATGTCTCCCCGCGAAAGAATTGAATATACTATGGGAATGTTTGGCATTTATAGACGTATTGTGTGCAGTTGCTGGATCTGCGCAATCTGCAGATTTCGCTCGATTGCGCTGCGCAATTCTCGGATACTCGAAAATCTGCAGATTGCGCACCCATCTGCTGATTACGCAGATCCAGCAAATGCGCCCAACAGACGCGCTGGTCCTTTGATGAAAATCGTCTGCATCAGTTCTTCGGACCGGACTTTCAAGATAACAATTGGCATTTTTACGGGTCAAAATAATTTAAGCTATCCTATCGATTCAACATCAAAAGACACCAGAATGCTCCTTGCCCTACTTTATAAGCCAGTCCAACCAGAAGATGTACAACAAAAATGTTCACGTCCTGAAGAGCATTGTAGAAACAGTTGTATTTTGTGGAAAACAAAACCTGCCACTTCGAGGCCACAGGGATGATCGGCCAAGTACATCGTCCAACAGGGATGATCGGACAAGTACATCGTCCAACAGGGATGATCGGACAAGTACATCGTCCAACAGGGATGATCGGACAAGTACATCGTCCAACAGGGATGATCGGACAAGTACATCGTCCAACAGGGATGATCGGACAAGTACATCGTCCAACAGGGATGATCGGACAAGTACATCGTCCAACAGGGGAAACTTCTGGGCAGTTATGGAGATGATGGCCAAACGCGACGACACACTCCGAGAACACTTCGAGTCCGGAAGGAAGAATGCGCAGTATACATCAAGAATCATCCTGAATGAAATGATTGATGTAGTAACGTAATACATTAAAAAGGAACATACACGAAGCCTTGAAGACGAAAATGCCTTCTTTCCCATCATGGCAGATGAGGTCACAGATCCACATGGTAACCAGATTCTGTCAGTGTGCTTGAGGATGTTAGCTGACTGTAAAGTGAAACAGTTCTTTTCGCATGCCTGCATCTTATGTCATTGAATTTAATATCCCTACTTAATCTGACTGCCTGGTCTTAATGATATCATAAACTGGTGTTAAGCCTGAGCTAGTTTCTGTACATATCAGTCATAACTGAAAACATGTATGAGTGAGAAAATGGCAATCCATTTATTTAATACAGTAATCATAGGCATGGAATGCCGAAGAGCCCCTACATAGGAGTGACAATCACAATTGGTTGCAAGTGCCATAGTAGGGGCGTAATTACCAAGTTGATTAGCCAAACTGAAAGGCTGGGGTACTCGATCCCCCACCTCCCACGGTAAGAGGGAGACCACACCAAGTGAAACAGTTCTTTTTTATTTTATGTACATTGAGAGGGCAACGGGGGAAGCTATAGCTCATGGTGTCATCGAGTGCTTGAAAGATCGTAACATCGACATCAGTAAAGCCAGGGGTCAGAGCTACGATGGTGCGCAGTGTTAATCCTCGGATAAGGTTGGCGTCAGGCGAGGATAAAACAGCTATCCACACGAGCTTTGTATATACACTGCAGCAGCTATGTCCTCAATTTGAGCATCGGCAATGCCTGTAGACTACCTGCCACCCGGAATATGGTCGACACCCTTAATGCAGTGTTCCTTTTCTTTGATCTGTCCCCCAAACGTCAACGATTCCTGGAACGAATCCTACAACATCTGGCACCAGATATTAGAAAAAGGAAACTTGTCGGAATGTGCAAGACCAGGTTGGTGGAGCGTCACATATGCTACGTGTGTGAATGTCTGGAAGCCGTATTGAATCCGTCTGAATATCATGACATCTACGAGGAGGTTGCATTGACTGGCAGTTGGGATCAGGAGACCAGGACGAAGGCGCAAGGGCTGCTAACCAGTCTCACTTCGTCACGTGCCACCATCATGAGATAGAAGAGACATGAGATAGAAGAGGAGTACAGTGTGTGGTATAAAGAGGAGTACAGTGTGTGGTATAAAGAGTAGTACAGTATGTGGTACAAAGAGGAGTACAGTGTGTGGTATAAAGAGGAGTACAGTGTGTGGTACAAAGAGGAGTACAGTGTGGTATAAAGAGGAGTACAGTGTGTGGTATAAAGAGGAGTACAGTGTGTGATATAAAGATCAGTACAGTGTGTGTTATAAAGAGGAGTACAGTGTGTGGTATAAAGAGGAGTACAGTGTGTGGTACAAAGAGGAGTACATTGTGTGGTACAAAGAGGAGTACAGTGTGTGGTATAAAGAGGAGTACAGTGTGTGGTATAAAGAGGAGTACAGTGTGTGGTATAAAGAGGAGTACAGTGTGTGGTATAAAGAGGAGTACAGTGTGTGGTATAAAGAGGAGTACAGTGTGTGGTACAAAGAGGAGTACAGAGTGTGGTATAAAGAGGAGTACAGTGTGTGGTATAAAGAGGAGTACAGTGTATAGTATAAAGAGGAGTACAGTGTATGGTATAAAGAGGAGTACAGTGTGTGGTATAAAGATGCTACGTGTTTAGCCACACTTCTTTGTACATCCATCTCAGCACCAGGGACACCCCGATCGTCCCGACAGATGCAAATAGCCAATGCCCCCAGCACATCCCCACGGGAGCAATACCTGCGCAATCTGGCAATCCCGTTTTGTGACCACCCATCTGCCGAATTCCACAATCGATTTAACCCAGAAAGCAGGAAGGGATCTTTACAGAGACAGGAAATGTACAGCATGTTGTGGACGGATTGATGTTCTGGGAGTCAGACATGCCAAATGTCTCTTCCTGTTAGCTGAGGTGAAGGAATGGCAGCGCAATTGGAGACCCACAGAGCCCACACAGTCATCGTCCTCGCCTAACCTGGCTGAATGTCTCGAGCACGCAGATGAAGACATCTTCCCGAACTTCCGGACCTTGTTGAGGATCGGTTGCACTCTTGTTGTGAGGCAGAGTGTTCATTCTCCTACCTGCGACGGGTCAAAGCCTACCTACGCAACAGGATGGGGGGAAGATTGGCTTTCTGGGCTCACAATGAAGAACATGAATCACAACATGGAGATTGATCTGGAAACACCTCAAATCAGGTGTGCTAATATAATCACAATAAAAAATGCAACGTGTAGTGGAGCTTGTTGTTTAATGATTAACAGATCTGCTGATGAACAACAGTTATTAATACATAGCTGATATAAACAGTTTCTAGTATCTAGTTATTTCCAGCACCCGGCAACGTCCTATTAACTGACTAAAGTCTTCATAGTTATATTATGGTTACAATGTTATGGTCTTTTGAGATCTCACTCAACTACTTTTAGCAGAATGTCTCCCGATTCAAATTCAGACCATGACTCGAATGGTACACTTTATACAGAGTAGCTTTAAAACGCAGCAACAGTTTGGATAGGCTCTCTTGAGAGGGCAATTTAGCCCTTCGGGGTATTGGTTCACATATGTCTAAAAGTTTCAATTACACCTTGTCTCAGTTCAAACGTGATGCCACAACTTTCTGTAATATGAAACCTAGCTGCTTTTATTATATCATTCAGAACCAATATCAGAAGGGGCTGGATGAGAAACTATTAAACACCTGTTTTTTGTCAAAGACGTGTTAGTCTCTTTGTGTGCAAAATACTTCAATTGTAATTGAATTGTACACATTGTCGTACGAATAAATGTATTTTTTTTAGTATTACTACACTGCCGTGCCTCTAGTTTGCTATAATGCCGATACAGAGTTAAGACGATTATGTGTTGTTTTAATCAATTGTAGCATACTCAATTTTGTTATTAAACATTTGCATTACTACAGTTGTTTTTAGTCAATATGCCACTAAATGGCACATGACAGATGTTTAATATTGTCTTTTCGTTTGGACATTTTCAGACACACCGCATTTTCTTCGTTGGACCTAATCCTACCTACATGTATAAATAAAACAACATCCGCTGCGTTTTGCCGAAACTCTAGACTCAAAATCAGTTGCACCTCGTCTACTGTAAATTTGACATTCGAAGTTATACTTATGTGACGAATACAAGAAAATGCACAGGACTAATATATCACGATTTTCAGCAAATCCGTATTAAAACGGGACACAGCAGAAGGCCGTATTCCTCCCAAAAATCCGTATTGTGTACGGAAAATTCGTACGATGTTGCATTTCTGACTTTTAGGTTGACTTCATTAGAAAACCAGATTATGGGTGTCCCAAATTGAACCATTTCAAGTGTTTTGTCTAAAAAAACATAAAACGTCGCACACCCCCTCCCGAGGCAGTCACGCTTCGTTCCGGGCCTTCGGTGCTTAATACATTACCTTGGACTCCCCCTTTTTCTAAATCCTGTCACGCATGAATCAAACTGTTGTAATCGTTAATATTTTCAGGATGTGTATCATTAGTTTTCGTAAGTTGAAATTGTAAAAAAGAAGTCGTTTTTTCATAAGCAAACTGACATCTAACCACCATTCAAGTACTAATATCTTTTTTATGCACGGTAGTATTTACGTTTTAGTAAAGAACTCCAAATTACTCCACCGTGTACTTGAATTTGTAGCAATTTCCTAATCAGTAGCTGTCAACAGTCAGTGTAAAATAGTTTCGATGTTTGTAATGTGATATGCGCATAATGTGGTTGTGGCGAGACTTCCTATTTTGAGTAATATTACTGCAGAGTTAATTATTATTATTATTAATTTCAATCAGAACACCGACTATTGGGCTATTTGCTTATCAGCTAATGTGGCCTGTGCCCCTGTATTCAGGAATGGTAGACATACTTCATTATTAATACTTGTCATGCAGTTGCAGTTGTCACTGTTTTGAATTGCCATTATATTCACCATCTCCAGTCTCCAAGGTTTAACCTACATAACTTGCTTGGAAGGTTGTTGCTAAAAGCACATAAGGATTCATTTCGGCAAAAGCCCCTTCACAAAACTTTATTTTTATTTGGTATTTTTGCAAAATGCAGGCTATGTAGCAAGATTAAACAAAGTGAAACAATCAATATGTAATGTTATTGAAAATTATGAAAACTAGTGATTGCTCTAAGTTTTGCCAATTGAGTTTTATTGTTTTGATTCCATCTGGTAACTGCATGGACAACACAATTTACAGAAAGTATGTCCCATAATTGTAGATTATTTTTAAACCATGTTTTTCTGATTACGTAAAAAGCCATCATGTCATCCTAAAGGTGGCTTGGTTTTACCAATTACCAGTTCAACATATATATTAATAAAAGTGCATAATTGATAATTTTTCGCTACAATGCATAGGAGCATAGTTTATTTTGCTTAGTATTTACAAATGAACACATTTTTTTACAATGCTAGCTAGACGTTTGGTAGATGAAGCACAACCACATGCGTGGGCCTATTATTCTACTAAAATAATTGATTATGTTAATTGATTATGTTAGATGCTAGACTTTTGGTAGATGAAGCACAACCACATGCGTGGGCCTATTATTCTTCTAAAATAATTTATTATGTTAATTGATTATGTTAGATGCTTGACTTTTGGTAGATGAAGCACAACCACATGTGTGGGCCTATTATTCTTCTAAAATAATTGATTATGTTAATTGATTATGTTAGATGCTAGACTTTTGGTAGATGAAGCACAACCACATGCGTGGGCCTATTATTCTTCTAAAATAATTTATTATGTTAATTGATTATGTTAGATGCTTGACTTTTGGTAGATGAAGCACAACCACATGTGTGGGCCTATTATTCTTCTAAAATAATTTATTATGTTGATTGATTATGTTAGATGCTAGACTTTTGGTAGATGAAGCACAACCACATGTGTGGGCTTATAATTCTTCTAAAATAATTTATTATGTTAATTGATTATGTTAGATGCTAGACTTTTGGTAGATGAAGCACAACCACATGTGTGGGCCTATTATTCTTCTAAAATAATTTATTATGTTGATTGATTATGTTAGATGCTAGACTTTTGGTAGATGAAGCACAACCACATGTGTGGGCTTATTATTCTTCTAAAATAATTTATTATGTTAATTGATTATGTTAGATGCTAGACTTTTGGTAGATGAAGCACAACCACATGTGTGGGCCTATTATTCTTCTAAAATAATTTATTATGTTAATTGATTATGTTAGATGCTAGACTTTTGGTAGATGAAGCATAACCACATGTGTGGGCCTATTATTCTTCTAAAATAATTTATTATGTTAATTGATTATGTTAGATGCTACACTTTTGGTATATGAAGCACAACCACATGTGTGGGCCTATTATTCTTCTAAAATAATTTATTATGTTAATTGATTAAGTTAGATTCTAGACGTTTGGTAGATGAAGCACAACCACATGCGTGGGCCTATTATTCTCCTGAAATAATTGATTATGTTAATTGATTATGTTAATGTTAATGATACGTGCAAACCTACACAAAAATAAAATATTTTAATCACAAGCTTCAGAAAGTGTTTTGAAAGACATGGACACAGCCACAAGTGGGCTGACTAGTGTAGCTACTGTCCTATTTGCTCACATTTTGCAGCCATGTAGTTTGAACAGTTTGTTTTCATTAAAATGCTTTATATATTATGGTAAGAAAACAATAATTATCTAACAAGCTTTCATGAAAACATTGTTGTATTAAAATCAGGTTACTAAGGTTGGGACTCAAGGCTACTGAGACTTGATTCAAATGGTTGGAAAAACATATTTCTTAGGCTCCACTTTTGAATTTTACATTCAGTCATGGAGACCATGTCAGAAGAATATAGGCAAACTGAAAAGTAAAGACACATGAGCAAGTCAGAGCAACTAAGCTGATCAACTAGGAGCTTAGTTATGATCAATGCCTCTAAAATGCTCATTGACAATACTTGGTGTAGGATTTTTGAAGACTGGCTTCAGGCAATTTATATACTTTTTATATTTTGTGTTGTAAAACCATCAACTGTAAATAGTGTTCGGAGTTTTATCATGTCAGGCATATCATGCTAAATAGCACACCCAAGGAAATCATGCAAAACATAAATACAGGTATTTATCTTTAGTAAGATTTCCTTGGGTGTGCTATTTATTGTGCGAGGTATGTTGTATGTTTTTTGTAGCAAATTCATGTCTTGCACTGAGTGTTCTTATCTGAAGTTGAATTGTTTTAAAAACAATGGTAACTGATTCGAAAGAACGTTTTCTATAACCTTGGCAAAAGTGAGATAGGTCTGTAGTTAGTGAATTGTGTCTTGTCGTTTTATTACAGTATATATGGGTACAACTTTAGCTATTTTAAGTTTATCTAGACATTTTCTTGTCCTTAGTATTTTATTTATATTTATGTTGTGTTTTCTTGCAACAATTTCATTAATTACAATCCAAGTTTCTCTTATGTTGGAAGAGGACTTCTTAAATCTTACTTCCAAATATTTATTTTTTTAAACGAATACTTCTTAGAATCTTATTATAAACATTTAAGTTATTTTTGGTGAATATGTATTCTGGTGAATCTGGTAAAGCAAGTTTAAATTTTTTTAAAAGCATGTCTCTGTATTTAATCGACTTTAAAATGCCTCTTGTTATCCAAGTGGATTTTTTGTGCTTGTATTTATTAAATTTAACAGTTTTATTAGGCATGTGTTTATTTATAGAATGCTTAATTTCTTTGTGTATATTACTATAATTATAATTTGTGTCTGCTCTCAAGTTTTTATCTAACTGAGATTATATATTTGCTGTTATGAATTCTTTTTGTACTTTTGTAATATTTCTTTGTAAAATTATTTTATTTGACATTTTGTTGGACTATATGCAGTACATTTTGGTTTGTTTATGATCAGAAAGTATGGCTGGTGATTGGATAATTTTTGTAGTAATATCCCTGCTACCTTGATTAAGGTAGGCACTGTCAGTTTACAGAACAAAGTTATCAATAAGTGTTCCGTTTGTTTTTGTAAGTCTCACTCATAGGGTTATATGGGGATATAAATTATACGACATTAACAATTCTAGAAAATGTCGATGAGTTTCGTATTCATTTATTTTAAGTAAGTTGATGTCATTATCACCAGCAAGTATAAGGTCACATGTATGTTTATCAAAATGCTCTAAGATAGGTGTCAACTCATTTATGAAATCTGTAATATTTTCCGCAAGTGTTTAGGGGGTCTGTAGATATTTCCAATAACTACTTGTTTTGATAAGCCACCTCCTGTTATTTGTATTTGTTCCTCCCAATATTTATATTATTACTCTATTTTACAATCAAGTTTGTTATCAACATACATTATTAAAGCGCCTTTGTTGCTAGATGATTTATCTTGGACGACACAGTTATATACATTTAGTTGAATCTGTGATAAGTCATAATTGTCTGCTATTCAGAATGTTTGTTTAATAAATACGCGTAGTAGTGGCTACTACTAGTGCTGTAAAAAAGAAAAGCATCTCACTCATATATAACTACTACAACAAAATAAATGCGGACTTGACCTCATTAATGCATTATGGCATGGTTCACTGTAACCGTCAGTAACGCACACATCTGCCCTACCTTGGCCCTTGTGAGTTGTCTGCCGCTCCCTGATCAACCCACTGATCTATATATAGATCAGTGAGTCAAACCAGTCTGGTTGTTCCATTCTAGTCTCGCTCATCAGACTCTCGCTCAGCTACGTGAATCTGCCGATAAGAGTCTGGCAACAGAAGCATGTTTTGACTGTTACTGTCGTCAGGTGGCACCTCTGGTATTATGGCGTCATCAATCTTTGAAGTAATCCGACGTATATCTGTGCTTTCGTGATCTTTCTGATCTTATCTTATCTGACATTTTTCTGGATAGTTCGCCGTCTTTTTTTAGACAGGGTGCATGTCAAATGGAGACACCAATAAAGGCACACAGATGTTGAGTGACTGTTTCAAGAGCCGATTTGTGCATTGTATGTAAGTGATAATCTAAAGTAAGTATATTACAAAAAACATAAAGATTGTTCTCTAATTATTTAAATACTTCTGTGTGATAAAGTATGCTAAGCAGTTTATAACCCTTTTTGAATTTTTTCAATATCTATTGTTTGCGAAGTTATTACAAATTTTAGTGTCATAAAAAGGGGAATGTTGTTTATACTAGGAATAGAGTCCATTTCTTGTGATCTGGATGTTTGTGGGCTGCACTGTCACTGAATGTAAGGGCAAATGGCATAAAATGTGTACTAATGAAGATATTGAGGTGGAATAAAATGTTTTAAGACCTTAAAATGTTCACCTAATAATGTGTGAACTTGACATGACCTTGTAATGTCCTACTTAACCTACAATGACCGTTGACCTATTTATGTTTAAAATGCCCTAATTAATTATGTATGACATGAGATTAGTAAAGTGAGGGAGGAGTGTAAGGTAGAATGTATATACATATTGACCTTAATACCCATTATTGACCTAATTACATGTGTTAATGGTCTATTTATTTTTAATTAAGCATGGATTGTGGTGCTATCATGTCAATAGAAGCTGTAATTGTTGACCACTATAGTGACCTTACAGTGACATAATTATTTGACCTCCATTGGCCCATTTACATTGATAAATTAATTGTGTACACAGTTGATTTTACTACAATGTGAACTTTTGATGACTGAATTATGTATAATTATAGATGCCTCTTCAATTTGATTTTTTTGCTTATCTTATTTCAAATTCATTTTGCAAAAATTCAAGCCTACTTAGTGTCCACTACGACATGCTAGCTCGTTTGTGCTATTAAACTAAACTATTAAATTACTTAATGCTTCAACAAGCATTACAACTGCACCTCAACCGATTTAGCCTATCGCAAATCCGATTCTTTTGTACAAAAGAACTAGCATATTGCTGTGGATACTAGTTTGTTTTTTTCGCAAAATTAATTTGAAGGAGGCACCATTGAGGAGGCACCCATAAGTGAAAATCTAAATGTTGAAAAACCACAATTTTCACCCTTGGTGAAATTTTATAACTTTGTTATGTGATCGGCGAGAAGATGGAAGTCACGCCTTTGATTGGCATTGACTCGCACAGTGTGTACCATTTTGGACATCCACTATTTTGAGCCTTGGCGTGTTATTAGGACATCAACAAACCAGATTTATGATAGGCTAAATCAGTTGAGGATGCAGTTTTAAGGGGCACGCTAGCATATTTATAGAATCTGTAGTGTTTTAACTGTATAATATATTCTTGCATAGGGAAATAATTGTTTGAAAAAAAAACCACAATTTATTATACACTGTGAGAGCTTTGTAATTTCCTGCATGTATAATGCAACAATATTTATAGTCCAGTGTCAAAACTGGTTCACAGTACACTGCAGGCTCAGTACATCAAAATTCATATTTCACTGTGTCATGAAATAATATCCTGCACTTCAACATGAAGTAATGTCAGGTAATGTTTATTTATTGTTCTCTGTAGGCTGATATGAAGACGTGGACACACAACACCCAAAGTAGTGCAGCAGTACAAGTTCTAGTCGGCATCAGCCCGTCATAAAAGGAACTATAAGGAAGACAATATAGTACACTGCAGCAATATTCACAGTTCACTGTTTCATAAACCCAATCCATGTCAATGTTCACAGGACATTATAGGCTCATTGCAGCAAAGTTCATAAATTGTTCACATGACATTGTCAGCTACCGGGGTAAGTGTACACAAATTCACAGTTCACTGTTTCATAAATCAATGTATGTGTAATGTGTGGATTTCACAGCCTGATATACAATATTTGGCTGGTCTAGACATGCAAAATTTCTACTGAAGCTGTCATGCAAAGTTCATTCTGGATGTCGATCCTCTTGGCTGGAGTAGCTGTTGCATTGCATAATCTTCTCGGAAGTCACTGGCCCTACAATGATACAGCATTTTCGACTGATCTGTGAAATATTAGTTATTACTGTATGCATATTTACTACAAGGTATGGTTAAGGAAGTAACTCAAACTGGTCTAGTTCTAGTATCCATTGGTGTGTTGTCTAACAGATGGATATCAATATTGATGTTTATCAATATTGTTCATTATCACAGGTCAAAGTGTGATAAATTTACAAATGTGTACAATCAGCCTGAACGAGATCTGACTGATTGATACTTATGTATATATGTGTTGCAGACAGTAAACAACCAAAACATGTTTATAATGTAATTTAACCAAACAAAATGCATACTGTACACATGCACGAATCGGCCATCATTAATAATTGGCTACTTTAAAAGCAGCCTTGTCACAGTCATAGAATTTTCAAGTTAATGAAATTTCTATCCAGTTTATGAATTAGAGTGACACTAGCAGTTAGGAATGTAAAATAATTAAATCAGTTGTGTTGTTAGCATTGGCACAGTAAATTGACATGGGGGATGGCATAGGTAACCGAAGCGTATTTTGCGTATTGGTGGGGCATGACAATTGTAAGTTGAGGTCACGTTCAGCAGGAAACTAAGGCAAATTTTTGAACAAATATGTCACATGTACACCACTAATATTTGGAGAAGCCAAAAAAGTGTCTCATCTGCCCCTGATGTATCCCTGGGGGCAATTATCCTCATCCCCTGTTACAGGGCCTATGATTGTTAGTAAATATCTGTGAAATGGATTTCAGTTGCTACATTGTTGTTTTGTGGAAGGTAATACTCAATCCATTGTTATTTCTTATTTTAATGCATGTTGATCAATATCATTATTCATGTGTATTGTTTTACATAAAAAAATCATAATTTATCATATTTTATGTGTGTACAACATAACAAATGGTCAATGTCTTAACTTGGTGGCACACAGGTATTAAATTATTAAAAACAGACCTTCTTATCAAGTATATCTTTCCATAATTGTTATTGTTATGCTTATTTCATAATTGTCTATGTAGCACTGCACAGGGAGGGAGGTGTATAGCATCCACTCATTACCACCATTTCCTCCCTCACATACATATACACAGTACACATCTAATGTAAGTGGATCAACCAATCAAGTAGTTAAAATCAGACTCTTACAGGGGTTATGATTCGTGAATGATGTTCATCGAAAATCTAGTTCTCTGTGCAACTTTGCTAACAATGTTAATAAGCATCACCCACAACACATTCATGTGCACAAAACAATGCCAAGTTTGGAATGTGTCTTAATATTTTGTATCTGCTTTAATAAGTTTGTAAGTTGTTGAACTAAAGTTCTCTATCATGACAGTAGTATCCTATTTAGTAGTTATATCAATGTAATGAACATTGTAAAAAATATAAATTAACATAATGTATTAAACTTAATTATGAATATATAAAAAACAATAAGGAATTGCAGTAATTGTTTTTGTTAATACACTGTGGTTCAAGCAAACGGTAGTATGATACTGCTGATATAATTATGAAAGTTTCAATTACCATTCAGTAATGCAGTGAGACTCATCAACTACAATTATTATATGTAGTCTCTACTGAAAAAGCTCATCTGACATGATGGCCCTCCACTGTCCTGCAAACAATGCTTTGGGACTTGGTAGCATCACTGCAGTCCCCCTGTTTCACCCTTTCCCTTGTCTCTGAAAGATAACATTTTTCATATTCAGAAGATGCTATTAAAATAATATATCAATATCTAGGCTGCTGACTGAAGTATAATGTCAATAAGCAGACAAAAACTATTGACACAGCAGCTTTCATAGTCATACATATACAGTGTGTGCATTTTTATAACCATGTTAATATTTTTATAATATTATAAACATGGCCAAGGTTGCATAAAATCAAATCAATTACGTTTCGTTTTTTCATTTTAATTACACCAGTCCTGTTTCAATTACAGATGCATTATATGTGTGACATAGTCACTTGTTGATTGGATTAGTTTAGTTACCCACCACATGATGGCAGCACCCAGGGTAATGTAATTTAGAGAATATAGTTAATGAACCATTATTGCTTTGACTATTTGTCCTGTAGTTAGTTGTATTTACTGTGTAGGTAGTTTGTCTTATTACTAATAATTAAGTTGTTTAAACATAAAGTTTACCCTAGAGACAGGGGTCAGTGGGAATCTAGGTCACTCCGATATTCTGGATGTGAACCTGGGCCACTGATAGTAGGGGAGACCGGGGCTAGTTGTATACAGGGGCATGTTATTACAAAGTTGTTTTACAAAAACATAGCACACATATGGAGTCACCATCAGCAGGATAGTTGGTTGGAAGTCCACCAGCCGATAAACTTTGGAGTTAAGAAGACGGTATTAATGAGGTGTGGACAAAATCGACTTTTCAACAACCTAAAACTTTTTTGCAATGCCCACATAATATCATCTCACGCAGTTTTTATGTTTCGTGAATGAAACTTGAAACATATACTGTATAGTATAAGGGGTTATGCAAAGTAGAAGTTAAACCGAAATTCAGGATTTGTTATCGTCCACATTCGTTCAGTTGTATTGGGGCAAGTTGTTACAACTCTAACAACGCTTGCACGGATCGCACAGATGGCTCAGCCAGCGAGTTGTGTGCTGACAATGACTGAAAAAGCTAAATTTATTTAACCATCATTTGATTCACATGTGACGCCTACTGGTTTATAACCACTATTGTAAATGCTAGCAGCGTGAATTTGTTTAAAAACAAAATGGATAAATATCTCATAAAAGCGCATGATACATTTTTGGACTCTCGTCTCTCAATAAGCCAATGGCTTCCTTGTTCACTTGTCATCAGAGTGTTGTTCCTTGGATGGCAATCTTGTTAAATCTTGTCAAATCTTGATGTCACACCCCTATTTGAACAATTAATAAACATTGGGCGATTCATTGAAATTTTGGTGTGAATGCGTGTGTGCACGTGCGCGCGCAAATGTGTGTTTTATTCAATCAAGTGGAATTCGCATCACATATATATAGTGCCATTCACTATTTCATACTCCATTTGATAATTTATATTCCATTCACAATTGTTTGTTATGTAAGAATCCGGGGAAAGTGTAACTAACAATTAAAAGCTTAATATATGAAGTTATGAACACCTACATTGTTATGCACACTGTGTATGAGATGTATAAGTGTGTATAATGCCATTAATGTAGTAGCTGTAACATGTACGAGCGACAATTGCTTTGTGATCCACACGTTCTTTGCTGTTACAACGTGCTCCGCATGATGTATATTATATATAACTAGTCTTGCATATGGGAAACTTCACATCTACCTAACTATAATATTGAATATCATTGGTATGGTCCATTTTATTAACACAACATTTAATACATTTACTGTATACGTTGACATAAATAATGCATCTAACATACTTTTTCATAAAAAGCGACTTTAACTGAAAATTGTTACAACTAGGCCCGGTCTCCCCTGCCGGATGTCTCTGGGAAGTGTCTCCAATTCACGCACATAAATATAGCACAACCCTTATCTAAACAAGAGCTGAGCCCCTATTAGTGAACCCATGACACCCATCCCGCTGTAGGGCAACAACCCCCTGGCGAAGCAGTGTTTATAGAGCACAACATCCAATCTTCATAACATCATACCAGCCTCTATTAACTAACTTCAGTTATTGAGTGTAGTATAATGAGTTATTACATATGTATATTAACAATAATACAGTTTATTCAGTTGCAAAGAATTTCTAGTTTCATTTGTTATTATATTGAAATGCAAATCATATGGTCCACAATTAAGAAACCATGCATGGCTTATAGCAGGACAACCTGTGCCATAAACAATCAGTATACTGTATATATGTTACAATTAGTTGCAGTGATATAAAATAAGAATTTACTGATATTATGATACTGATGATTACATGAAACAAGTAGGGCCTAGTTGTGTAATTCACGCATCAAGTTTGCCTATGTGTGGTAGAAAGAATATGCTATATACAATGCATTTTAACATTTTGTGAAAACTGGTTGGTTAGACATGACCTTGCTTTTAGGAACTCATGTTGAGATGCATTTATTAATTTATGCTTTACAAGGAATTCCACCATGTGGTCTCTAATTATTGTTTCGAGTAATTTACATACAACTGATGTTAAACTCACTGGTCTGTAATTTTCTGGCTTGTTCCTGGATCCCTTCTTAAATAATAAAAATAACTGCCTTAAATGTTCTGATTTATTGCTCTCAAATTAAGTAAATGGAACTGGAAGTGACCTGATATCTTCTGTAGTAAAAACTTAGCTGAAATACTCATTCAGGACCTCTGCCATTTGAAACCCGTCTGAAATTATGTTTCCACTGTTGTTTTCCAGTGGTCCGACCTTATCTCGAACTTTCTGTTTACTCCTTACATAAGCATAGAAAGTCTTGCTGTCATTTTTTATTTTACCTGCCAATTTTTGTTCAAAGGTTCTTTCAGTTGTAGCTAGGTTCAGTGCCTCTTTGTAGTTTGTGTAGTCTTCTACATTTCCAGTGTGTTTATATACCCCCACAGCATCTGTTTGTGAAACATTTTTCTAATAGCCTCTTTTGACAGGTGTTTCTTCCTGGACCTTTTCCCTTGTTTTCTTAATGGAACAAATTTCTCAGTAATGCCCTCAATCTCATATTTTAAACAAGTCCAGCATTCTGTTGCTGTCTTGTTCTTCAGCAAGTTATTCCAATCTATATTTGCTAGATATGTTCTCATCTCTTTATATTTGCCTTTGTTGAAGTTCCTCCTCCATTGTTTTTTATATGTATTCCCTGTTTTTACTTTTATATTAAAATGGATATGGTTATGGTCACTTGAACCCAAAGGTTCGTGTACTTTAACATTGTCAACTAATTCATTTTGAGAAGACAAAATTAAATCTAACACATTCCCACCTCTGGTTGGTTCAAAGACATGTTGAGTAAGGAAACAATCCTGTGTTAGAAGTAGAAACTGATGGTCGTCACCTCCAGCACTCTCTAATGATTCCCATTGTATATGGCCATGGTTAAAATCACCCATTATAACACATTCCTTATTGCTCACCTCCCTTATCGTCTTTTGTAATTTTACATCTTCCTCTTGTCCTATGTTAGGACTACGATAAACTACTCCTATTGTTAATGTTGAGTTCCTGGTATTGCTTCCTCACAATCTGCTTCACTTTTCAGTGTTATTTCATATGCTTGGATAGAAATACTATGATTAATTCGGGTGATGTTCAGATACATTTAGCAAGATTTATCTAGATTGACACATTGCCAAGAGAACCAACATGTTATTATTTTTATTAGTATTATTAAAATTTATAAAGAGCTTAGGAGTCATCAGTTATAGGGTGGGAGGTGATTGGAGAGGCAGATATTAGAATGGTGGAGGCAAGGTATAAGGAGTCATCAGTTATAGGGTGGGTGGTGATTGGAGAGGCAGATATTAGAATGGTGGAGGCAAGGTATAAGGAGTCATCAGTTATGGAGTGGGTGGTGATTGGAGAGGCAGATATTAGAATGGTGGAGGCAAGGTATAAGGAGTCATCAGTTATAGGGTGGGTGGTGATTGGAGAGGCAGATATTAGAATGGTGGAGGCAAGGTATAAGGAGTCATCAGTTATAGGGTGGGTGGTGATTGGAGAGGCATATATGAGAATGGTGGAGGAAAGGTATAAGGAGTCATCAGTTACTCTTGAGTGCCGAATAAACGTATAGGCCAAATAACAGTATAGGGTGGCAAATCGATAAAATTTAATAATAGTATAGTGCCGAATAACAGTATAGGGGGGCCAATTGTTCAAAACAAGTAATAGTAGTGCAAAACAATAACTAGTATATTTGTCTTTTTAGCGCCGAAGCAATTTTTTTTACTCGACGCGAAGCCAAGCCCAAGGCGTCCATAGAAAACTACGTGGATCGCCTGTAGTTTTTTTTCTGCCGAATATGTATAAACTTTGTGCGTATTCTTGTCACCGCAGATATAGTAACCGCATTTTATATTTGTGAAAAACCGGGGAATTTTTAAATGGACATTAAAGTTTTATTGAACTGAATACGCAAGCCCGTTTCAGGGGAAACCGCCGCCAGCCGGTTACGACCGGTTTGAGGCGCCGCCGCTGCGCACGGCGGCCATTTAATGTCGGTTTACGCGATGTCGCCGATGATAATGGCGTTTAAACTAATAATATACCATGTCGTGCTCCCGAGAACTAAGGATTCTGACGGATTCATCTAATAATGGAATTCTAACGGTCTAATATAGGATTCTCAGAAGCACGGGATCCCGTTAAATTCACGGCTGTCGTTCGAAAGGTTGAAAGCCGTCAGAGGGAGCCATATGCAACTCTAGTTGGGAGCAAGTGATTTTAGCGCGAGCGATAAACCGCTCCGTGGATTATTGATTAGCGCTAGCTAGGGAGTGAGAGGGGTTGCTCTCCTAAAAATTATGCCCTGCGTAATTTACTACGATTATCGGAGAATATAGGCTGGCACAAATTTAATAATAGTATAGTGCCAAATATGGTGCGTATAGGGTGGCATTTTTTATCAAATAAATACGCATATAGGGACGCTTATTCGGCACTCAAGAGTATGGGGTGGGTGGTGATTGGAGAGGCATATATAAGAATGGTGGAGGCAAGGTATAAGGAGTCATCAGTTATGGAGTGGGTGGTGATTGGAGAGGCAGATATTAGAATGGTGGAGGCAAGGTATAAGGAGTCATCAGTTATGAGTTGGGTGGTGATTGGACAGGCAGAGGTTAGAATTGTGGAGGCAAGGTATAAGGAGCCATCAATTATAGGGTGGAATCATGCGTGGTACTAGTTTGTGTTTATGGGTTGGGAACACTTGCACTGACAGGAGACAGGAGACGCTGCAGGTAGCAGAGAACAACTGGGTTAGGGGAATATGTAAAGTGAAAAGAGAAGACAGAAAGAAGATGGGGAAAGATCCGAATGAAGAAACATCTGAGGATAAAGGTAGTGGGGAGCAGACGGCGATGGACAGGATACATACAGAAAATGAGTGAAGCGAGATTGACAAAGATAGTACGGAAAACAGAAGACGCTGGAAGAAGTGGAAAACCGAAAATGAAATGGAGGGACAGCGCCAACTCTGATGACCTCACTCGCCATCTACCGTTCCTTCTTCCTCGCTGAGAAACAGCTGGTCAAATGCCTTCAGACCCTTGTAAACCAGAAACGGCAAACTTACCATGAAATTGACCATGTGCTAATCCATATTCACGAAACACGAAAACTATCACTACCACATGCGTACCTGCGTGCGTGCATGCGTGCGTGCGTGCGTGCGTGCGCGTGTTTATGTGGACACGAATGGACATAATACGTGCAGAAGAAATACAAAAATAGTCCCCTACCTAGGCCTATTACTTTTGTATCAGCAAGTGGCAAGTCAAGTTAGTGATGATTATCTATGCGATTAATTAAATAAAAAAACAATAAAACTATTTATTTCCGACAACACAATTATATGTTTTAGTAAGAACACTGAGCTAACTTTGTACTAATCTAATAATTTATTATTAAAATTTTAAACAAATCACCTCCCATAAATATTAAATGCCGAAGGTGAGTGATAGTTTAGAAAAACTATCCCGCCATCTAGTGAGTATGGGCTTTTAATTGTGATTGAAGTGCCACCTAGCGAATGTTGGATGACTGATTACTTTATAACCAATTTGGTTCGGAATATTTACATAAGACAGTTGTTGTTATTTAGCCCATACGCATTTATTCATAAATACCTGTAAGTCTAATAATTTATTCTTACTTTTCAAGAAGTTTTGAAGTCAACTTTTTGATGAAGTGTTTGTCTTTATATATCGTTAGATGCGTATGTTGCGATTCACATACCTCGCAGTCACCACATGGTAAAGAGTGCAAACTGTTGTGAGGATGCAGGCCTCCCATATCACAGTGCAAACTGTTGTGAAGAGGCAGGCCTCCCATATCACAGTGCAAACTGTTGTGAGGAGGCAGGCCTCCCATAACACAGTGCAAACTGTTGTGAGGAGGCAGGCCTCCCATATCACAGTGCAAACTGTTGTGAGGATGCAGGCCTCCCATATCAAAGTGCAAACTGTTGTGAAGAGGCAGGCCTCCCATATCACAGTGCAAACTGTTGTGAAGAGGCAGGCCTCCCATATCACAGTGCAAACTGTTGTGAGGAGGCATACCTCCCATATCACAGTGCAAACTGTTGTGAGGAGGCATACCTCCCATAACACAGTGCAAACTGTTGTGAGGAGGCAGGCCTCCCATATCACAGTGCAAACTGTTGTGAGGATGCAGGCCTCCCATAACACAGTGCAAACTGTTGTGAGGAGGCAGGCCTCCCATATCACAGTGCAAACTGTTGTGAGGAGGCAGACCTCCCATAACACAGTGCAAACTGTTGTGAGGAGGCAGGCCTCCCATATCACAGTGCAAACTGTTGTGAAGAGGCAGGCCTCCCATATCACAGTGCAAACTGTTGTGAGGAGGCAGGCCTCCCATATCACAGTGCAAACTGTTGTGAGGAGGCATACCTCCCATAACACAGTGCAAACTGTTGTGAGGAGGCAGGCCTCCCATATCACAGTGCAAACTGTTGTGAGGATGCAGGCCTCCCATAACACAGTGCAAACTGTTGTGAGGAGGCAGGCCTCCCATATCACAGTGCAAACTGTTGTGAGGAGGCAGACCTCCCATAACACAGTGCAAACTGTTGTGAGGAGGCAGGCCTCCCATATCACAGTGCAAACTGTTGTGATGAGGCAGGCCTCCCATATCACAGTGCAAACTGTTGTGAGGAGGCAGACCTCCCATATCACAGTGCAAACTGTTGTGAGGAGGCAGACCTCCTATAACACAGTGCAAACTGTTGTGAGGAGGCAGGCCTCCCATATCACAGTGCAAACTGTTGTGAGGAGGCAGACCTCCCATAACACAGTGCAAACTGTTGTGAGGAGGCAGGCCTCCCATATCACAGTGCAAACTGTTGTGATGAGGCAGACCTCCCATATCACAGTGCAAACTGTTGTGATGAGGCAGACATTCCATATCACAGTGCAAACTGTTGTGATGAGGCAGACATTCCATATCACAGTGCAAACTGTTGTGAGGAGGCAGACCTCCCATATCACAGTGCAAACTGTTGTGAGGAAGCAGACCTCACAGACCGCAAATACATGCTGCTTTATATGTAGTGACCAAGACCACATATCACGTGACTGTGTCACGGCCAGTAGAGCTACACTTTTTATTGGTGTAGAGGTGCAGTGCAATTTTTGTCGGAAATATCCAGACCCTTTGCGTCGCACATCATCACGTAAGCAACGATGTCGCCGTAAGAGGAGTTCCTCTCGACCATAGCAAGGTGATCGGTGCACATAGTTATATCATTAATAATTTCCCTACAGACAAGCGGAATAAGCAAGCTAGTTGCAGGGAGGCAGGCGTGGACCGCTGGCAGGGCAGAAACAGTTCCAGCCAGTGCCATAATATAGTTGAAGTATTGAACTTGAACCTCTGTCGTCGTCCCCCAGGCATAGATGGGCAATTCGCAAAGTGGTTTATATGCATACATAAGTGTATTAAAGGGATGCTGACCTTCGACTATAATTGTTTTTAAATAATAATAATAATAACTTGTATAATAATGAGTGTGTGTGTGTGTGTGTGCGTGCGTGCGTGCGTGCGTGCGTGTGTGCGCGCGCGCGCGCGTGTGTAGAGGCATGCATGAATATCCATTAGAAAGTGGTTGTTTTATATTGGTTTAACAGTCATACTATTTACATCCTCTATGTGTGATAACTACAAAACGAAAGAATGTTTCTCTAATGTTATCTATGTATTATGATTGGATATGGTAGTTTTTTGTATACAGCAGGTTTTCATAAAATGTTGAAATGCATTGTATATGGTACATTCATTCATTTCTACCGTACACGGGCAAACTTGATGTATGAATTACACAACCACTTGTTTAACTTAATCGTCAGTTTCGTAATCATTAATGTAATGACCCATTATACTATACTCAGTGACTGAAGTTAGTAGATGCTGACATGATATATTATGAAGACTGGATGCAGTACTGTATAAACACTGCCACGTTTCCGCCACGTTTTACTGAAGTGGCGTTACTCCGTATGGGTCAAATATTGCGCATTGTCGAAATTGAGCTAAAATGTGTTTTTTCGCGACCTAATAAAATGCATTAAATAATAAATAAATACCATTGTTGTTATTATATTTGACATAATTTGTTTTATGTAATAATCTGAACATATAAAAGGGCAACATTCCTGCAACTTTTATATTTGAATAGTAAAAAAATTCGTGTTATGACTGATTATGTTCAGAACACAGTATTTTGTTGCTGACGTTTTGGGCTTTTTGGGTGTAATGGATTCAAACAACTTTTAAAATTTAAGGTTTTATTAGTTTTATCGCAAGATAATCGGCCACCTTAATTTTTTACTAGATACTCTCGAAATTCCCAAATGAGGAAATCTCAAGTGTTAGTTTTGTATAGATTACCACCCTCATAATTTCGGTCAAGTTTGAGATCCAATAACTCAGTAATAATTAGGAATAGATCTATGACATTTGGTGAGTGTATACAGTAACCCATAGTTAAAATATCCACTTTGACTTCATTCATATAAAAGATGGTTGTGCATCTGGAGCCTGCGAAAGTTTGTAAAATCACTGTTGGCGCTTTGCAAAATATCATGTATAAGGCCTACAAGGTAGCACTTTTGCAAATAATCTGTAGTCACAACTATTATTCTATTATAATCATGCTGCCGCGTTGGTGCCTTTGTGTCCGGTCAGGCGTGACGGCGCGGTGTCCTAGTTCTGTTGGCCTACATACAAGCAGTGGGTGTAGTTGAGCCGTAGTTACTAGATACACTGAACAACGACTTCCTGATTGTACACACATCGAGAATCTGTCAGTAGTCAACTATGTTGTCTCGCTGATCCATTGACGCTATTGTTTCTGGTATGACGTATCAAACCGAGTTGTAGCAGACGGACAACTTCAATCCGAGGACGACGACTTACATTCGTGACACATTGGCGGTTTCAAACTGAGGAAGACGGCTGACACTCGTAACAGGCTTCAACCTGAGTAACACCGCTGACACCCGTAACAGACTAACGGTTTCAACCTGAGGATGACGGCTGATACTCGTAACAGGCTTCAACCTGAGGAACACCGATGACACTCGTAACAAACTGACGGCTTCAACCTGAGGAAGACGGCTGAGGCTTGCAACAGACCGACGGCTTCTACATGAGAAAGACCGCTGACACTCGTAATAGACTGACGGCTTCAGCCTGAGGAAGGCCACTGAGTATATGAAGCCATAGGTGGCTTCAACGAACGTTGACGGACTACACCTCTGGGTGGTGAGACGGTTAACCGACTACCACTAAGGTAAGTCGAAAGGAAGCGCAGAGCTCCCAGTGATATCTGGGGAACAAGGAAGGATGCCGCGTGAGAAGAAGTTCAAGTGGTCCAAGGAAGACTACACTTTACGGGAGTTCATCGAAACCTTCTCCCATTGTCTTCCCGTTACCCTCTACATCACCGAGGGCTGGATGGGCCGGGACGAAGACAATGCGTTCAGCTCGGACGAGGTTAGTGTGGACCAGTCTCCTCTTTTGCCTGACGATAACTTTCCTCGCTTTATTACTTACTTGTTTTTCTAAAAAGTGTCCATTATACACATCACTGGCTTTGTCTCGACGAGATCTTTCAGGAAATAATATATATACTAGGAAATGTATATACTATTCCCTTTAAAGTATATAAATCAGCCAAAATTGGGTATCCAAGAATAGTTTTATTTCAGAAATGTTTTATTTGAATATCAAATTGATCATTCACATTTGATGTGTCTGATGTCAAAGTAAACTTCCAAATACATGTCATAAACTATAATGCAGACTCCTGTAGTAGATGCTCATACTTAAAGTTCTTTCTTTGTTAATGGACACATACTTATTTGTGCCAGATACAGTTCGGACGAGGCTGGTAAACAGAACGCTAGTCTTTATTTATCAACCAATCATCACAAGCTGATCAGTATCGTTTCTAGACCACGACGACATAAAAAAAAACGTTTATATGCCTTTACACATGGTGGCACGTGATTCTTTACACATGGTGGCACACGTGATTCTGTCCCCAAGTGTGGACATAACACATTAAATGTACTTGGGCTATTCTCACAAAATCTCTGAAAGTTGGCTGCAAGGAGGTCATATTTTTTTCCTCATCAAACTTGCGATAACTATTATGAGGATAAAGCATATACCATACAGAATGAAATTGTGAAGTTGTTTTATTTAAATCGTACAACTACTATAGTTACAGGCACAACAACCATCGTTGCACTTATGCTGTTGCACCTGGTACCAAGGTACCTAATGAGTACTTTCGCCGTAGACAAATAACAGCACCAATAAAATGCAATTACAATATTGTTATTCGACAAACGCGATGCCCATCCTTGATATAAAAGAAAACAGTGTGACAGCAGACCTAAAATTAACGAAATGAGATACCTTTTGAAAGCATGCTTAAAAGCTGGCTCGAAATTGTACAATTATTACACAGATCGAACCTGTGCAGCTTGATTAGCTGCACTAAAAAATGAATGCTGGATCCCTCACACTGCTGTGTTACTTGGCAACAAAAATGCAATACAAAAACATTGAATTAAATACGCAGCAGTAGTGCATTATAGGTAATCACTTGGTATCTAACGTAACGTGATCTTGATACCGGACGTAACCACTAGCTGTTACTTCTGTAATGTTCGGGCCTGGTGTTCAATTGATATCAATCATGATTGGGGCACGCATTTATGAGTTGTACAATGTATGTCAACTGTACTTTTGTTGACATTAGTGGATTATTTCTTCTTTTTCCCATGAATCGACCTGCGTTCTCGACCTCGGTTCTTTGGGCCAGGATCTTCTTGCATACCAATCGTTTGCCGTCTGGCTGTTGTTCTCACCCGCCCGGCGCAATTTCCGATGAATCTGTTTGTCGTAGAATCGAAGCAACAGCTCTTGTAACCTGTCTCGTGTGTATAAGTATGGTCCTTGAACCATTATGCTGTGTACATTCATGATTTCTTCACTCTGTGTTGTTGCCAACCATCCATTTGTTCTTTTGCTTTGCTGACATCATTGCTTGACACGAGAATGTATTTGATCGTGCTAGATATGTCTCCCTGTGCCCACTTTGGACTCTCACCGGAGTTCGATTTCAAGCGTTTTATCTGTTTCTGTAACCGCCATACTTGACGCTGCAAATTAACGCAGTCCTTTTTAGCAGTTCGTAACTCCTTTCGTGTTCGTGAATGAGTTGGTGTAATCTTTTGTCGTTTTTTCTCGAACCATAAATCAACGACGAGTCTCTTCCGACCTAGGGTTTTACACTCATCGACTTCAGGAGTTTCGTGGGTCCCACTGAAATCAAGAAAAGCAAAGGAAATGTATATATTCCATGAAAGACCTTGTCAACACGAAACCAGCGGTGCCCCAATTTTCAATTTTAAGAGATAATTGAATAGCTAATGAGTCGTGGAAAGTTCAAACCACATTGTCAGACAATTTGTGACAATAGCCCACTTATGTCATTATAAAATAAACCATTGGTATTAGTATTATCACATTTTAATGCCAGTTGTTTTAATAATTAACAGAAGTAAATGCCTTATTGTTTGTTCTCTCTGTTTTAATCCCAAGTGTGCTTATATGTGAAAACATTCCTGACGCTGGTTATAAATGTGTGTGTTTAATTGCAAGGAGCATTGCAAATAAGAAAAACGAATTAAACATTATGGTAGAAGATACTGACCCTCCCATAATTGGCACAACCGAATCATGGGCCAACAAAGACATCAGGACTGACAAGATACATAATGTTTAGGATAGATCGAATGGGAAGAAAGGGAGGGGGAGTTATTTTATAAATTAAAGACTCTATTCAAGCTTACGAAACAAAATTAGAAATGGAAGCAGATTGCGATGAATCTGTTTATTGCAATATGGTTACAGGACATTCAAAACTAACTAGCGGATTAGTTTATCGAAGTCCAAACAAAATCGAAGAGGATAAGACAAAATACAAAACGCTATAAAGGAAGTCAGTAAAGGGGGATGTATCATAATGGGATATTTTAACCACAGACACATACAATGGAAAGAGAGTACAGGGTGTGAGGATCAACCATTTATATTTTAAAAATATAGGACGTTTTCCATACTCAACACGTGCTGGAACCAACCAGGGGAGAGAAAGCATTAGATATAGTTCTGTCTTCACAAAATGAATAAGTGTACAATGTCAAAATACATGAACCATTTGTTTACAGTGATCATAATCAAATACAATTTGACATCAATGTAAAATCAGAAAATAAAATAAAAAGAAATACAGGAGAAACTTCCACAAAGGTAAATATAAAGATATAAGAAACTACCTATCAAAGCTACATTGGAATAACATACTGAGGAATAAGACAGCAATTGAATGTTGGAACATTCTAAAATATTAAATCGTTGAACAATTTGTTCCTTTGAAAAAAACAAGGAAAACGGTCTAGAAAGAAACACTTGTCAAAAGAAGCTATTAAAAAAATAACATACAAGCAAACTGTGTGAAGGGTGTATATGTGTACCAGAAAGGATGAAGACTACACAAATTACAAAGAGGCATTTAATGCAGCTACAAGTGAAATTAGAAAATCTAAAAGCTATGAGCAAACTGTTGTATGTAAAAAAAATGGCAGCAAGAGTTTTTATGCATATGTAAGGAGTAAACAAAACGTACGGGACAAGTTTGGACCACTAGAAGACAGTGCATATAATATCACAAGTTTGTTAAATGGCGGAAGACCTAAATGGATATTTCAGGTCAGGGTTTACCAGAGAGGTTATTAGTTCATTACCAGTTCCAGATAAAAAAAAATCAGGATTATTTAGGGCAGTTAATTGTAACTCCTAAAATGGTAGCTAGGAAAATAAAGCCTATGAAGGATAATAAATCACGAGAAGTGGATGGAATTCGGCCAAACTACCAATGGAAACAGTAGAACAAATTTGTATACCACTTGCAAGAGTGTTCAACTTGTAATTAAAAGAGGGAGTGGTTCCTTTTGAATGGAAAGAAGTAAACATCATACCATTATTTTAAAAAGGTTCGAGAAATAAGTAAGAGACCAGTGAGTTTAACATCAGTGATTTGTATGTTATTAGAAAGGTTAATTAAAGACCATATGGTGGACTTCCTTGTTAGGTACAAATTATTAAATCCATCTCAACAAGGATTCCTAAAAGCAAGGTCATGTTTAACAAATATGTTATGTTTTTGAAGAAATTATTAAGTGGATAGCCGAGGGATCGCCAATAGATATTATCTACTTAGATTTTTAGAAAGTTTTTGACAAAGTGCCAAATCAAACATTACTACTTAAATTAAAAGCCCATAGTATCGGGGATGGCATAATCGATAGAAGAATGGATAGAAGAAAGCATGTTGTAGTAGATGGGAAGATTTAAAACTGGAAATCAGTTGTAGCTCATCAGTTTATTATTCTTAATATACATCAATGATTTGGACTATGATGTAACAACCAACGTCAAGTGTTTAGAAAGGTTAAAAATGATGGCGATAAACAACATTTACAAAACGATCTAGACAAATTAGTTAAATGGTCTGAAAAAAAATGGCAGATGTTATTCAGTTTGGGGAAAAGTAGATGTCTACACACAGAATACGGGAAAGGATGTAAGCTATAATTGGGATAAACTGTTCTCGGTACAACTATAAAAGAAAAGGACTTAGGAGTAACAATAAGTGCTGATATAAAATGTTCAGTGCAGTGTGGTATTGCAGCTTCAATTGGTAATCAAATTATTGGGTTGATTAGGAGACATATAACCTATAAATAAAAAGAGCTAATTATACCTATGTGTAAAGCAATAACTAGGCCTCATTTATAATACTGTATACAAGCCTGGAGACCATATCTTATGAAAGATATATATTCACTTGATCGAATACAGAGGAGAGCAACTAAAATGATCCCATAACTGAGAGACCTTAGTTACGAAGAAGCCTAAAGCAAAGAGGTTTAACAACCCTAGAGACAAGAAGGTAAAGAGGAGAGCAACTAAAATGATCCCATAACTGAGAGACCTTAGTTACGAAGAAGCCTAAAGCAACGAGGTTTAACAACCCTAGAGACAAGAAGGTAAAGAGGAGATCAACTAAAATTATCCCATAACTGAGAGACCTTAGTTACGAAGAAGCCTAAAGCAACGAGGTTTAACAACCCTAGAGACAAGAAGGTAAAGAGGAGATCAAATTGAAGTTTTTAAGATATTGAATGGGTATGAAAATATTGATAGAACTATTTTTCTCACTCAAGAAAGATAGTAGAACTAGAGGACATGAACATTGAATATCAAGAAATACTCGTTCTCACAAGGACAATAAATGAATGGAACAAATTATCTACAGATTGGGTAAATACTAGCAGCGTGAATATGTTTAAAACAAATTTGACATATATTTCAGGAGGCTGGGTTATACATTGATGAAAAATGTTGGACTTTCGATAGGCCAGTTGCTTCCTTGTCCACTGAACATCCGGGTCTTTGCCCTGGATGGCAATCTTGTTAAATCTTGAAATGCGATAGAGGGCATGGTGTCGTTGCAGAAAAATAAAATTTATCACTGATATTGTGCAGAAAATGATCGATCAAATAAAATAGTGTGCTTTTATTACTGAATAACATATTGGTATTGATTTTGGCATGTATGTTTTAAAACATATTACATTGTCTTTCATGTATCCGATTTTATGTTGGCGAAAGTTCGAAACGCAAAACTTTGTAGTACAGCTATCTTCGCATTCGCATCATTCGTAATGAAAGTGAAATACGAAAAAAAATTCCAGATAATACTAATTATTTATTACAGTTGTATTGAATAATTGTAATAACTACTGTAATTAGTATTATCTCGACATTTCTTCGTATTTGCTCTATTACAATATGCATCATAGCATTTTAAAAACATTCTACCGATAATAGTTCACTAGTAGAGTCTATTCAAGATAAAGATTGATGTTGAACATCTTTGAAGGATTCACACCACACGTTCAATGGATAAGATTGCCTAGATCGCATATAGGTGAATCCAATTTCAATATAAATAATTGTTCGCAGATTGGGTATTGTGGAAAAACAAAACTACGTGTATATTGTTGCGTAGATTGGCCTATGTACTAAAATTACACATTTAAAATATGTCAAATGTATATGTAGCCTTGCTGTGGTATATTATGCATCATTGTTACCAGTTATAGGAGTTACCGAAGCACGTATAACAGATGTCCCAAGATTGACGTATTTAGACTTATAAAAAAATTATATTTTGGTATATTTTGACATATAAAATAAGTCCCAAGATTGACGTCTAATAGACGTATAAAACAAGACGTCATTTAGACTTTTACTGTCAAAATAAAAAAAAAAATTATATTTTGGTATATTTTGACATATAAAATAAGTCCCAAGATTGACGTCTAATAGACGTATAAAACAAGACGTCATTTAGACTTTTACTGTCAACGAAGATTTGACCGTCATTTGGCTTCAAAAAAGAGACGTCCGTACACGTCAAAATATACCATCTGTGCCCTCTGATATGTTACTCGTTTCGATGAGAAAACAGCAACTTCGCGATGTACCTAACTAAACAGAGTAACACGTTTGCTAATCTGTTTTGAAAATTGGTCAAATTGGTTGAACAGAAATATCCTTTCCGCCACTTTTCGACAAGCTTTGCCCAAATATCTCGTGGTGACAAAGCGAAGCCCGCGTGTGGGTCTCTCGAGTGATTGATCAAGTGAAGCTTGATAAAGCGTCTGTTCACAGTTGTATCGGATCGGCGCCGTGAAACGACAGCGAAGAATCGTGACGGAGCACGAAAGTGGCTACTACGTGAGTATCCCTGTCCAAATCCGGAAGAAAGTCGACCTCTTCTTCTTTGACGGCAAAGGTAGGGTTTGTATTAGTCTTGGTCCGCTGTGTCGTTGTGTAACTAAACTATGATAATACATCATAATACGCGCACACGCACTCAAGTACTCATGCACTCACTCATTCACGCACGCACGCACGCACGCACGCACGCACGCACGCACGCACGCACGCACGCACGCACGCACACACACACACACACACACACACACGTTTAAACACCGTAATCATGCGCCATTACCGTGTCTGGAATCAGCAGTATCTTCTTGTTTGTGGCTATAAGACAAGTAAACGTTCGTTACTTTCAGTGGACAGATCAGTCAGAGTTGCGGACGTCTTGAAGGCCATGAAGTCACGTTCCCGCAGACCTGCTTCGATGAAGTTTGACGACGACAAGCCGGTTTCTTTCAGTTTCGGCGCAGACCAAGGAGCTAACATCAATCTCGGCAAAATGAAAATTGTTGACGTATACGACGAGCGCTACCTGGTGGGACATTCTGTCTGGGACGGTGAGTTGACAGCAAGTCAAAGGGACCCTAATCGTTCAATCGAAACGTCTGTTATTATGTAACTATGGTTAAAGGTGGGCATGACCTAGCATTTATCCTTGGGTGGTACGCGTCTGTGTGGGTCGAATGTACCAGTGTAGGTATATAAGTATATAAGCTGCGTTGGGAGAGGCAAAATTGCGAGGAGTATTCATATCCTCTTAGAGTCATGTTTATATACTAAAACGTACGCATATAATCGATACGTTTAATTGCATATATGGCGCTCACGTCACGTCCCTCGGTCTAATGACGATTTCAGTGCGTTCCTGACCATGGTGTTAACAATTTTGGTTTGCTGCACCTCTCAGTTCAGGTTCCTTTGGAATTAGGCGCTACAAAAGTTGCTTTATTATTATTAACACAAAATGGTGATCCTGCTGAACGGTCTCGTTCGTCAGGGAAGTTAATCGATCGCAAGATCCCAGTCGCCATCCCCGTCTACATGACGCTACAGGTGGCGCCAGTTGTCAGCCTGGTCGGCGGCACGGAAGAAGACTTCCGCAAGGTGTTGGCCGACATAGAGGAACAGATGACAGACGCTGTCACAGATGTGGACGTTTCCAACGGTAAGCAGGAATAAAATATTCGGAATTTGTTAAATGTTTCCTAGATACCACTCTGAAACCAAATGTCCATGTATTTCTGAAAACAGAACCGACATTTCGCTGTCACCCGGCATGATGTGGAGTATTACTTGAAGTCGCAGCGGCCGCGATAAGTCGGTAGTAGCGACGATTTTCACATTATATTTAGTTGAAAGAACGATATCGTATTTTTTATATGCTGCACACTAATATTTGAAGCTCGATGCGCCCTCTGGACTCTGTGATCGAGCTACGAAGGTCACAACTATAATAATGTGCATAATGTAATATGCACATATCTGTATGTTGTCCTGTTATCTGTTAGCTGTATTTGGGAAATGTTATTTAAACACGATTTATTATTAATTAGTATTATACGATTTAGTATATGTAATATCATTCCAAATTATTTTATTCAATAAAAGGTGTCATGTTCCATTGTTGTAAAGAATACACGTATGCAGACAGACCACGATGTCTTACAGTCTGCATAAATGTTACTTAATGACGCCAATCACGTTGTTGCAACTAGATGTAAAAAAAGCACACTCACAATTGCGACTATGGTTTTGTTAGCAACGATAATTGTGATCAACATGCCGGTTTGATATTCGAACGATTGCTTGTTTTCCTTTTCATCGCGGTGACTGACCATTTATTTGATCAGACTTTATAACTTCCTGAGATGAGATCATTTCTAATCAATATTTTACTTGCAGAAATTATGCTGTTCCCGGAAGACATCACGGCAAGCGACTACGAATACATAAATCCGATGGCGACCTTCTCAAAGTCTTCAAGCTGCAGCATGCACGCGGCCACAATGACGCAATCGCCCGCCTATCCTGGAAAGTTGCCGCCGAAGAAAGACGCGTGGAGAAAGGCTCACAAGGAACCGTCAGAAGATGCAAGAAAGTACAAGAAAGCCCAGTCGAGACCCCCAGCACCAGACCCACGTACAGCGGGAGAGATTCCATGGAAGACCGTGAAAGCAGTCGCGTCGCCAACCAGGCGATCCCACTCGAAGGCTCTATCAAAACGTCCACCGTTCACAGAAGCGATGTTCTCGAAAACGCAGCGAGCAACGACAGACGACGGAGGAATCAAAACGATTTCACCAATGAAAACGGAAGCCGTATTTACTGTCGTTCGAAACCCTCCGAATAGCAACGACGCCGCGATTACAAATACTGTTGTCGGATCCGCTGCCGACAAAACGGATGAAGAAATGAAAGATTTTCCTTATCAATACTTTTACAGCGTCAAATCCAGTACGTCAACACATTGTCCTCTTTCCACACAAGAGCATAAGACGACTACGGATATGCTGCCAGACGTACGGACTTTAAGTGTAGGACAACTTGCCGATCGCCTTCGTACGCTGAACATTCCAGATATGTGCGTGAAAGCTTTCTTCAGCAAGGACGTCGACGGCGAATTGCTGACGATTCTAGATGAAGAAATCCTCACAGACGAGTTTCATTTCAGCCGATTTAACGCAATTAAATTGTTGAAACATGTCAAGGAAGGATATCTCCCGAACATCTGAGAATCGTTGGAGCAGCAGCAGCGTTAAATAAAACGTTTCTCTGTCTAGCCATCTAGCTAGCCTGGTATACTGTATGAACATAGATGGAGACGGAGGCGGATACGGAGTTGGAGGGGTAGAGGGGGGAGGGACAAACAGAGACAGACATACAGACAGACAGACAAAGACACACGGAGACATTGGTAATTGCATATGAGATTGTGCCTATTCTAACCCTTGAAATGAACCGTGGTAGTGGTGATGGTAGTGGAAGCTAGCCAGCTGGTGAACACATACACGAACTCTTTGATGTATTGGATAGTGATCCAGATGTGAATACTGAATTAAAAAATCTCATTTACTCGTACATTTGACTGCGGTTTTTGTGTAAAGCTCCTAGCAAATTTAGCAGAAATCTAAATATCTCACAACGTGTTTAATTTGTCACAATCGCTATGCATCGTATTTGTCAAAAACCTTGTCTCTTGGACAGGAAGTACACAATGTAGGTATTATTATCATCTTTCAGTGGGATTTGGACATGTGGTGGTCAGGTTTTTTAACATTGCCTCAAAAGGTATTACATGGGCCAAAACATTGTCATTGTGGGCTATTTATCTTAATTAGCCCGTGGTGTATCTAGCCGTACACCCGAAAAAGGGCCCAACTATGTGATGGATATTGATAAAGTTACAGCATGTTACATTTGGGTACCAAATACGTAACGTAAACGTAACCACGAGCGATACAAGCAGGCATGACTATTCATCACATGTAAAAATAGCTTTATAGAACGTCAATTCGTCCAGGGAGCGTATACATAGGTCGAGGCGCGTTACGTTTCCTTTGTGTGATTACGCTGACAGTTTTGAAAGAGGAAGTGTACATGTTTTACTCACTACTACGTCAATGCATATCTGCAGTAAATAACGATGTTATCACGCTGGCGGCTAGGTCAGACCGGCTGGTGACTGGCATAATCATCTGTTCTGTGTAGGACAAATTTATTTAGTGAATTATGGTCAGAACTTCACAAAGTGCTACTGTCAAGTCAGGGAGCACCGATTTATCAGTTATTTATAATTATCTGTAATGGTCATAGTCACGTCACCCACGTGTTACACGTGTAACTTCCTGTTTTTCATCTTATTTAAGAAATGTACCTGTTTACACGAAAGTTGCATGACCTTGGTATGAATATCTTGCTTTCAGTCCTCTCCGTGCCCTATTTAGCACAGAAGGATAGCGCCACTCCTGTCGGCCTGTAGTCAGCCTGGTGATCTAATTAAACTTTGTTCACCATTATTCGACAATCACCAATTTGGTCTCTTAATCCGATGAACCAACAAAATAAAACACTGAACACCAAGATCACACCTAATGAGACTAGGAAGGCCACATAGAAGGTGGCGATGTGAAATCAGGGAGTATACAAAGCGTAAACAACTGACCGACGACAGACTAGCGTGGAAAAATCGTGAAGAGGCCTTCGTGTAGCAATGGAATGAACAGGCTGAACATATTTTGTTTTGTTAAAGTAAACTTGAAATGAAGCTTTGCGGGTCAAATCCCAGTTATTTACGATAGTTTTGTTGCCACGTCCCGCGGTTGGCGTCCATTTATTATCAAGTAATACTTGGATGCAGCCTTTTCATGCACGCCACTCTGTCAAAGCATAAACATAAAAAGAGGACAACACGTGGGTCATTGCAACGAATATTCGGTTGACTAGTAATTTTAATGGGGGTTTCTACTTGGGGGATTTTACACGCACAAGTGAGAATTTCCTGGTCGTACTATATCAGATCACGGTAAACGTATACTTCAATCAGCGTGTTGTGCTGTGTTTAGTCGCGTGTGTTGTGCTTTGTGTCCAGTCAACCGTGACGAGTCACGAACCACGCCCCCCCCCCTCCACAGCCGGGTCGGACTAAACAGGATCACGTGCAGAGAACGACCCGTACGGTGTTCGGTTCCCTTCACGGATGTACGTTTAGAACAGGTCGCTGATCACTGCACAGTTCGCAGTACCGCTACTGTCGTCTGGAGTTAGCAGCAGCTTCGCAACCCTGCCCGACCTGGCCCAGCACTCGCTTACGTTCGCTTCGCCTGACCTCGACGGAGGCGAGACCGGCACATTATTCAGAGGCGTATGACCGACCAACGAGGACAGTGCTGAAACCGCGTCGTTTTAACAGGGTATCAAACTGCCTATTCGGCACTCGCTGACGTTCGCCTCGCCTGACCGAGCAACGAGGACAGTGCTCTAACCGCATTTTAAAAGGACCGATATTCAGCCTACGCACATAATACACGCCAAAGATCACAGTCACACCCGACAACTTGACTGGAGCCACAGCGAGCTCGCTGGAGGTACATGACGAAGCATGCCTCTCGAGAAGATCTTCAAATGGTCGGAGAAGGACTACAGCATGAGGGAATTCGTCGACATCTTCTCGTACCGTCTTCCACAGATCATATTCATCACACTGGGCTGGCAAGGCCGCGACGAGGACCACACATTCAGCGGTGACGAAGTAAGAAAACGCGCCGCGCCTTATCTTTGTTGGTATTTATGGCACTAATGTATATGATACTAATGTCTATATGTGCGACGAGCATATAAAGCCCGCCACACATATACCGAGTTTTAATCGCCAACAGTTTGTTTGTGTTTGTGTGCCGACAAATAATTGGCACCTAACTATTACTCGTCGGCCGTCGACTTTAGGGTCTAATTAAACCACGGACCAACCCCAAAGTTGCACACAGAAATGTCTCATTTATCAGGAATGTGCTGGCTCGTGTAAACAGTAAGCAGGTCAACAGAGATTGAGACATAATCTTGAGAACTGGGATTGACGACAATTGTTTCTCTGTGGTCAGATTTACCGTATCGCAGCCGTTAAAAGACAGCGACGGATTGTCGCCAAACACGGAAGCGGCTACTTCGTCAGCATTTAACCTTGAGAACAGGAATTGACGTCGGCTTTCTGTGTCAACAGGTTTACCGTATCGCGGCCGTTAAAAGACAGCGACGTATTGTCGCCAAACACGGAAGTGGCTACTTCGTCAGCATCCCGACTACAATCAACAAGAAAGTCGACCTCTTCTTTCCAGACGGCGAAGGTCAGATTTAACTTTATAATAATATATAAAATACTTCTATTGCGCTAAAATCCTCGGGAGACCCAAGTTCGGCAGCGCACCAAAACAAAATGGGTTAAGCAGTTAATAATCGATAAGCAGTTCCAGTTGTAAACAGTTGGATTGGGACGCTACGGAACTATGGACGAAAAGCTTAAGCAGGCGGGTTTTTAGTTTACGGCGAAATGTTATTATATGTAGCACTAACAGGGAGTGAGTTCCACATAGTAGGTGCAGCAACTGAAAAAGTTCTACTTCCGACATTTGTCTTAACACTGTGAACAAAAAGTAGTTTAGGATATGTCTCCATCATCCACAGAGTCACCGAAAAAAATAGTTAATCTGAAAACGTATAAAATAAACTGTTGAGGTTCTTGCTACTGCTGTTACCGTCTCTGTTCCTTTCTATGTAACCACAGTTGCTTAAGTACGTGCGATATCTTCTTTCACAGAGTATATGTATGAATATGCCGAGTAAATTTGTTTCACATTACTGCATTACGTCACAGTGTAACAATATGACGTCACACGTTAACACTGCTGCCACGTGACCATACTACTTGTATTGGTTGTTGGACGATCATCGCCACATTCGTCATCGTCATCATCATCGTCATGACCACCAATACCGCGAACATTGCCATCTTCACAATAGGCCCTTAGCCAGGGACACGTCTGCCCGTCTTTAAGACGGGCAAATGTCTTACCACGACGGGTAATATCAAAATAAAAGACGGGTTTTTATTTTTACAAGATGAGATTTAAAAAAAAAAAATTTAACGGTCTTAGTGACTCTTAGACTTAGGCTTAGCGCACATAGTTGTGATTCGACGAATGCTGTCGGCGGCAGAATAGCGAATACCGCCGATATATAAGACTATATATTTTTAACCTTGACATTGTTGGAAAATAATGATACTGCGTTTGATCTCTATTTATTGTAATCGTGTATGTCATTAGTTGGGAAACATGTTTATGTGGCCTTTCTCAGTGCCTATCCATTGGCGCTCTCATTTGAAGAAACAATCCCGTGACCCGGATGTCGTGGGGCGAGTTCAAAATGGCACCTGCCAAGCGAGTGAAAAGAAGCGATATGTCAACGTCAGAGTTCACAACAATCGATGCCTTTTTTGTAAACGTGAATAAAAGCAGCTTTTCTGAGATTGTCCATGAACAGACCGAGTCAGCATCCTTTGTTACGTTGGTGGAGATCCATAATGTTGATGTGCCTGTCACTAGTAGCCGAGAAGCTACTGTATTGTCGCCCACCGCTGGCACTCGGCAGTGGCCAAGCGCGATCGCGGTAAACTTCGAAACTGAGTCGTTCGTGCTCCAATTCACTTGCATAACCGGCGTGTAGGCCCTACTAACGGCAGCAGTTTCCTGGTTCCTCATCTCAAGCGGCAGGCAAACTACGAACGATTAGTCTGTGCTCAATGTAGTAAATTCATAGTTTTTTGTCCAACACTGGCAATAGCCAGGCAATATTGAATCTGGATAGTTGCTGTTTTTTTCAAAGAAGTAATATTTCAATGTATTACTTTCAAAACCAATTATGTTACTGCTATATCTTACACTTACACAAAATGAGCATAATTTTTTTAGGCTAGATATAAGCTTTTTATAGTTTGCCCATTTCTTAACCCAGTTTTTATTTATTCTATTTTTATTTGTCATCTTGCTTTACTTTTAGCGTCAAGCATTTGATTTTGAGTGTGATTGTAATCATATTTGTACATATTAGGCATATTTGCATGCATGTATTTAAAGTCTTAAGATGCTTCAAACATTACTTCCATGTTTATAAATGTTCAAGTTATTTTTTCATGAACCTTCATGTGTTGGCTCTTCTTCTATTAGTATTACTGTGCAGGTGATAACGCCAACCTCGCTGCATAGCTAGTAAGACTCGATTGGACCAATAATGGTTAAACCGGACTTGGCCTGCCATTGAAAAAACCTAATTCGGACAATAATGGCTGTCATTTGCTCAACTTGCACTGGCTTTACCAATGCAAAAACAAAATGGACCAATAATGGCTGTCACTATGTCAACCAGTATTGGATTGCCATTGAAAAAAACTTAATTAGGCCAATAATGGCTGTCATAGAGGGGAACGGCTGCCACGGAAGCCATTCGCGCGTTTAATGTTTTTAGAATGTTCAAGACTGGCAACATTTTATTTCTGGCTAAGGGCCTGCTTCACAATACACATTACTACCATCTTCATCAGATTTGTTGTCATTCGTTATGCAGAAAGCTAACATAGCATTTAAATAGAAACAACGAGGGAAATGGTTTGTATTTGGTTTCAATGTCCATTGCAACACCAATCCCCGCACATGCTTCACAATTTATCATCTCACCCTTGTCACAACTTACATTTAGGTGCCGAATTTGTAGATCTTTATTTCATTTGGTAAACTCGTAATGTTTGTTAACACATTTCTCAATTTCAAATGCATACAACTGGGGATAGTAGTTTGCGTCGCCAAACCTACCACTCATTTATACCATACCGCCAGCCGTCCATGTTGAATTTATATTTTGTTGTGTTGTGGGAGTGGTGATATGGTGAGTGGCGCCACTGTTGGGGAATATGTTGCTACGCCTACTTTAATGCACGCTTTTTGTGCGTTTTCAGTGCAGAGGTCTGCGAGCTTGGACGAACTGGTGGCAGCGCTACAGATTCACGACGATGGATCTTTGAAGATGATGTTCGAAAACGACGAAAAGGTGTCGTTTTCATTCGGACCGGACGAGGGCGCTGAAATCAACTTCGGCAAAATGAAAGTAATCGATGTGTACGACGAGCGCTACCTGGTGGGACATTCTGTTTGTGAAGGTGCGTTTTGTTGACGTCACAGCTTTTAAGGAATGTTTTTAATGTCTAGAGTTGCATACGAGTAACACGAACACACATGCAACGCGGATAAGTTGGCCAACAAGATAGTTCCGTAGCTTACAAAGTCTTCGAGATATTGCTCATGCAACGTATAGATTTAGACTTTAAAGGTGCTTAATCAATTCGATTTTTTTGCTAATCTCATTTCAAATAAATTTTGCGAAAAACCAAACCTACCTAGTATCCACCGCAACATGCTAGCTAATTTGTGTAACTTTTGCATGTAGTTTCTTTGCGAAATCACCTGAGAAACTATTCAATTAGTTAATAGTTGTTGAAGCATTAACTGAAGTGAAAATCGAAATGCTAAAAATCACAATTTTCTTCCTTTTTAAAATTTCGTAACTTCTTCATGTGATCGGTGAGAGGATGGATGTCATGCCCATGATCAGCATTGACCCACACAGTGTTTACCATTTTGGATATCCACTATTTTGATCCTTACCAGATCTAACGACTAATATACATTCTTTAGACGATTTGAAAAAAATGGGGATGTTTTATTAAAAAGACTGCGCACATTACTTAAACTAGTCACACATTACTTAAACTAGTCACAAACTACACATCTGGACACATTACTTAAACTAGTCAGACTACACATCTGGACACATTACTTAAACTAGTCACAGACTACACATCTGGACACATTACTTAAACTAGTCACAGACTATACATCTGGACACACTACTTAAACTAGTCACAGACTATACATCTGGACACACTACTTAAACTAGTCACAGACTATACATCTGGACACACTACTTAAACTAGTCACAGACTATACATCTGGACACACTACTTAAACTAGTCACAGACTATACATCTGGACACATTACTTAAACTAGTCACAGACTATACATCTGGACACGAGTGAACGGGATTCACGATGGGCTGAACCATTTGAAGAAGCAGCTTTAAATCACATATAGACTTTGTCGTTAATCAAATACTCGTTTCGTGTTTCCAGGAAAGGTTTATTCTCCCGTGATGCCTATTCCTATCCCCGTCTACATGACAATAGAGCTAGCACCAGCTGTCGGCCTAGACGGCGGCACGGAGGAAGACTTCCGCAAGGTGTTGGCCGACATAGAGGAACAGATGACACACGGGATCACAGATGTCGAAGATTATGACGGTAGGTAGCAGTTTGGTTCACAATGTCATTCTCTGTGTTGCACGGGCAGTGGTTATATTAGAACTGTTCACACATGAAGCCCTTGTGAACTGACAATTGCACTGGAAGAACACTCAAAGAAACTTTCATGTGTAAAAATTTCACACGATCTTCTATTCGTTTATTAGGACAATCAAACTTAAAACAGCAAACCTGAAATTATGTTCCAACTAATATTTTTCTTTTCAGAAATCATGTTGTTTCCACATGATATCACGGGAAGCGACTACGAATACATTAGGCCGTGCGATTGGGCGCCTGGCATCTTGAGCGGAGCGAGTTGCGAGATTGACGTGCCGGAAATGACGTCATCACCAGCCTATCCGTTGGTTGGCAGACCATCTCCAGCCGATTTGGCCAGACGTAAGTCTGCGCGGACCAACGTTAAAAAGACACTGAACAAGCGTACACTTCGCTGTCCCTTGAACAAGCCCCTGCCGCCCGACCCGCCGGTCGCAGACCCACCAGTACCGACACCAACAGCGCAAGTTGGCGCGGAGGGGAATACAGTCGAACACCTACCGCATGCCGTCGTTGCGCCGGTCAAGAGGCGAGAGACGCCGGTCGTACCAAAACGATCACGCGTCGCCGAACAGTCTGAAGTCCAACTGCCTCTGCCTCGGCGGAACCCCGGAAATGTTCGCGCTGCTTCCACCACACCCTCGTCGACGACCCCTTCATCAACCCAACTAGGAGCTGCTCAGAACATCACCTCACGACCGACAGGGGACGACGACGCGACTTACACAACGGAAGATGACGATCCGCTATACGACGACCTCAGAAAATACAAATCTGGATCGGCAACAAATGTGGCCGGCTCGAACGAGTATAAAGCCCTAACCGATGTACCGCCGGATATACGAACCTTGACCCCGGAGCAACTTGCCTCGTGCATGAGAATGCTCAAGATCCCCGAACATTGCATCTGCGCTTTCCGAGAAAAGGATGTCGACGGTGACATTCTGGTGAGCATTGACGAGACGATACTCGCGGAGGAGTTCAAGTTCGGCAAGTTTGATGCGATAAAAATGATGAAGTTTGCTAAAGACAACTATCGTCCAAAAGTTACATAACCTGCGCGCCGACGACAACACAGATACGTATGTCCAAATAAACTCTATGCTTGAATGATTCAATGATCAATTCATAATTATGCATATTCAATTGTTATTTGTAATATTCTTGCCTCCGTGCGTTATTAATAACTAAACGCGTGCTGGCCTACCCAGTTATTAAGTCGTTGCCGTCGATGTGTCTGCTTTATGTGCTGTCTGTGGACGTGCTCGTGTCACGACATTTGCACTAGGAGAGGTCTATACTGCGCCTATACAATTTATTCTGGGTGTGTGGGGGGGGGGGGCGAGTGAGGAATGGAATCATCCAAACCTCTCTTGGGGTGTATAAAACTGTATCGTTTGTTGTATTTGTATAATTTCTAATTAAAGCTACTTGGGAAATGTTAGCGATCCTTTAAAGGTGCCTCCTCAATTATTGTTTCCGCTTGTCTCATTTCGAATTCATTATGCGAAAAATCAAACAAACATAGTATCCGCTGAAACATGCTAGCAAATGGAAACGATGAAAACTCACGAATTTCACGCTTGGTGAAATTTAATAACTTTGTCAGGTGATCGGCGAGATGATGGAAGTCACGCATATTATCGGAATGTACCCGTAAAGTGTTTACCACGATATTTGTTTACTATATAGTGGCGCCAACATTACTTATGATGAAAGGTTTATTCTTGTTAAGCAATGGCAATATATACAAGCACATACAACTATGTATGGCTTGATTAAAAGTCAAAATAAAAATTTCTTCCAAATGATATAATAGTTAACCTATTTGATCATACTGTTGAACCAATGTTGCTGACATGACAACATTCATTGAACAGTTTCAGTTGGAATTCCATAGAATGGTATTACATGTATGAAAGCGGCCTTTACAACGTACGGTACGTGCCTATATATCTTAGTAAACCATGACGGGTCATTCACTGTTTACACCCATCATCTGCCAAGGTCTGGGTCAACAATAGATCAGAGCCAACAACATGTTGTTAGTCAGAGAGCGTAGCATGCTACAACATGTTGTTAGTCAGAGAGCGTAGCTTGCAACAAAATGTTGTTAGTCAGAGAGCGTAGCATGCTACAACATGTTGTTAGTCAGAGAGCGTAGCATGCTACAACATGTTGTTAGTCAGAGAGCGTAGCATGCAACAACATGTTGTTAGTCAGAGAGCGTAGCATGCTACACACTAATAAAATGACGAAAAAATGGATACTTGAACCAGGCTTGTTAACAAATGCAAATACATTTGAATACGCATTCAAATGCCTCCATAAAATGTTTAATGCATTTGCATTTGAATGCGTACCTTAAACATTTGCATTTGAATGCGACCCACAAACATTTGATTTGTCAAATGCGCAACCAAATGCGCAATCAAATGCTTTCGTAATTCTTTGAATAATTATTATTGTTAGATTCACTTTTCACAAGTTCACAGCATGCCATTGGAAAAAGTGCTCTGTAGTGTGCAGTACCCTCAGCAGATTATGAAATCATTGTCTGACCTGTGAATCCACGTTCACAACGTGCTCTTTGAAAAAGTACTCTGTGGGTCAACTGGTCAATGCCTGAGATGTTATTCATACAACATGAAAAGACCAACTGGTCTATATGTTGATGGCTTCAGAGATTACCTGTTCATTGAAACAAATCAAACAATGCAAATAAATGACTCCCTTGTGTTGTGTTGGCACTGTTGGGGTGGGTTGGGTGGCAGGTCATTGGGGGAGTAAACATTAGCAATGCCAGTCCTGAATATTTACTGCCAGACAGAGTGATTAGTGATAATTAATTAATTATCCACCAGGTTATCTTCCCAATGACCCCACCAGTGGACAGTCTATTGTATTGAATTCCCTTCCATTCTGGCCTACCTGAAGGATTAGCCTTTCATTCCCTGCCACGTTCCCAGTAAACTGTCAATTGTATATTCCTTCCTCCCTGGAACTATGTGACTCTACATACATGTTCGTGTAGTGGGACTGGTATGAGAGAGAGAGAGAGAGGAGAGAGAGAGAGAGAGAGAGAGAGAGAGAGAGAGAGAGAGGAGAGAGAGAGAGACACAGAGAGAGAGAGAGAGAGAGAGAGAGAGAGAGAGACAGAGAGAGAGAGAGAGAGAGAGAGAGAGAGAGAGAGGAGAGAGAGAGAGAGAGAGAGAGAAAGGAGAGAGGGGGGGGGAGAGGAGCAGAGGGAGAGGACGAGGGAATACCATAATTATGTACCCTATGTGTCAAATCATGATCGATCAACTGAAGGTCAGAGAAATAACGACAGTGTAGAAGCTCGTACCCTCCAGGGACATGTCTGTTGCATCCAATGAAATCATTCCACTCACAGTTAGTTAGCCGTCTGTATACACGTCACCTACACTCGCCAGCCTTTCATGAATTGCAAAATATCAATTTCACTAAAACCCAGCGAAACCTTTCAACCGGATTCTTCTGAACAATTAACATAGTTCTATCCAAGAATAGAACTTGGCTAATCATCCTGCAGAATCCAATATATTTTTGTTGAGGGTTTTGTTACTAAATACTAGAGAAACGACACAAGATACACAAGACCGACATTGATAAACTCTGTTTCCGCAAGTCATTATGTAGATAAGTTTGAGTGACGCACCATGGTATCTGAGACGGCAAGAAGGAAGCCCGTAAAGAAAAAAGCGTGAACGAGATAAACCCAAATGCACACGCATGCAATGTTAGGCAGAGCGTAGGGTAAGGTGAGGCAAGACGCTCTTTCTGAGTAATTGCTACCCTCTTCCACATAGCCATAGCACTCGTAAATAAGACTTTACAGATAGATAGCCCACTGATCACAATAAGGTTGCTGCAAAAACAAAACACGCGGAAGCCTTTCGCATTAAAATGTGACCTTCATAATTATACAAATCGTCCTTACCAAAGTGGGACTCTGTATAGTAGTCAGTGGAAACGGAGACAAAAGAAGTGAATGCATCCAATAAGCTAATACGACTATTGTAGTGGTATAAAAGTATCGGTTGTGGGTAATATGTGAGAAAAGTATTCAAGTAAAGAAATTATAATATTGCAAACGCGCAGAGGGGGCGTTTTGCCCAGCGGGTGGACTTCGTACCCCACGGAAGGAACCTTCACTAAGATGGGTACAGCTGTTTTCAGAGACTAGATACGTCACATATATGTTATGTAATGAACTAGATCATCTATAGCACAGAGATGATATATACTGACAGGATTCTTTCTCGCATACGAATTCCCCTTTAGGGGCTCCTCGCCCCACCCTACCCTATACCTTATTCTATTCAAGTGTACATGCATGCACGTTCATCCACGTGTGGTCACGTGTCCACTACGTCATACTAATGGGGTCACAGTCTTTATTCCTAAATAATAACATACACTCGATGCTGTCAAAGTTCTGCATGAAGCAGAGGATCCGGGGGTGATCTTAAGGGTCCCAAGACCCCAAAGGCCCCCTTTGACGGTTGCATATATTACAGTAAAGTACAAAATATATACATTGGAACTAGTGTCAATGTAAAGACTCACGTGTTAGCCGGCTTGTAATAACTACCAAATATTTTTCTATTACCAATTTTTGCAAGGGAAGATCTTTGACAACTGTTGAAGTAATGGACACTCAATTAGTCAACCCAGTTACAATTAGGTTATATCATGCAATCCTGTCAATCTTTAAAAATAGTTTCTTATTGAATTGTTGTATAAGGACATTTTCTGCTATGTTTATTAATTTTCACCGGTCATTGCCACCGCTGATAGAATGAAAATCTAAAAGTGAGGCTTCCATCTAAGCAGACACGGTCTTATTTTTTACAAGGGATCCCCCCGCCAACAATCCTAGATCCGCACACGACACGAGGGTTCAGCCTACTGTTACGTTTCCCATTGGTGACCATGTTAACGTTTTGCACGATTATAAGAAAACGGGACCATAAAACATTCTGAAACTTCTTTCCTGCCGTTGTCATCATCTCGTTGACATGCTGGTCGAGTTTTGTCAAAATCACATATTTCTAACTCTTTTAAAACGGCTGAACGTGCCATGCCCGTCAATATTTACCAATTACACGTGCCTTGTGGCGAAAAATTGCCAAAACTCCTTCCGCCTATTTAAATTATCTAAAAATCCACGATTACACTTCTAACATGTTCTACCAGCAAACTTGCCAATGTGTCTATTCAAATGCAGTTATGTCAGATGATATGATTTTTTGAAAATTACACATATCCTAACCCTAACCCTACATTCGTAACACACCAGGATGACTAACTGAGGCATGATCCCACGAGTTATACATGCTTAGTCGTACGTATTGTCGAGTTGTTTTTAGCGCTGCACAGTGGCGCTGTTTATTGTAAACAATACAGCGAAGTTCGTCTCGGGTCAGTTCTTCGGATAGGTGCGGCCCCATTTTACTGTCTCGGGACAGGTGCAGCACGCGATTCACTGGTAGAGCATGCCGACACACACCGGACGGTGCCGTGTAATAGACAGGGAATACATCGACTGTCTGGTGTAAACACACGCTCGTCAGCAGTGTCAGTTTGATGAAATGTAACAGACCGTCGGCACAGCGACACCGAGTGTTCAGTGACGTGGAGTAAGGACACCCTGGGCGGCTGTGCCACTTTATTAAAATAAATAATCACCCGCGACAGCAGTGAGACTGGCTGATTCATCTGTCAACTTCCTGGTCTACAGCCGGTGCAGAGAAACATACAGGCAAGTGAACCCGATACAGTTGGCACAGTACCATGTAGACTCGACGGCGGACCACTAACTAACGATATGTTCAGTGGCGTATTTGGTGGGCCCTCTCTCCCTTTGGCTTGGTGTTACACGGGAGTATGGTAAATTAATGGTTTCTAAGCTTGCCCCTCCCCTTTGGCCTACCCTTTGTGAGACACTAGACACGCCAATGGATATGTTAGCTGCCGTTCGTTTGGTTTTGTCGCCTTCACGCAACGTAAGCACTAGACGGTGTTTAAAGAAGCAAAGGCCCGTCAAAGCGCGGAATAACATTGTGTTGTAATTGTGTGCGTGCGTGCGTGCGTGCGTGCGTGCGTGCGTGCGTGCGTGCGTGTGTGTCGGTATGTATGAACGTATTCATGTATGTATGTATGCATGTATGCATGTATGCATGTATGTATGTATGTATGTATGTATGTATGCATGTATGTATGTATGTATGTATGTACGTATGTATGTATGTATGTATGTATATATATATATATATATATATATATATATATATATATATATATATATATATATATAAGGATCCGCCTATGAGAACAGTGAAGGAAATAACTATATATTAAGTAAACGTTATGTGAAGCTTGGCTATTGCCTATTTTTATCAGAAAAGTGTGCGTACGTATATATATATATATATATATATATATATGATATTGATATATATATATATATATATATATATATATATATATATATATATATATATATATATATATATATATATATATATATATATTCACATATAATATATATAATATATATAATATATATATTCACTTAATATATTTCACTTAATATGTAGTTATTGCATTCACTGTTCTCATGGGCGGGTCCTGGGATATCCATCAGGTGCCCAGGCACCCTTTAATTCAAACCTGCCCAGACAGCAGATATTGACATGTGAGAGACAATCGCCGTAAGGTGCCATCCGTAATAAAGATGATTGTTCACTGAAAAGCAGAATATTGCATGGGAAAGCCACTGCGATGACGTCACCCAACTCGACACTGATGAGAATCACGACAATTCTCATGACTAGTTCTCATCGACTTCTCGGTTGATGCCCGTGAAGTGGTTCTGGAGATGTGAATCACTTTACGACACAATCCACGATAGGTAACTCAGAACGAACCGATTGCAATCATCGATCCAGCTGAAGATTAAAATGTACGAAATATGAAATGCAGTGTTTTGTTCCATCTGTGCAGACGAAGCCTGTGATAAAAAAAAACGGAACAGCAAACCTTTGTCCTGTGGTTTATAAATGAAGAGCACGATATCCTAGAGAACAATTGTTGAGTTTTTGCTTCTACACTTTGTAATGAAGCTCGGCTTGCATAATCATGTACTGAACATGTGCATCGAGAAGGCTTACGCCATGATTTCGTCAGTTATAGTTTCTTTAATTTCTCCCTAAAGTGACAAGAGAATCGCATGACCAACATGAACAAATGGTTGGTGTTTGAGGCCAGTCGCACCAATAACGTGTTGGATCTTTGAAGGACGCTATGTGTTCATTGCTACGATGCATTGGAGATGTTCAGTCATGACTTTACAAAAAAAAAAACACGATGAATGTGAGAAATATTTTACATGCATAACCATGCTGTAAATTTAAAAAGGATTCGTGCGATTTGGTTTATAGGTTGTCTGCACATGCTACCGTAGTTCAGACGCACGCATGCTCCCACGCATGCATGCACGCACGCACGCATGTAATTAGGATAACTAAACGTGCTACCTCCTGGTGTCCTGGCACCCCTCCTGTCCGGGTTTGGATCCGCCCATGGTTCTGTTGGTTTGTATTTGTTTAATCTCGGTCAGCGACACCGTAGTGTACTAATATAAGTCACGATTAGTGTTACACGATTGTACGGATGTGTATGTTAGTATATTGCATGCTTGTGTGCCAGTACAAACTATGTTGACGTGTCCTTTTTTCACATTGGTTCAGACAAACGCCATAGTCACGATAGATGACAAAGCAGATTGTGTTCAATCGACGTAGGCCTTATCAGTTGACCGTAGATACCTATTCAACGGCTCATTCTTGGTCTCAGATCAGGAAGTAGATTACACGAGAATGCTCTGTGTGGCACAGGCCATAAGCTGTAATACTAGCTGTGGCGGTTGAACGAAACGTGGCATAACAATCTTCTGTATACGCAAGTGCAGCAGCTTAGACTGTCAATTTGAATACGTTTGTAGAGTAATGTCTGCAGTGGTAGACCGAAGATGTAATCAATGGATTCTTGCGATGATTTAATAAGTGTCACTGTATCGTCGGGGCTGAGGTTGTAAATCGCACTCAGAATTCAACTGATGTTTGTGCTCAACTCAGGATTTCCCGAAGATTTGTATACAGTGTCAAATGACGTTAGTAAACAGTGTCAAATTGCGAATGTAAACAGCAACGTAAGAAGTCACTCGGCGCTGTTGCACGTGTTTCTGTTGTGGTGAAACGCGCAGGAGCAACACCAATTGCTGGCCAGCGTGACGGCGGCTGGAAAGTTGTTCACAACTAATTGGACAAACATGGCACTAGACAAGTCACTATCCAAAAATAGTAAGAGTAACACCACCCACACTGTAACATACAGTATTATTATTTATTATTATTATTATTATTTTATATATTTTTTATTATTATTATTAGTATTAGTTTTATTATTAATAATAATAATATTATATTATTATTATTGTTATAATATTGACAACACAGTCACCGGAGTAGAATGTTGATTTGATTGTAGCTTTGGTAACTTGTTATATGCAGTTGTATGTTGACCACGTTGGTAGGTTAATTCCTGGCACTAGAGGCTAAGCCAAATGTCTGTGTTATAAACTCAGCTGTTAATGTGATATTTACATAACAGTCCAACGCACAAGAGCAGTACGTTTTAGGTTTATTAAACTTGGTAAGCTACAAACAGGTTTTCGCTTACACATCACGTGATCATTGTACCGCCAACTGAATGCATTGCAGAGGTGCTTCAATTTTCGCGGTCAACATGTCACGTGATTTCGAGTGGTCAGCACAATCCTACAGCGTGCGAGACTTAGTGTACGGCCTTGTTGACCGACTGCCCATGGTCGTACAAGTAACAGAGGGGTACTGTTCAAACGATTCCTTCCACGACTTTGGTGCCGAACAGGTAACTAAAGAAGAAGAACGTAACTGTTGAACTGCGTTGTTCCTGCTGATGTTCCTGTCGCCGTTGTTGCTACTGCTGCCGTCGACTGAATTGACAGCTGTTGCATATGTCACCGAAGAAGATACTGCACTTGGCTGTTGTTCTTCCTACTACCTCCAAAATAATTTAACCTGACTGTTATTGCGCTTTTTCCTACCGTAAACAATGAATGTGTGATTGTTAGATTTGATACTATGTAGCGACTGCATTTGGTTGTTGTTGGTGCTGCTTCTCATACCGATTGAACTTGGTTGTTGTTGGTGCTGCTTCTCATACCGATTGAACTTGGTTGTTGTTGGTGCTGCTTCTCATACCGATTGAACTTGGTTGTTGTTGGTGCTGCTTCTCATACCGATTGAACTTGGTTGTTGTTGGTGCTGCTTCTCATACCGATTGAACTTGGTTGTTGTTGGTGCTGCTCTCTCATACCGATTGAACTTGGTTGTTGTTGGTGCTGCTTCTCATACCGATTGAACTTGGTTGTTGTTGGTGCTGCTTCTCATACCGATTGAACTTGGTTGTTGTTGGTGCTGCTTCTCATACCGATTGATCTTGGTTGTTGTTGGTGCTGCTCTCTCATACCGATTGAACTTGGTTGTTGTTGGTGCTGCTTCTCATACCGATTGAACTTGGTTGTTGTTGGTGCTGCTTCTCATACCGATTGAACTTGGTTGTTGTTGGTGCTGCTTCTCATACCGATTGAACTTGGTTGTTGTTGGTGCTGCTTCTCATACCGATTGAACTTGGTTGTTGTTGGTGCTGCTCTCTCATACCGATTGAACTTGGTTGTTGTTGGTGCTGCTTCTCATACCGATTGAACTTGGTTGTTGTTGGTGCTGCTTCTCATACCGATTGAACTTGGTTGTTGTTGGTGCTGCTTCTCATACCGATTGAACTTGGTTGTTGTTGGTGCTGCTTCTCATACCGATTGAACTTGGTTGTTGTTGGTGCTGCTTCTCATACCGATTGAACTTGGTTGTTGTTGGTGCTGCTCTCTCATACCGATTGAACTTGGTTGTTGTTGGTGCTGCTTCTCATACCGATTGAACTTGGTTGTTGTTGGACCGGCTAATTAATGAATTAAGAAACGTACCATTGCCTTGGCTTTTACCAGTTGATGTTTTGTGGGTCAGGTTCTCCGTGTCTACGACATCGCGCGCCAGGAGAGGGTGGTTGTAAAGGAGAGCGGAGGGCGCTACCTCAGCATTCCCTGCAGCTATCCACATCGCGTCCGCATCACCTTTCGTGATGGAAGAGGTCGGTCACCATATTTATTGACCAAGTCCTGTTTTAAGAAACTGTGTCTACTTGTTAATGGTGCTAAGTAAATCACGGTTATTATAGTAGTTATGTTAGTGTGGCTACTATAATGGTCAACAATACTACATTGATGAATGTTTGTGTAAATTGTGTGCCAAAT
>OY759263.1:33498601-33538601 GCA_963662155.1 Lamellibrachia columna | reverse complement strand
CAACGCACAAATACAGAAACTGTGAATGGAGTAGGCAGTAGGCTTCGTAGTCGTAACGTTGTGGGGAGAGATGACTTTTCCATAAGACATGGGCTACATCTGAAAGGGAAGGGAGTTCCAGGTATTGGGTGTGAGTTTGTCAGGGTTGTTGGCGAGGGAACAGGTTCCGTAAATTATTTAAGCTAGATGCGCAGGGGGAATTTGTTGAGAACACTCAAATGAGTACAAATAAACATACATAGAAATTTTCACCAATTATATCTGAAAATGAACTTAAATGTTTATGCTTAAATGCCAGGAGCACAGTGAATAAAAAAGCGAGTTAGACATTATAGTATAGTGATCTCTAACCCTACGCAGCTTCGCGGTTCCTCTTTGCCATTCAACACTGCGCACGTTCGATGACGACGAAAGTATTGTTTACGTTATCGCGTACAAAACGACATACGAAAATGTTATTGTTTTAAAATCGAATGACAACCGACTGTAACGACATAGAACATAATCACCAACTTTTTTATATTAAATTTAAGGCGTGTCAAATAAATCTAAAATGGTAACTTTGCGATATGTAATCGTACTCGACGTCTGGCTGAGTAGCACAACTGATTGGATGCGGCCCACGGCCTTGTCCGATTCTTTGTGCTACTTCGCCACCGTCTCGTACGGTTCGTTGCTATGCACTTCACAAAAGTGCCATTTAATATTTGATGGATCCATATTGTGACGTCAAAATCCGATAACAATATTTAAACACATTATCACATAAATATCCATATGTGCCTTGGAACTTGGTGCTGCCAGTCAATATCTTGATGGTTTTTTCTCGAAACTGCGACGTAACACTGACAGTCATAGTAAAGGCTAGCGACGACTTGCCCTTGTATTATGTAAGTTGGTAACAATCGCAGAAAAGGCGCCTGTAGTTGTGAACATCTGTACGTAAATGTTCGCTCAGGTTTGCGAACAATTGTACGAAATAACTACTAAGTTAAATTGATTGTTCGTAGAAAGAGTAGTAGAGGGTTGAATTAAAAAAAACCTAAAACTGTGAAGAAGCGATCGATGGGTCGTAGTTGAAACCCTGAAAATGTGGCTACCGTGACGCAAAGCGTCTAGGCGGTGTAACACACGTACATGCTGGAATATAATGAGATTGAATAAATGAAGACGTTACGTCATTGTTTGTTTCCGACTGGAAATTATGCGCAGTTGCAACCGCCGCAAAAGTAAAGCGTACAGAGGCGGTAACGTGACAACGTGAACTGGGTGTACGTGTGCACACATGGTAATGTTAACGTGCTTATCAGTATTAAACACGATAGGTTGGAGTCGTGACGACACGTGAAGCACATCACTGATTGAATAATAAATAACTCAACTTCAATCAGCTCATATGATCTGTAAAAGCAAAGTTGTTGAAAATATAGATATGGTGGTTAGTGGTAAGAAAGAAATACAAAAACGACAGTCTTCTTTACTTTAATGCATGCACATGACAATGATCATGTTTGCATCGTGTTTACATCATGCAACAACATAAGTACTGACATTTGTAGGGACTATAATTGTGTTTATGTCAAACACAACTTGTAATTATAAAAAATAAATGCAAAACATGTATCCCTCCCAATCCCACCCAAATTAAACTGATTGTTTATGAGATCTCAGGGAAATAACATACATCGTATTTACAATTCTTGTGCACTACTGTAACTCTAGACTAGACTTGTTGACTCGAGTGATATGGGTTGACTCGAGTCGTACTAGTGTCGCCCATTTTCATGACTTGCGACTTGACTTGGAATTCAGAGAGATGACTCGAGACTTGACTTGAACTTGGAGGTCATTGACTTGAGACTTGACTTGACTTGCTTGTTTATGACTTGCCAACAAGTATGTTTGTTTGAAACGTACGCATAAAAGACCTTGTTGTTTTGACAGAACTTATTATGATCTGTTAATGTTGTGGCGTGGTAGAATAGTTTAGTAAAGATTATACAAATATTATCATAATATTATCATTATTATCACAAATTGTAGTTTAACGAAATTAATACATTAATATATTAATATATAATATATTAATATTAATGTCACGTGTAAATATACTGTTTTTTCTTAAAATATCACATTTAGTGTATCATTGATAGTTTTGTTCCTTTGAAGAAACAAGGGAAACGATCCAGAAAGAAACACTTATAAAAAGAAGCTATTAGACATATTAATTACTGGCAATTTATGTGGAATGCATATAGGCGCACTAGAATCGATAAAGACAGTTACAAAAGAGCACTTAATAAAGCTACGACTACTGCTGGTTGTGTAAATGCTAGCAGCGTGAATATGTTTATAAACAAAATTGACAAATATCTCAGATGGGCATCGATGAATAATCGTTGGCCTGTCGATAAGCCGAGGACTTCCTTGTCCACTTGCCATCTGGGCTTATCTGCTATCGATGGCAATCTTGATCTTGAAACTTGATATATCAGCCAGCTTACGTTTGTGTTTGTTGACATATCATACATTTTAGTATTAAGTGCTTTGATAAAAAATGTCATCTTCTTGCCCTGTAGAAAAAAGTCACTGTCGATAATGTGCATGAACAGCTACCATGTACAGCTACCATGTACAGCTACCACGTACAGCTGCCATGTACAGCTACGATGTACAGCTACCATGTACAGCTACCATGTACAGCTACCATGTACAGCTACGATGTACAGCTACGATGTACAGCTACCATGTACAGCTACCATGTACAGCTACCATGTACAGCTATCATGTACAGCTATCATGTACAGCTACCATGTACAGCTTCCACGAGCAAATTACTAGCACTTGTCGCGCGTCTACAAGGGGTACAAAATCGATCCAACTGGTCTGGATCAAAATCGTATCCCCAATGTATTCGATTAAAGGACACCATAAGACGTCTACCTTGTCATGGCCGAGATTGGACATTGTTGTCATTACACGTTGGACCCGTCTGTTGAACGCATAGTCCCATTCTACTTCCTTCCAGCTATCTTATTCTGCTCCCTCCTTCTGTTTTGCAGTATAACAAACTGTCTCGCCGGCATATCTCTCCCTTTCTCTCCTCTCGTCCTTCCTTATCGCCTTCCCATCTGACCATCCATCTACTCTCACCCGTTTACCTTCCTTTTGCTGCACAACATCACTTGGCTGGACACAGTCCAACTGATATTGTCTTGTCATCATAAAAATGAATTCCTTCATCTCGTGCACAGCAACTACAAACATTTCACCTCTTTCACCCCTACACTCAAAATACAAATCATCCACCTGTACTTCCGTCCACGAATGTTCACACCCTGACTTCACAAGATACGCACAGCTGTCACAGTTAGACCAAATGTTCACACCCTGACTTCACAATATACGCACAGCTGTCACAGTTAGAACAAATCAAATGGCGATTTGGCTTTAGTCGCCGTTTGCACGGCGTCATGTTCGAAATTTAATTTATGATTAAATGATGCCATGGGACGTTTGCCATGTCATGACCGTGATTGGAAAAAGTTGCCGTTACACCTTGGACGCGCTTGTTGAACGCAGAGCTCCAGTCCGCGGCCTGTAACCGTCTTTCACGAATTTCATGAGTTTCTTTGCGTTAAACTTGGAAAAGCCGAACTCGTCAACCAAGATCGTCTCATCGAGACTAGTCAACATCTCTCCGTCGACGTCCTTGTCGAGGAGATCGTCGGCGTACTCTGACATCTTCAGCTGTTGCATACAGACGGCCACCTCCTCGGTGTTGAGGGAGCGTACGTCCCTGCACAGGATGTCGTCGTCCGCGTCGACGAAAGCGGCCGCCGTTGAGCTCGTCTGGCTGACCGTGCCGAGTGTTGGTCTTGGCCCGTCGTTCGGTCTGCGGGCTGGTGTGGCGGCTGACGGTCGACCAGCGCCTAGATGAGGTACTGCAGACCTAGACTGCGCGGCTGGCAAGGAACTTAGCGTTCTAATTATACCATGGGGTGGTACAAGCGAAGTAGGCGGTTGCGACGATATCGTAGCGACAGGAGTACTCGCATCGACGTCTCTCCTGGAATCATCACTGACATTGAACTTTTTCAGTTCGGCGATACAAGCAGCCATGCTGTTTGGATGTGGTATATCTTTCGGTCCAGTGGCTATCGGTATGTTGCGTGCCGGCGTAGACTTATTTTTGGTGGGAACTCGAGCGGGAATAGGAGGCACGGCAACGATGTCTTCGTAGAGTTTGTCCTCGGACAGATCTGGTCTTGTCAATGACGGCACTGCCTTCAGGTAGCCGTCGTAGTCAGTCCGCCAGTCGTCCGACTGCGCTATATTGATATGCATTACCGGAACGATGTATTCGTACTCGCTCTCGCACGGGGCTTCCGGAAACGCTATGATTTCTGCAAGATGCAAATTATGTATTTATTATTATTAACAGTAGTAGTAGTGGTATTACTATTATTATTGCTTGTAGCGTTACGGTGTAATAATATTGTACTTGTTAATAAATCACATTTGCATATTATACTGACAGTATCATATATCTAGGGATTATACAATGGCTAGCCGGCCGATATCCTCTCGACGTTCAAACACACATGTTTAACATATGATTCTCATAGTGAGGCAGTTGTGCATTATCTGGATGAATATATCACGGTAATAAGACTACCTGATTGGTCTATAACATTTTACTGTGATTATATCAACCCAGATAACACACGGCTGCCTCGTCCTGATAATCCATCTGACGTTTGAATCATTTCGAACGCGATCAAGTACGGACGTTGGCATAGACAAGCGATTGTTCGAACGCTCTGCGTGTTTTCTGTGTCAAACGTCCGCATCAGTTCGTTCGTACGGTACGAATGCTTCGTGATACGGGCCCAGCAGCATATTTGCAAATGTAGGAAGTAAAAAAGTATGCTCAAATGTTAATTTGCTGTCATATAACGGGAATAACACACTGTTAGTTGATGTCACTCGAGTGCTACCAGCCAGATAAGTGACATAACACCAGCCACATGCCTCGTTCTGAGAATATAGCTGACGTTTGAATCATTTCGAACGCCACCAACTACGCGCGTTGACACAGACCCGAGATTCTTCGAACGCTCTGCGTGTTTTCGGTGATTGTCCTGATTTACCTAACCTGAGTCAAACGTCCGCATCAGTTCCTTTGCAGAAAACACGCAGAGCATTCGAAAAATCGCGTGCCAATGCCAACGCGCGTACTCGACTTGTTACCGTGATATATCCATCCAGATAATGCGCGGCTGCCTCGGTCCGAGAATCCTATGTTAAAACATACGTTTGTGAAAGCGTCGAGTGGATATCGGCACGGTCAGCCGTTGTATAACATCAGATAATATCTAGGTAACTGTTTGCGGATACACAAAGATTGGCATTGACTACGTTGTAGTTTTTTTGCAGTTGAATTGTTTTTTTTTACACTAGATAAACAGTATTTTGTTTCATGTAAATAACAATATACTTTGTGGCAAAAATCCAGAGGTGGCCATTTTAATCACACTTGACAGCCATTTTTACATTGAAATGACTTCCAAATCACAATGTACTCTACAACGTATATCTGGACAGCCATGTGTACGAGCGGACACAATCACAATGTATTCTACAACGTATATCTGGGCAGCCATGTGTACGAGCGGACACAATCACAATGTACTCTACAACGTATATCTGGACAGCCATGTGTACGAGCGGACACAATCACGTACGTGGTTCGCCGACGACACAATCGTAACGACAGGTAGAAGCAGCGAACTTGAATTCGTCCAAGACTTTCTGAAACTCTTGTTGTGTGCCGCCCGTTAGTCCAACGGCCACCGACATGGCAATCTTCAGGTAGGCCGGGATGATTGTGTTCGTCTTGTGTAGGTCACCTTGACGGAGAACACATACGCTAAGTATGGCGCGAATTTACGCTGGAAAATACTTACGATTAACAAACGAAGGTGTTGCTTTCCCTTGGCTAAAAAGACACCACATGCAGGTGTTATTATAATTATGTACAAAATTGTATAAAATTAGTAATGCAATGCTAAACGTTTTGACATAGCAGTTTTTAGGAGAAAATTATGGGGAGATGTTGTACAAATTGTATAGTTCGAACAAACGATCGCAGCAAAGATCCAAAGACGCTTTTTCCATATGTTCAGCAAAATTATTCGAAACAAGATTTAACAAGATTTAACAATATTTGCCATCCAAGCCAAAGGCCCAGATGGCAAGTGGACAAGGAAGCCATTGGCTTATCGAGAGTCCAACAATGTTCATCTACTTATAACCCGCCCTCCTGAGATATGTGTCTACCTTGTTTTTAAACATATTCACGCTGCTAGCAGTTACACAATCTGTAGACAATTTGTTCTATTCATTTATTGTCCTCTGTGAGAACGAGTGCTTCCTGATGTCCAATCTACATTGATCCTTTACTAATTTTACCTCATGTCCTCTAGTTCTGCTATCCTTCTTGAGTGAGAAAAACATATTTCTATCAATATTTTCATACCCATTCAATATCTTAAAAACTTCAATCTGATCTCCTCTTAACCTCCTTGTCTCTAGAGTTGTTAAACCACATTCTTTCAGGCGTTCTTCATAACTAAGGTCTCTCAGTTCTGGAATCATTTTAGTTGCTCTCCTTTGTATGCGTTCAAGCGTATCTATATCCTTCTTACGATATGGTATCCATGCTTGTATACAGTATTCTAAATGAGGTCTAACTATTGCTTTATAAAGAGGTATAATTAACTTTTTTCCCTTGTATGTTATGTTTCTTCTAATCAATCCAAGAATTTGATTACCCTTTGAAGCTGCAATACCACACTGCTCTGAAACTTTCATATCAGCGCTTATTGTAACTCCTAAGTCCTTTTCTTTTACAGTAGTACCCAGAACAGTATCTCCCATTTTATAGTTTACATTCAAGTTCCCATGTCCTATATGTAGGCATTTACATTTCCCAAAATTGAACAACATCTGCCATTTCTCAGACCATTTCACTAATCTGTCTAGATCGTTTTGTAAATGTTGTTTATCACCATCAGTATTAACTTTTCTAAACAGTTTTGTGTCGTCCGCAAATTTCAGAACGTTACTTGTTATACTGTCGTCCAAGTCATTGATATAAATTAAGAATAATATAGGTCCTAATACTGATCCTTGAGGTACCCCACTCAAAACCGATTTCCAAGTTGAAACTTCTCCATCTACTACAACTCGTTGTCTTCTGTCAGTCAGCCATTGTTCTATCCAGACAGTTATGCTATCCCCGATACCATGGGCTTTTAATTTAAGTAGTAATCTTTGATGTGGCACTTTGTCAAAAGCTTTCTGAAAATCTAAGTAGATAATATCTACTGGCGATCCCACGTCTATCCACTTAGTGATTTCTTCCAAAAAACATAACATATTTGTTAAGCATGACCTCGCTTTAAGGAATCCATGTTGAGATGAATTTAATAATTTATGCTTAACGAGGAAGTCCACCATATGGTCTTTAATTAACCTTTCTAATAATTTACAAATCACTGACGTTAAACTCACTGGTCTGTAATTCTCTGACTTATTTCTCGAACCCTTTTTAAATAATGGTATGATGTTTGCTTCTTTCCATTCAAACGGAACAACTCCCTCTTTTAATGACAAGTTGAATACTATTGCAAGTGGTATACTGATTTGTTCTACTGTTTCCATTAGTAATTTTGGAGGAATCCCATCCACTCCCGGTGATTTGTTATCCTTCATTGCCTTTATTTTCTTAGCTACCAATTCTGGAGTTACAACTAACGGACCTAAATAGTCAGATTTAGCCCCCTGAAATTTAGCATCAGCAACTGGTAATGAACTAATATCTTCTTTGGTAAACACTGAACTGAAGTAACCATTTAGGTCTTCCGCCATTAAAAACCCCTGTGATATTATATTTCCAGCATTGTCTTCTAGAGGTCCAACCTTGTCTTGTACGTTTTGTTTACTCCTGACATATGCATAACAACTCTTGCTGTCATTTTTTATGTTACATGCTAGTTTTTGCTCATAGCTTCTTTTAGATTGTCTAATTTCAGTTGTAGCTGCATTAAGTGCCTCTTTGTATTTTGCATAGTCTTCTTCCTTTCTGGTACGCCTATAAACCCTCCACATAGTTTGTTTTACCATTATTTTTCTAATAGCCTCTTTTGACAAGTGTTTCTTTCTACACCGTTTTCCTTGTTTTTGGAAGGGAAAAAATGTATCGATGATACTCTCAATTTCATATTTTAGAATATTCCAACATTCAATTGCGGTCTTATTCATCAGCATGTTATTCCAATCTAGCTTTGCTAAGTATTTTCTCATATCTTTGTAGTTACCTTTATGGAAGTTTCTCTTGTACGTTTTCTTATTTTTACTTTCTGATTTTACATTGATGTCAAAATGTATTTGATTATAATCACTATTACCCAATGGTTCAAATATTTTTACATTGTCCACTAATTCTTTTTGTGATGACAGAACTATATCCAATACATTTTCTCCCCTGGTTGGTTCTAGTACGTGCTGAGTAAGAAAGCTATCCTGGATTAAAAATAGAAATTGTTGGTCCTCAATCCCTGTACTCTCTAGAGAATTCCATTGTATGTGTCCATGGTTAAAATATCCCATTATGATACATTCCCCTTTACTAACTTCCTTTATAGCGTTTTTTATTTTTGTGTTGTCCTCTTCGTTTATGTTTGGACTTCGGTAAACTAATCCAACAGTTAATTTTGAATTTCCTGAAACAATTTTGCACCAAACAGCTTCATCGCAATCTGCTTCCCTTTCTAGTTTTATTTCATAAGCCTGAATAGATTCTTTAACATATAAAATAACTCCCCCGCCCCTTCTTCCTATTCGATCTTTCTTAAACAGTACATATCCTGTCAGTCCTAATTCAGCATCTGTTATATCTGTGTTGGCCCATGATTCAGTTATACCAATTATGTGAGGGTCAATATCTTCTACCATAATGTTTAATTCGTTTTTCTTATTTACTATGCTCCTTGCATTTAAACATACGCATCTATAACCTTTTTCAGAGATGTTTTTCGGATGATTTGATATTGGTTTATCTGTGCTCGTGGCCTCTTGTTCTGCTTGAGACACCTCTAGGTAACCCCCCTGCACTTCTAGTTTAAAGAATGTTTACTTCCAAAAATATTTGTTATTGTACCCAAGTCACTATCTACTGCTGCTGAAAGTTTGTCCGCGAATACTGCCGCCCCCTTTCCACTTAAATGAAGCCCATCCTTCATGTACATATCAGCCCTCCCAATAAAACTTCCCCATAAATCCACAAATCCAACTTCCTCTTCCCTACATAGCTTCTGGACTAACATGTTAATTGCCATCCCCCGACAATTTCGATATTTGTGACCCCTCCTGTCCATTACAGGTAAAATCCCTGACAGTATTACCTGCTCAACCCGCGTCTGTTTTAGTGTTCTGACCAACTGCCTATATTTCCTAACTATGGCAGTTGTACCCTCCCTCTCTACGTTATTTGTCCCTATGTGTACTAAAACAGATCCACCCTTACCCGAGCCTACGATGTTTTTTACCCTCTCAGTTATCGCTTCTATTTTGGCTCCAGGCAAGCAGACCACCACATCATCTCCCTTGTTTAAGACTCTGTCGGTCTTCCTAACTATCGAATCCCCCACAAACACCCTCGCTCTCTTCCTCACCCCCTCTATCACTGCTGCAGAATAACTCTTCCTTCGATCCCCTCCATCACATTCTGTCCTGACCCCTTCCCTCCTGTCTCCTTCCCTCCTGTCTCCCCCGGCACTACATAGACATATACATATATGTATGTACATATTTTGTTCATGTTTCTTGCTTTGCATTGCATGTAGGTGCAAACGAAGGACGTAGTTTCTGTTTCAACGCGGGATAATTCTACACGGTTAACTGCTTTTTTATAATCACATTGGATTTTTAACTGTAGAGGAACATTAGCCTACAATTGAGTGTTGAAAAAGCAGCGCTAAAACGGCGTAATATGTTATATGTAATTAAGCCCCGAGGCTAGACGGTGGTGTATATACGGGTGTCAACGTAATGTTAAAACAGTGAAGACAATGTCAATATAAAAGTATCGCAAATATAAACAAACATACCTTCAAATATCGTGTGAGCGACCAGGTACGGTTCGTTGTAGACATTGATAGGTTGTAGAACACCGAAGTCGTCCAGCGTCAACGAGAAATTGCCACTTGGTTGTTTGCGGATGATATTCGCCACGTCCGATATGGACGCCCCCATGACACCTGAAAACAAGTTGTAACTCGTCTGGGGAATTTTGAATATTATTAAAATTTAGTAAACACACGCAATAAACACGTTATTCATGTGTGTAATAACTATTGCATATCTAAAATGGCCATATATGACATTATGACGCTTTATAATGAAACCGTATCTTCACGTGACGTTGTGCGCGGAGTGACTTAATACGATAAATAATAAAATATCGCCCATATATAATTAGCCAATTACGATGCCATCCGGGCATTTGGCTAATTCATAAAGTAAGAGTTAAATGTTATCAGTCTATGCGATGCAATTCGAATTAGCTTACACTTTGATTATAATATATTGACACAATTGTCCGACTGAAAAGTTAAATGAGAAGTTTTTAGTGTAGCATCTCAATAATGTCGCTGATTGGCTGCTGGCGCTTCACGGGAACGCCTACAACGAGAGGACGCCTCTGCATCTAGACTCTCTTCTCGGCGAATTCAAGAAGCCGAGCGAGAGTCAGATAAACGAGACTACGTATAGTGAAATATAGGTCCCTGTGGCGGTCAGTTTATAAACAAAAGACATAATGTACAAATACTACAGGGAATAATGAGTATTTCCGATGCTTCCTTTCATAGTTCTTCGTCTTGCAATTTCACGACTTTCAAATAGGCGATTATCGATCTTCTGTGGCATTTAAAAATGATTCCCTGACATCCCTAGATACAACAACGTAGGTCAAGTCTCAGAGGAAGCATAGTTTGTTATGCTAATTGTAGTGGATAATTGATAGAAGTTAACATCTCGAAATAACGGGAAAACTCATCATAACACACGACACAATATCCTTAGTTGTTCGCAGTGAGAGCTTTGGAATGAACGTGGCGAATATAGTAACCACATCGTGAACATTTGAGTTTACGCACCTAAGATAATAAACCGATTGTACTGTTATGAATGGTTTAAAATTCACCCGCAGTATATTATAGCTCAATTGTTCAAAGCGAGAAACGAGAATTTTCACCAACCTCTTCCATCACGAAAGGTGATGCGGACGCGATGCGGGTAGCTGCAAGGAATGCTGAGGTAGCGGCCTCCGCTCTCCCGTACGACCACTCTCTCCTGGCGCGCGATGTCGTAGATACGGAGAACCTGACCCACAAAACACTACCGATATAAATGTCATAGGTAGTAAGACACAGGTCTGGCTTTTAGTCAAATTAGTAAAAAGCGCAAGAGCGGTTCTTCAATTGATGCCATAAAAGAGTTTGTGGCTGTGTTTGTTTTGTTCCCTCAGTGGGGCGCGATAGCCTACCGGTTAGAAGGCCGGACTCTCAATCGAGAGAACCCGGTTTCAAATCCCACTGCGGTCGCTTCGAACCTTTGGCAAGTTTGATCACCCCACAGTTCACTCAGCTGTATAAATGAGTACCTGGCAATACAGACAGTGGTGGATATGTGAACGAGTAGCCTTCGCGCAGCAATTGCAGCGTGGCTGAATACTTCCCAAAGAAGTTGAGATGGCCTTGGAATGAACAGGTCTGCCAGGGGGTGAAGTGTAAAGCGCTTTGAGCAGTCCTATGGACCGGATACCGCGCTATATAAGAACATACCTTTACCTTTTTACCTTTATATCTCCGTCATGTATGGGGGTTGAAATTGTGTAGACGAGATACATATTAAAATGAAAAACAATTCCCTGGGGGGAGGGGTAAGAACCTTTGTAAGACGGGTAGTTCGTAGTTACGTACAATTGATGGCAACGATATGCGTGTTTCCAAACTTTTCCCGTATGCGTAATATAGGTTAAACTTCCGCATTTGTTCCTTCGTAGGTACGAACGCGTCGTGAAACAAGCCGCTGCTACGCGCGCGCCGCATAAAAACATGCCAGAGTGTGTGCATTGAAAAACGCCTCAAAGTGATAGATTTCCATAGACGCAAATTTAAGTAGGACACACTTATGGCTGCCTTTTTTCTTTCTTCTTTTGTTACCTGTTCTGCACCAAAGTCGTGGAAGTAGTCGTTTGAGCAGTACCCATCGGTTATTTGTACGACAATGGGCAGTCGGTCGGAAAGGCCGTATAATAAGTCTCGCACGCTGTAATCTTGTGCTGACCACTCGAATTCATGGTTCATGTTGACTCGAAAATCGAAGCACCTATTGAATCATAAGAGCACTGTTCAGCGGATGTTTAGACCCTAATTTTGCAGTGTATTTAAGTTTAGTAAATAACGGAATAACAAAATGACGTACAGCTCGTGCGCGTTGGGAGAGTATGTAAACATCACATCTACAATATGATTATATCATTATATAAATGTCACATTGAACTTCGAACTGAAACAGTCGTCGCAGGTGTTGATCAATCAGTTTCCAGCATACAACTACATGTTTGGTGTTAAGTTACCAAGTTACAATCGAATCAACGTTCGACTCCATCAACTGAATTAATTAACCGATTAATTCAGCATATAACAAATTCAACAGTCAAATCAACATATGACGCCAGACACCGAGTTACCCACGTAATCAGCATACATCTACATATTATATATAGATGTATGCTGATCACGTGGGTAACTCGGTATCTGACGTCATATGTTGATTTGAATGTAGATTGGTAACTTATTATATTATAATAAGTTACTAATCTACATTCAAATCAGCATTCCATCCGAATCTACAGACTGAGTTACCTACATGATCAGCGTACACTGTGTATACTAAGCAACCAATCTACAATCAAACCAGCGTTCGACTCCAAAGACTGAAATTTCCATATGACCAGCATACAACTACATATATACAAAGTTACCAAGTCAACAGTCATATCAGCATTCGACTCTAAAGAAGTGTTACCTTTGTAGTCACCATGCGACTCAATATAATTAACTACTAATGTATTCAGTCTACCACTGCAGACAAATCTACAAACGTTTTCAAACTGACTGTCTAAGCTGTTCCATTCACGTGTCGAGGAGAACTTTACGACGTTTCTCGTCCAACTGTCACAGTTGGTGATAACATAATATGACATGACATGACATGACATGACATGACATGACATGACATGACACGACATAACATAACATAACACAACACAACACAGCTGCTGCACAGATCATTCCTATGTAGTCTACCTCCTGAGATGAAATATGGCAGAATGCACAGAGAACTTAGTTGAATTGGTATCTACCGCCTTGCAGTTTATTAGATTGTGTAAGGGATATGTAAATATAGCATATGTATTGGCACACACGTTAGTTGCTCATGAATTGTTCTGAAAAAAAGAGAAATAATCACAAAGGATCTATCTCCACAATGAAAATTACGGCTTATCGTGCAAACATTGCAGAATAATTATAGAACAATGAAGGAATGCACACTGTATCCATATTTATTCAACACACACCCGTAGAAAAAATTCGACCCCACTCCGATTACCAGCCAGGCGGCGCCACCAGTTCCACAATCTAAACCACTGATTGGCAGTGACACGCCGTCGAGTCTAGAGGGGTCTGTTTCTAAAAAATATTCACCACCGTTATTTAGCCAGCTGTATCCGTGTACACTTGCCTGTATGTTGTTCTACACCATCTGTATCGGTGTATACTTGCCTGTATGTTGTTCTACACCATCTGTATCGGTGTATACTTGCCTGTATGTTGTTCTACACCATCTGTATCGGTGTATACTTGCTTGTATGTTGTTCTACACCATCTGTATCGGTGTACACTTGCTTGTATGTTTTTCAAGATAATTCAACCAGTCTCGCTGCTGTCGCGGGTGTTTACATTGTCGAACAAATCCGCTGAGAGTGTCGTACTATAGATCCGTCGTAAATCGGTGACGCTGCTGCCAACGGTGTGTCACATTCAATCAAACTGACACTGCTCAAGATGCGGCCACACGCACAGCCTTGGGATCGAGTAAACGGTCAATGTATTCCCTGTCTATTACACGGCACCCGTCCTGTGTGTGTCGTCAAGCGTAGCCAGTGACTTGCCCGGCAGCGCATTTCTCGAGACGGCGAAACAGAGCCGCACTTATCGGAAGAACTGAAGCGAAACTATCTTTCTTTTAACACAAACGTAACAGCGTAACGCCGGGTAAACGACTAGTCCTAAACATTTATGAGTCATGCGAGTCATACACATCTGCTGTGACCTGTAGAGCGGACAACGCCTCACGTCATTGACGCAGCTAACAACTAAGCCTCCACGGTCGTGACAAATATGACATTTCCCAGTAGTGAATGCATCTGTGGTCTCGGTATTGTAGATTCAAACCGAACAGAAGGTGCTGTAACTGCAGGTGGTTTAAACCGCAAGTGCGAACCCAACTCACGGTCTTCATGACGACGCCCATTGCGTGATGAACTCTCACGTTTTCTGCTGCAGTGTCAACGAAAGAATATCGCGGACCGAATTATGCGTAATCTCGCTGTCTGTCCGCGGGTTGCGGAGCCAATCAATTGTTGTAGGCCTATGTCATTATATAACACATAACTTGGAAGCTGGACGCGAGAGTTAATATTATAACAAGTGTTTTTGCGTCTATGGTTGCCTAGATATGTTTCTTAGACAATATGAACGTATCGTTGTGGCGACACGCTGTCAACAAACGCACTTTCAAAACTAATCATTGGTTTGATGGAAATTGAGGATTGGTAGTGTTTTTATAACAATATATATCATTAACGATGTTTACACTTGCGCTAGATGACAGTTAATGTGCTGTGGCAGAATAGAAACATACCAAGAAAATTGTAGCCCACATTGTCCAAGAACAAAAACACTATAAAACAATGACACTATAAAATATAATGACAAAAACGAATTGTGGTCTTGCATCGTGCACTATACAGGATGTGGTAAGCAGGGAAGAAGTGTGTGGAAGTTAACTGGAACAAAATAGAACATATTCTTAAACGTGCATGACAGAGGGGAAGATCTCAGGAGTTGCGGACATGGTTTATATTCCCTGTATGGAAAAGAAAGGGAGATGTTCACGACCCTGAAAAATACCGAGGTATCACGTTGCTGAGTCTAGTTCTGAAGGTGTTAGAATTAGGAGAAGAGCAACAAGGTTTCAGAAGAGGAAGAGGTACGCCGGACGGGATGTTCACTCTGAGACAACTGATGGAATAGAGACTGGAGGGAGAGGAGAATATGGCTCTGGGATTTATTTCCGTCGAAAAGGCATACGACACAGTTCCGAGAGAGATGGCCACTTCCACGTTGAGGTGGATGGGTCTTCCAGAGGAGGAGATGAGGATAGTCGAAGGCACATATGCAGAGACAAAGAGTACAGTATAGAGTAGACCGGGAATATCGGAGGAATTCAGGGTGACGGTCGGCCTGAGACAGGGCAGTGCCCTAAACCCACTGTTGTTCATCGCAGTATTGGAAGTTATCAGCAGGAAAAAGAATACGAGGGACATTCTCCGCAAGTTGCTATTCGCAGATGACCTGGCGGTAGTAGCAGACAGTGAGGCAGACCTTCTAGAACGGTTGGTGGAGTGGAAGGAAATATTTGGCAGACATGGATTGAGAGTAAATCTGGAAGAGACGGAGGTGTTTGGTCGGGCAGCAGTACAAATGTCTATATTATAAGACTGCAAGGGAAGGAACTGAACCAACGAGACAGCTTTGTATATCTGGGTGGAGCGGTTTGCGGGGACTACGTCACGGAGACGGACACTCGCTGGAGAATACGAGCTGGGGTGACTGCGTGGAGAAAGTGGAAGGGGAGATGGGATATAGACGGAAGCTAAAAGGAAAGGTGCATAGATCATGTGTATCATCAGCCTACCTATGCGGCCTAGAGACCATGACGACAACTGTAGAACAACAAGAGAAACTGCAAAAATTGCGAGAATAACTCGGTGAGAAGAATTGCAGGAGTGAAAAGAAGAGACAAGTGAAGAATAGATAAGCGGAGGGTAGACGTTGGTGTGAAAGACAGTCTCACGAGGAAGCTGGCGAAGAGCCGGTTAAAGTGGGCTGGACATGTGGAAAGAAATGGAAGGGGAACATTTGACGAAGAGAGCGGATGCGCTTAGAGTGGAGCGTAGAAGGAGAAGAGGACGACCGAGACAGAGATGGGAGGAGTGCGTGGAGTGAAATTTGGTGGGAATGGGAGGGGAGTTGAAAACGAAAGCGAGGGACAAGGGACGCGGAGACCTTTGGTGGAGATGACAGTGAAATGGGCTCAGTGACGAAGAGGAAAATCGACGATCGGTATCGGTGCCAGCCTCACTCAGGATTTCAGCGATAAAGAGGAAAACAACAACTTTTTATTCGAGTTGTTGACAAGGTAGCTATCCAAAACAACAACAACTTCCAGATATATTGTTAATGAAGCCATTGGTTTATTGACAGTCAAACAATTTGTTCATTTACTTGTGGCGAACACCGTTAAATATAGTTGTCAATTGTTTTACATGTATTCATAACGCTAGCATTTACACAACGAAGAGCCTATGGCTAGAGTAGCATGTCACGTGTACATAGTTGCTGTGGTCCATTGGCTTCTCAATATACAATATATACAATAAAACACTTCTAAAATCCTCGGGAAACCCAATCTCAGCAGAGCACCAAATAAAAGGTTTACCCAGTTTCTAGTCACTTTCGTTTTGAAATGGTTATTTTGATATATCCAAACTTGTGTTTACCTTTGTAGAATTGCTTGCGTCTTATCAAGGCGACTTAATCAGTACTAATGACGTTGAATGACGTCATCGTACACGTCAGGAAGTTCGTAATTGCCCTCGTCTTGGTTTATAACTGCCTTGTTATTGCGTATCCATATGGCCTCTTAAACGTATCTTCTCCTGTGTGATTCCCTGTCTACCCCTTTTACTGCCTCCCAGTCTATGAGGTGGTTTTCGGTGGTTGCGTGGTCTGTGAAGCCGGATTTGTTGGTGGTGGACTGCAGTTGATCTTTTCACTCCTTGTGTATTGTTGTTTTTGTGCATTCTCTACACCTTTCTTGTGTTCATTTAGTCTGGTTTTCAACAATCTCCCCGTCTCTCCTACGTAGGCTGCTAAACAAATCTTACACGGTATTTGGTAGACTAGTTCTTGAACGTGAATCTGGTTTCTGTAGTTCTGGAACTACACAAACATGTTTGTCATCCCATGCATAAAGGGTGTCTAAGAGAAGGTTGACAAGGTCCTGAATAAATACGGGATGACCACAGCCAGCCAATGCACACAGCATTGAGACGTATGTTGGTACACCCAACGTAGAACCAGAAGAACTGGGTGAACTAGAATACGAAATACCGTGTAAGATTTGTGGCGCAGTTTACATAGGAGAGACAGAGAGATCGTTTAATACCAAACTAAATGAGCACAGAAAAGATGTAGAGAATGCACAAAAAGAACAATACACGAGGAGCGAAAAGAAATGGTCGCAATCCACTGCCAACAAATCCGCCCTCATAGACCACAAAGCCACCGAAAACCATATCATAGACTGGGAGGGAGTAAAAGTGGAATATATGGAATCACACAGACACAGAATGAGAAGACACGTGAATGAGGCCGTATAGATACGCAAGACCAAGACGAAGGCAATTACGAACTTCCTCATGTGTACAAACAAACAGACGATGACGTCATTCAACGTCATTAGTACTGATAAAGTCGCCTTGACAAGAAGACGAAACATTCTACAAAGGTAAACATTTCAACATGGAAACAAACTATCCTGAGAAATGTTCACTACTTTCTAGTCACTCTGACAATTCTAGTCGTAAACAGTAGTAAACTGAAATCATCTTTCCACAGAGGTGGTGCAGGCCCCGACATTGGAGAAAGATTATAGGTCTCGACTGGCGGGTCTCCCAGTTCTACAGTGAAAAATACGTGTTTTGCTTTGTTTTGTGTTTATTTTTTTTCCGCTGCGCACCAGCACCCTGTGTAATAGTCATTAACTAGATGATGCTAACATAGTATTTGGAAGGAAGAAAGAACGAAAAAGAAAGGAGCTATGGCGTATAAGTGAGTTTAAACAGGTGGGTTTTTAGATGACGAAAAAAAAAAAAATGGAAATATATATAATTATGTATTACATCGCCTCGGGTATACAGCCCGCTTCTGTTCCACGGGATGCATTGTAAAAAATGAGAGATCAGTGCAGGCATACACTTCGCTAATTGTTATGTTCTTGTTACAGTTAGTGATTCCTCAGAAATAGGTCGTGTTATATTGTGAAAATTTTCGGCGACCGTCTTAATATTTGTTTACATTCGGTGCATTAATCGATGATCATTAATTGCATTTAATATTAACCAAACAAGGCATTTTACGACGCCCAACCACGAGCGTCAACGCAAGCACAAGGTATTGTTTCTGTTACAGTACAACTGCCCTGTGAATCACTCACAGAGAACAACAACAACTTCCGAGTTGTGGTCGGATAACCAAGGGTGGTCTCTTTTTCATCGCTAACGGTAGCGACACGAAGAAGGAAGTCTTCCGGAAGAAACATGAGATCACGCAGATGAGTGGACATTTTCCAACATAGTTTTTTTGCGACAGTACCAAAGGCGTGTTTTCGGAGTTAGCTGATAGAGTTACGATGCTTTGTGTGAGCGCATAACGTGGTCATTCATATATGGCGATGCAGAGCACTGCTGTGTCCATGACGAGGTGGTCCAGACTCCGCACTCAGGTGCACTTATTAATTATACACGTCTACGTAATGTGCTGTGGTAGGCAAAGTATACGAATGGCAAATTATTAATAATGAGCGAAACTGTTAAATAAAAACAACATATGAGATACATGAAATAACAATTGAACTAGGACTAATTATGAATTGAGTCATTACAGATTATAATTAGTTTGGACCCGTTTCTTGCGCTGTGGCTTTCTTCTTTGACGCGCAGGCGTAGACGTCTATGTACGTTTTGGTCGATAGTTGTCTTTAGCAAACTTCATCATTTTGATCGCATCGAACCTGCCGAACTTGAACTCCTCCGCGAGTATCGCCTCGTCAATGCTCACCAGAATGTCTCCATCAACATCCTTTTCTCGGAAAGCGCAGATGCAATGTTCGGGTATTTTGAGCATTCTCATGCACGAGGCAAGTTGCTCCGGGGTCAAAGTTCGTATATCAGACGGTACATCGCTTAGGACTTTATACTCGTTCGAGCGGGTCACATTTGTTGCCAATCCTGGTTTGAATTTGCTGACGTCGTCGTAAAGCGGATCGTCATCTTCCGTTGTGTAAGCCGCGTCGTCGTCGTCTCCTGTCGATAGTGAGGTGACGTTTTTATTAGCGATTACTGGGGTTGCTGAGGCGGTTGCTGAGTGGGCTGCTGAGGGAGTTGCTGAGGGGTGTGTGACGGAAGAAGCGCGACAGTTTCTGTTGTTCCGCCGAGGTAGCGGCGGTTGGACGAGTGGCTGTTCGGCGGCGGTTAACCGATGTGGTACGACCGACGTTCCGTGCCTCTTGACCGGTGCAACGACGGCATGCGGCAGCTGGTCAACTGTTTGTGTCGGTACTGGTTGGTCTGCGGCCGGCGGGTCGGGGGGCAGGGGCTTGTTCAAGGGACAGCGAAGTGGACGCTTGTTGGGTGTCTTTTTAACGGTGGTTAGCGCAGACTTACGTCTGGGCAATTCGGCTGGAGATGGTCTGCCAACCAACGGGTACGCTGGCGATGACATCATTTCCGGCACGTCAATCTTGCAGCTGGCTCCGCTCAAGATGCCAGGCGCCCAATCGCACGGCCTGATGTATTCGTAGTCGCTTCCCGTGATATCATGTGGAAACAACATGATTTCTGAAAAGAAGAATATTTGCTGGAATATAGTTTCAAGTTTGACTGTCATTGTCCTAATACGCGAACAGAAGATCGTGTGAAATTTTCACAGATGAAAACTTAACTGAATGCTCTTCTAGTGCAATTGCATTTCACGCGAAGGGCTTCACGCGTTAAAAATTCTAAGATAATATTCAGGTTAGTTATTGTTATTGTTCTACCTAATTGAAGATCGTATGCTCTTCCATTTCAACTTGAGGGGTTTGTTTTATCTGTGTTTTGCGCGATGACATTTTTAAAAGAACCACTGCCCGTGCAACACGGTGGATGGCGAAAACGAATTGAAGATATCAGCAAACCAGATCATATTACAAAACCGGAGGTGGGCGAGTGGTGGTAACACTGGAAACTAAATCGGCACGGTAGCCACCTACCGTCATAATCTTCGACCTCTGTGGTTCCGCCTATCATCTGTTCCTCTATGTCTGCCAGAATCTTGCGGAAGTCTTCTTCCGTGCCACCGATTACACCGACAGCTGGCGCCACCTGTAGCGTCATGTAAACTGGAATGGGTCGAGGCAACTTGGAACAGTACACTTGCCCTGAGAAAATAAGATGCGCATTAGACACAACTTTCATGGTTACTTTCATATGTTGCTAATACAATCAATGCGAACTGGTGTTGTTTTTGTCATCCGCCAGGGGGAGTGGGCTACGGGGCTACTGAAAGCATTGCCAGTATACCATCCTTGAAACAATTTTCACGTTTCATGGGTACGTTTTCAGAGTATACCGCGCGTTAATGCATGCAACGCATTTACAGTATCAATTCACACTTATTATCACAACAACACACTGTCATGAGTAAAAACTCACCGTGCCAGACAGAATGTCCCACCAGGTAGCGCTCGTCGTACACATCGATTACTTTCATTTTGCCGAAGTTGATTTCGTCGGCCTCGTCCGGCCCGAATGAAAACGAAACCTTTTCGTCGTTTTCAAACATCATCTTCAACGATCCATCGTCGTGGATCTGTAGCGCTGCCACCAGTTCTTCCAAGCTCGCAGACCTCTGCACTGAAAACGTATTCAAAGCGAGCACTAAAGTAGGCGTGGGAGTTGACATTGATACTAAGGACATACTATTTGTCACGTGATTATGACTTTTGTTTTAGCGTTCTGCATTTCTTCTGGCCAATTAACGAATTCATAAGTTTCTTATTAATAATAATTTGCAGTTAGAGAGTAGCTACTATGGTCGTGTTGATGCTGCTGCTGCTGCTGCTGCTGCAACTGCTGCTATTGTTGCTGCTGCTGCTGATGATGTTGTTGTTGTCGATGATGATGATGATGATGATGGTGGTGACAATTGATGGTCGTCTAACACTGATTCAATTCACGTCCAACAACCAAGACAAGTAGCTTATCATCATCATCATCATCATCATCATCATCAGCAGCAGCAGCAGCAGCAGCAGCAGCAGCAGCAGCAGAGTATAAATTATAGTTGTTTTATTGTTGGTTGTCCTTTTCAGAAAGCCAGATCTATGGACGATGAAACATAAAGCTAAGTCTGACCTTCGCCGTCTGGAAAGAAGAGGTCGACTTTCTTGTTGATTGTAGTCGGGATGCTGACGAAGTAGCCGCTTCCGTGTTTGGCGATAATACGTCGCTGTCTTTTAACGGCCGCGATACGGTAAACCTGTTGACACAGAAAGCCGACGTCAATTCCTGTTCTCAAGGTTAAATCTCTATTGACCCGCTTATTGTTTACACGAGCAAGTATATCCCTGATAAATAAAACATTCAGTTGAGTTTCATACTTCAGTTGGCTCGGGCACTAACCCGTTGTGCAATTATTTACCCGTGAACTTCTTGCCAGGTAACAGAGAATGAACACCATAGGTGACTTCTACACGGAATCGTCGCATTTTGACAAACCTTGTTCATGACATTGATCATATATAATGCCAATGGCTGTCATGACGTTTTAACATTTTTGTTCATGACATTGATCATATATAATGCCAATGGCTGTCATGACGTTTTAACATTTTTGTTCATGACATTGATCATATATAATGCCAATGGCTGTCATGACGTTTTAACATTTTTGTTCATGACATTGATCATATATAATGCCAATGGCTGTCATGACGTTTTAACATTTGTGTTCATGACATTGATCATATATAATGCCGATGGCTGTCATGACGTTTTAACATTTTTGTTCATGACATTGATCATATATAATGCCAATGGCTGTCATGACGTTTTAACATTTTTGTTCATGACATTGATCATATATAATGCCAATGGCTGTCATGACGTTTTAACATTTTTGTTCATGACATTGATCATATATAATGCCAATGGCTGTCATGACGGTTTAAATTTTTTTTTCATGACATTGATCATATATAATGCCAATGGCTGTCATGACGTTTTAACATTTTTGATGGTTAAATGGGTAAGACCACAGTTTGGTTTCCCACAAGTGGCCATTATAACGTTTCTTTGGATTTGTGGACACTGTTTCCTACAATGTTCTTTAACATCTCACAGCACATTTAATATATATTAAGACAATGCTGTGTAAAACTCGTGACCCAAAGCTGATGCTCCTCAAGTTCGCAGACAGATTTAGAAATGTTGGTGCATTCTGCAGAATAGCCAATGTAGTGATACGTTAGCGGTCAGTGTCTGTTCATTTCTATCAAATAAAAAAGTAATGCAATAGCAGTAGCACCACCATTAATAGTGTTATGTGGCCAGTTTACAATCATGCGAAACGTTAATATGGCCACCAATGCTAACAACAATTGTGGTATGCGCCCCATATAGCTATAAATACCAACAATGATTAGGAGCGATTGCTTGCCTCGTCACCGCTGAACGTGTGGTCTTCATCTCGGCCTTGCCAACCCTCAGTGATGAATATGATGAGGGGAAGTCGGCGGGAGAAGATGTCAACGAATTCCCTCATGCTGTAGTCCTTCTCCGACCATTTGAAGATTTTTTCGAGAGACATGCTTCGTCGTGTGCCTTCAGCGAGTGAGCTGAAGCTCCAGTCGATCCCCGTCAACACTCACACTACGGCTCTATTATACACTAGATACTTCACAGTGTTGTCAGACGCCACCGTTGGTTACACGGCTTGTGGATCTAGTTGTCGGGGGTGTGGTCTTTGTCATGGTGTAATTTCTCGTGTAATCTCTGTGTGTAGTCTGTTTGATAACTTATTAAGACGACGCGGTTAGACCTCTGTCCTTGTTGCTCGGTCAAGCGCAGCTGAATGGCGTCACCGCAGTCGAGGTCAGGCGAAGCCACCGTTAGTGAGTCCTGAATTTGGAAGTACTGCGAAGCTGCAGTTATCTCAATGCGACATTAACGGAACTGCAAACTGTGGAACGACTGTACATCAATGAAGGGTAACGTATACAATACGCGTCGTTTTCGGCACTTGATCCTAGTCTAGTCCGACCTGACTGTAGAGAGGGACGTCTAGTCGAGACTCGTCACGGTTGGCTGGCCACAGAGCATAATGCGCGCGGCTGAACGCAGAACACAACACACGCAGCTGATTGAAATATAGATTTGCATCTATCCGATATAATACGACCGAACAGGAAGTTCCCAAGGAAGCTGGGAAAATCCCCATTACAAAACTTCAGATAATTGAGTATTCGTTGTCAAAACCAACATTTTGTCCGCTTTTTATATTTTTCAATTTTTTTTGTAGGGCGACAAACCTCACACAAAGTTATGTTTATATTCAGATATAACTTGATAACGACCGGACCCCAACAAGGCGACGTGGAAACAAAAGAATACAGAACACCCGCAATACTTCATTTCAATTTTAACTTAGCAAACAAATTGGTTAGTGTCAAATAATGATCAGAAAAAAATCTTGTTCAGTTCCATTGTTTGTATCTTAATGTGGGGCTGTGTCGTAGAGCGTCGGGTTGTCGATCGAGGGACCGGGGATCAAGTCCACTTGCTGCCGTTTCGACAGTCGGGCAATTTCGTTCACCCCACTTTGCCTGTCTTTAGGAAGAGACCCTGAAAACCTTCGGTCCTTCTATTTGGTGTCTTTGCGAGGGGAAGCTAAAGATGGGTGGGTAAATGTGCAACCTGCCGTGGACCCCATATCTCATGAGCCGCTGCAGAAACGGCTCATTCAATTCTGCTAACTACCTCGCAGGAGGATACGATGGAATGAATGTGCTAACGCAATAATCTTATTGTGTAGACGTTCGTGTCCAGGCCACTTGTAAACAGGCACGTTTGACGACATGGTGACAAAACAGAAAGCAACGTGAAATACGTGTCTGTGATCACACAGATAAGTTCAACTAGCTTGTAATTATGTGGAGGTGCGATTACATTGCTTTGTGTGACTAAGTAGGCAGTTTTGTAAGAGGAAGTGTTCCGGGTTGGTCCATTCATTATGAACACCACGTGTACGCTGTAGTGCTTTTCTAGCTTTAGTTACCTTAGCCATGTAGCTGGTTACGACTTTAGTGGATCATTTATACCACCGAATATTTGAAATTCCCCGGGGGTGAAGTATTGCGTCAAAGGAACCAATGTTGACGTTTGACGTAAATGACGTAACTCAGAACAATACACTTGTTAGCATCGCTATGCGTGTTTGTAGCATTGCTACGTGATCTACGTCAAACGTCCACCGAACGCTTCGTGAAACCGCCAGTTGTACATGATTTTGGGAGAGTGTATTTATCATTGCCATTGGCATCACCTTATTAAATTTTGACTGGGTAGTGCAAGAAGTCATAACCTCTTGCAGTGGTTGCCTTTTTATCCCGTGCAACGCTGGACAACTCGGCTATTATTCAATATAAAGTTACATGTTTAAGTAGCTCCGTATCTGATCCTCAAGACTGGATCCCAACGCGTTCCGTCCGCTTCTCTCGTCAGAACTATTCATTGGGACACCGACTCGACCTCTTTGGGAAGCATCGAATCCCAATTCATTCGTACGATTCCGTCTATATTTAATGGAAGGACACTTTTACATATCTAACAGAACTGGGGCACTAGGGATTGAACGAGATGAGTCCCGGCTTCGCGCAACAGCGAAACGTTCCATGCTCGGACATTTCTAGTGAGACGCCCTACCACCGTGCTACCGGGACTAACACCCTCCCTCTATTAGCATGGTTTCTCAGTCTGTGCATAGCACTTTTCAAACATGTTCTTTATATCGCTACACAGCAGCAGAAAGAAAACGGAGGCAACGAATTATACTACAATTGGTAAGTATATGCAATGACTGTCCTAATATAATAATGTATCATTATTTTTTATAAAACATATTTTGACTGATATATGTTTTCTATAGTGTTACACTGCGTACGTCAATACAATCCGGTTAGAAAATTGTCCTTGTTGCTCGGTCATGCGCAGCCTAATGGCGTGCCGGTGTCGCCGCAGTCGATGTCAGGCGAAGCCAGCGTTAGTGAGTCCTGAATTTGGTAGTACTGCGAAGCTGCAGTTATCTCAAGACGACATTACCGGAACTGCAAACTGTGCAACGATCAGCGACCTGTTCCACTGTACATCATTCCGACCCGACTGTGGGGAGGGACGTCTAGTCGAGACTCGTCACGGTTGGCTGACCACAGAGCATAACGCGCGCGGCTGAACACAAAACACAACACACGCAGATGATTGAAATATAGAATTACATTGATCTGATATAATACGACCGAACAGGAAGTTCCCAAGGAAGCTGGGAAAATCCATCATTACAAAAGTTCAGAGAATTTTCAAAACCAACGTTTTTTTTCGCTTTTTCAATTTTTTTGCAGGGCGATAAGCCTCACAAAAAGTTATGTTTATATTCAGATATAACTTGGCTATGACCCGACCCCAACAAGGCGACGTGGAAACAAAAGAACACCCGCAATATTTCATTTCAATTTGACTTAACAAACAAATTGGTTAGTGTTAAATAATGATCAGAAAAAATCTTATTCAGTTCCACCGTTTGTATCTTAATGTGGGGCTGTGTGGTAGAGCGTCGGGTTGTCGATCGAGGAGCTGGGGATCGAGTCCACTTGCTGCAGTTTCGACACTCGAGCAATTTCGTTCACCCCACTTTGCCTGTGTCTTTAGGAAGATACGCGGTCCTTCTGTTTGGTATCTGGTGCGAGGGGAAGTTAAAGATGGGTGAGTAAATGTGCAACCTGCTGTGGACCCCATATCTCATGAGCCGCTGTAGAAGCGTCCACCACGCGGCTCATTCAATTCTGCTAACTACCTCGCAAGAGGATATGATGGAATGAATGTGCTAACGCAATGATCTTATTGTTTCCAGGCCACTTGTAAACACGCACATTTGATGTCATAGTGATAAAACAGGAAAAAACGTGAAATACGTGTAACACGTGACTGTGATCACACAGATAAGTTCAACTAGCTTGTAATTATGTGGAGGTACGATTACATTGTTTTGTGTGACTAAGCAGGCAGTTTTGTAACAAGAAGTTTTCCGGGTTGGTCCATTCATTGTGAACACCACGTGTACGTTGTAATGTTTTTTTTAGCTTAAGTTACCTTAGCCATGTAGCTGGTTATGACTTTAGTGGATCAGTTATACCACCGAATCCACGACAGAATACAGATGCAATATAAGACAGCATAGTATACACGAATATACACAATACACGACATTGCACAACAGAATGCACTACAGTAGAAGCTACACTACGCGACAGTATGTAGCGAAGATTTGGGCATATTAATATAAAGTAGTTTATGACTCTGTCTGTCTGTCTGTCTGTGTGTCTGTCTGTTCCCACATATCGCCGTCAGTTTCTCATGTATGGGGCTAAAATGTTGTAGGCTTACCCGGGGGCTCACGGTGGTGGTACGTACATAAAAAGTATTCGAAATTCACCTGGGGGTTACGTCAAAATAGATACATTTGATTGCACCAACTAGCAGTTGTACATGATTTTTGGAACATGAAGTTGTCGTTGCCATTGGCATTGAACTACCCGAACTCGACTGGGTAGTGCAAGGAGTTTAGCACGTATGGGGTTGCAATTTGTAGGCATGCCCAGGAACCCTTGGTGATGGTTCGTACATTAAAAATGTTTGCAATTCCTCCGGGGGTTAAGTATTGCGTCAAAGAAACAGATGTTGACGTTTGACGTAAATTACGTAACTCAGAACAATACACTTGTTAGCATCGCTGTGCCTTTTTTTCCCGTGCAACGCCGGTCAACTCGGCTATTATTCAATATAAAAGTACATGTTTACGTAGCTCTGTATCTGATCCTCACGACTGGATTCCAGCACTTTCCTTCCGCTTCTCCCGTCAGAACTATTAATTGGGACACCGATTCGACCTCTTTAGAAAGCATCGAACACATTTCATGATTCCATCTATATTTAATGGAAGGACACATTTACAATTCTAACAGAACTGAGGCACTAGGGTTTGAACGAGATGAGTCGAGGCTTCGAGCAAAAGCGAAAAGCTCCTTGCTCGGATTTTTCGGGTGAGACGTTGTCGCCTTACCACCGTGCTACCGGGACTAACACCCTCACTCTGTTAGCACGGTTTCTCAGTTTGAATATAGCACTTTTCAAACATGTTCTTTATATAGCTACACAGCAGCAGAAAGAAAACGGAGCCAACGAATTGTACTACAAGTGGTAAGTATATGCAATGACCGTCCAAATATAATAATGTATCACATTAAACTTTTTTGTAATACATAGTTTGACTGATATATGTTTTTTATAGTGTTACACTGCGTACGTCAATACAAGTTTGTCCTCATTGAATTATCTTTAATTAAATTAATGTACATTGTGTATTTTTTATATAAGCACCATCATGTCATGTATCACGTGGTACGATATTATTACAGTTTGAATCATGCGTTTTTGTTTATATGAGACGTAATTTTGAGACTATAGACCGCTTCATTTAACAAACTGAACACCATAAGGAAATAAAAAATTCCGAAACTGCCAGAGAAAATGAAGATCGTCAATTCAAATGTTATCTCGAAGCTGATGGATGGATAGGGAAGCTAGAGATGTATATGAGCAATCGAAACTAAACTAAACATATTTGAGAACAAATTCCTCCGAAAGACAAGAGAAGAAGTAAGAGAAGAATGCTAAGTGGGGTACATCTCAACAACTACGAGAAGAGAGAAGAGATGGCCACACACGATGTGCTGAGAATGCCAGCAGAGAGACTACAAAAAGCACCACTTGGAATCCAACTGGAAAACGAAAAAGGGAAGGCCTAAAAAACTTATGAAATAACATTTTGCTTAAGAGAGAGGAAGGTCGTAAACCTCGAAGTGATAGCCAGGCCCCTACATTTGGAATGGGACTCTAGAGGCCTGCGGGCTCCCGGTCCCTCTTTAAATTCGAACCCTGCGGTAAGGAAGAACATATATATATATATATATATATATATATATATATATATATATATATATATATATATATATATATATATATATATATATGAATATAAGTGATAGCCAGGCCCCTACATTTGGAATGGGACTCTAGAGGCCTGCGGGCTCCCGGTCCCTCTTTAAATTCGAACCCTGCGGTAAGGAAGAACATATATATATATATATATATATATATATATATATATATATATATATATATATATATATATATATATATATATATATATATATATATATATATATATATATATATATATATATATATATATATATATATATATATATATATATATATATATATATATATATATATATATGAATATATATATATATATATATATATATATATATCTGCGGGCTCCCGGACCCTCTTTAAATTCGAACCCTGCGGTAAGGAAGAATATGTACATATATATATATATATATATATATATATATATATATATATATATATATATATATATATATATATATATATATATATATATATATATATATATATATATATATATATGAATATATATATTTGTGCATTAAAAAATCAATCAATTTGCAAACATCATATTCGAAGCTGATGCTGCAGCTCGTTGCTGGAAGCTGCTTCAAACTAATGGCTGTAATTACATTACAGTACGTATGAGATATAATTTCAACTGATATGATATACGTTACGTGTTGATATATGTTGGAAACATGATTGGGTAAAACACTGCTCATAAACGAAAGACATGTTTCTTGCATTAGTGTACAGCAATGCAAAGGAAGGCTGATGCTGCAATATACAATATATCATTGAGTTTCATCACCCAGTTTCCATTGTTTGCAACACGGTTTCTAGAACGTATGTGACAATAACTGCGACGCTGCGAGGGCTTATGTAACAGTCGTCTTCTTCCTTATGTCCTAAAGAATTGATCGGCAATGATTCGAATGTATACATTTAAAAAATGTTTTGTCTTAGCCGATGATCGTATTCCATACAGCTCAAAACATTAATTATTTGACATTTTGACGTTTGGTCGATATCCGTCTTTGGCAAATCTCATCAGTTTGATTGCGTCAAACCTGCTGAAATTGAACTCTTCCGCGAGGATGGACTCGTCCAAGCTGGTCAGTAGGTTCCCGTCCACACCCTGTTCGACGAAGCTGCACACACAAGGCTCTGAAATCTTAAGCATTCTCATACACTTAACGAGTTGACTCTGAGTCAATGTACTTATGTCCGATGGTACATCGCTCATGGTTTCAAACTCTTTCAGTCGTAATTTGTTATTTCTAGTCGTGTCCGGTTTGAGGTTAGAAACATATTCGTCGTCGTTGGTTTCGGTCGCTGCCAAATTAACTGTAGGAGAAGGTTCTGGCGGTAGTTGCTTCCTGGATTCCTTATTCCTCGGTGCCGTCTTCGTCGTGTGCCCCTGTGTCTGTCGACCGGAAGTATTAGGTTTAGGCGGAGGTGCCTTGTACACTCTGCCTGGAGCTGGCGCCGGTGGTTTACGAGCGTTGCTCGGTTTCAAACGAGAGAACAAATCGGCGGGCGACGGTTCCTTTCGAGCGCCATAAGCTGATGACGGCGTCATTCCCGGGAGGTTCGTCTCCGATTTAGATCCTTGTATAATGGCCGACATCGAACTGCATGGCCTGATGTACTCGTAGTCGCTTCCCGAGATGTCGTGCGGAAAGAGCATGATTTCTGAAACGATAATGTTTTTTTGTAAAAGCTTGTTTTCAAATGATACGCATATTCCGATAGTGTTTGTATATAAACACATTTACGAGCAATTTCTTTTTCCCTAATCGAGTTGCCAAGATACTGTGTTAGCTTCAAACAGGATTGTGCTAAACGATTTAACAAGTCAGTATGCTCTACTCCATTCAGGGGCAATTATTATTTCACAATAACTTGACCTCGTCGCCATCTACCGTCGCAATCGTCGACCTGTGTGGTTCCGTCTATCATCTGTTCCTCTATGTCGGCCAACACCTTGCGGAAGTCTTCCTCCGTGCCGCCGACTAGGCCGACAGCTGGCGCTAGCTGTATAGTCATGTAGACGGGGATGGGTCGAGGCAAGACGGAAGAATACACCTTCCCTGGAAATAAGAAACGCGCGTCTGTCTAACGTTAAGTCCATTATTAGGTTATTCAGGCTACATTGTGTTACTTTTGAAACTGTAAAACTGCCATTTTGCCAACGTTGCAACGTTGTAACATTTATCAAAAGCGCAGACGTCAACAAAACGCACCTTCACAAACAGAATGTCCCACCAGGTAGCGCTCGTCGTACACATCGATGACTTTCATTTTGCCGAAGTTGATTTCAGCGCCTTCATCCGGTCCAAATGAAAACGACACCTTTTCGTCGTTTTCGAACATCATCTGCAAAGTTCCATTTTCGTGGATACGCAAGGCTCTCACCACGTCACTCATATTCGCAGATTTCTTCACTGAAAACATGCATCAAGCGAAAGGCTAAAACTGAGATAATGTCATGCAGCATTATACTGTCGTATATTGCATTAAATTCTTTCTCAAGCAATTTTTTAAGAAGTAGTATTGTTGGCGCAGATTCATCAAAGATACAATGTTTAATTTAAGAACGCTTTTCACCATTGTAAAGGTAAATCGTAGACAAGCAGTAATTGATGGTAACTGATTTTTAAAGATTGAAACGTCCCCACCGACAAAAGTAGAAATTAAAGTTGCAGTAGCCAATGGAACGGACACATTATATGCAGACCTTTGCAAAAGTGACTCCGAAACAGCAGCCCAAACTATAAGCCTCTTTTGTGGATCTATGGGACATCGATAAACTGCCTGAGACTGGACGCATGGGAGGACAGTTACATTTCCAGAGAAAGAGAATTTAGCTGATTTCAGCAATTGGAAGGGAATTAACCTGCTCTCAATACCAAGCAAGATATTCACCAATAGTGTCATATCACCGATAGTATCATATCACAAATAGTATCATATCACCGATAGTATCATATCACTGATGAGCCCAACAGTAGACCGGCTTCTCCGTCCAGAAGAAGCAGACGTCAGGAAGAAGGTGAGAAGCGAATGAACACATGCGGAACTTTCTTGTACAATGAACACATGCGGAACCTTCTTGTACAATGCAACGAAATGCAGAGAACAATATTTAACAAGGTAGTTGAAGTTGAGAAAGCATTTGACAACACGCCCTATTCACGTGACTATCTAGTCTATGGAGATGACCTCGCCATCTCACACCGAGATCAAGTACACGGGAAAACAAGCAGCCTAGAACGTAATGCAAGTTCCATTGGTCTTACTATTAATGCAAAGACAGAAGTCAGGACAAACAACACCCTGACGCTGCAACCCTCCCGAGCTGAAGTTTTCACACTATTGTTACGTATGGCATATACTTGTCTTATGTCATGGTATCATTTGACGACATAGTATGACCATCTCTGACACTTAATTGATGCTATCGTTATAGTGAATTCGATGACAGTGTATTAATGACATTTTCTAAGACAGTAAAGAATAGTATACTATGTTCTCGGTAAATCAGAACGTAAGTGTGACTGAGCAAAGTAGGTGGACTTTAACCATCAACCGATGAACAGTGTGCAAGCTTGATGTACATAAGAGGGAGAAGGCAGGAGCTACAATGTAGACAGAGGAAGGGATTATGTGGGACAAGAAAGTGAAAAAACATCTGAAGGGGAAATCAATTTCCCCGTTACTGTAATAGTGGGGAATAAGTTCGTAATAAACCTAAGCCTTACCTTTGCCATCTGGAAAATACATGTCAACTTTCTTTTTTATAGTAGTAGGAATACTGACGAAGTAGCCGCTGGGGTGTTTTGTGACAATCCGCCTTTGTCGTTTCACGGCAGCGATGCGATACACCTGACAAAGACACAGCAATAAATAACAACCATTTTACACAGAATGAACCCATGCATTATGAATACTATTAATAAGAACGCAGGGCGTTAACGCTGGGTCGTCATTGCGTCATGGATGACAAATACATCCTGACTCATTGGTGTTGTCAGTAATGTTCTACGCTTGCCGTATCGTATATCCATCGTGCATACGACGTAATGCTAATAGTTGCTACTGCTCCTGCTACTGCTCCTGCTACTGCTGCTGCTGATACTGCTACTGCTACTGTTGTTGCTGCTGCTGCTGCTACTGCTACTGCTACTGCTACTGCTACTGCTCTTGCTCCTGCTCCTGCTACTGCTCCTGGTACTGCTACTGCTACTACTACTGCTGCTGCTGCTGCTACTGCTGCTGCTACTGCTGCTGCTACTGCTACTGCTACTGCTCCTGCTCCTGCTACTGCTGCTGTTCCTGCTACTGCTACTGCTCCTGCTACTGCTACTGCTCCTGCTCCTGCTACTGCTGCTGTTCCTGCTACTGCTGCTGCTACTGCTGCTGCTACTGCTACTGCTCCTGCTCCTGCTCCTGCTCCTGCTACTGCTGCTGCTTCTGCTACAGCTACTGCTGATGCTGCTACTGCTGCTGCTACTGCTCCTGCTCCTGCTACTGCTGCTGCTGCTACTGCTCCTGATACTACTCCTGCTACTGATCCTGCTACTGCTCCTGCTCCTGCTACTGCTACTGCTACTGCTGCTACTGCTACGGCTACTGTTGCTGCTGCTACTGCTATTGCTCTTGCTCCTGCTCCTGCTCTTGCTACTGCTCCTGTTACTGCTACTGCTACTACTACTGCTGCTGCTGCTACTGCTGCTGCTACTGCTACTGCTACTGTTACTGCTCCTGCTACTGCTACTGCTGCTGTTCCTGCTACTGCTACTGCTCCTGCTACTGCTCCTGCTCCTGCTACTGCTGCTGTTCCTGCTACTGCTGCTGCTACTGCTCCTGCTACTGCTGCTGCTGCTACTGCTGATGCTGCTACTGCTGCTGCTACTGCTCCTGCTACTGCTCCTGCTACTGCTACTGCTGCTACTGCTACTGCTCCTGCTACTACTCCTGCTACTGCTACTGCTCCTGTTACTGCTACTGCTACTGCTACTGCTCCTGCTACTACTACTATTACTAATACCACTGCCACTGCCACTGCCACTAGCTCTACCGCTGCCACTGCCACTGCCACTGCCACTGCCACTGCCACTGCCACTACCACAACATTACCACTACCACTACCACTACCACTACCACTACCACAACATTGCCACTACCACTACCACTGCCACTACCAATACTACTGCTGCTGCTGCTGCTGCTGCTGCTGCTACTACTACTACCACCACCACCACTACTACTGCTGCTGCTGCTTCTGCTGCTGCAGCTACTACTACTACTAATACAGCAGCAGCATGAACACTAACAACAACAACAACAATGTGCAGATCTATGTTGCCCCGGGCGTTCTTTAATATGGGTTTGTCTTGCGCTAGTACACGTTTGTTGGCAGTGTGCTTTAGGCGACTTGGCGAGTATCAGTGGCAGTAATTTCGCTTGTTTAGGCTAATACATGATCTTACATATCGTCAGAGAAGTAAGAGAAGAAGAGAGAGGGGGGGGGAGAATGGAGAGAGAGAGAGAGAGAGAGAGAGAGAGAGAGAGGGGATGAGAGGACGAGGGCGAGGGCGAGGGAAAGGGCGAAGGCGAGGGCGAGGGCGAGGGAGAGGGAGAGGGCGCGGGCGAGGGCGAGGGAGAGGGCGAGGGCGAAGGAGAGGGCGAGGGCGAGGGCGAGGGCGAGGGCGAGGGAATACCATAATTATGTACGTCATGTGTCGAATGTCATGATCGATCTACTGAAGGTCAGAGAAATAACGACAGTGTAGAAGCTACAAAGACAGGGGCAGACATAGAAACAGACAGATATATGAAAGAAGGATAGAGAGAATAAATAATGGCTTGCCTCGTCCCCGCTGAACGTGTGGTCATCGTCTCTGCCCATCCAACCCACGACGACAAAGACGATGAGGGGAAGACGGTAGGAGAAAATGTCCACGAACTCTCGCATGCTGTATTCCTCCTTCGACCACTGGAATGCTTTCTTCTTCGGCATCCTTCTTTGTTTTCAACTCTCCTTGCTCCCCTATTTCCTTGTCGTCTCCTCTTCCCTTCTGTTACTACGGATTACGTTATTCGGCAAACGGTCCTGGATTACGTTAGTCCGCCAACGATCCTTCGCTGGGAATCCAATCCGTCAGTTCTGAATGGAACCCGGTCTATACTGATCGGTGTACCGTACTTGGTATGTGTACGGTCCACCGTTCTACGGTGGTGTCCTGGCGAGATTGCAGGAATTCAGACGTCTCACTCAGAAGGTCCTGGACACCAAATCACCGCAGCGCACGCCACCTCGTGCTTGGAACTGTTCACTGTCTCCTGATGTTTGCTTTACTGCTGAAAACAACGTTCCGCGTCTACCTCAGGCGACGTGTGGGTTATACTACCTGAGTGCACCTAACGACATCAAAGTCCACAATTATTACTTGCCGGCGGCGATGATATACGGGTTCAGAGTTGCAGCGGTGTACTGCTTGCTGACCTGAGAGTAGCACAGTGTGAAGTCATGAGTTGCAGCGGTGTACTGCTTGCTGACCTGAGAGTAGCACAGTGTGAAGTCATGAGCCAAACTGGCTAAATAACGTCCTCATACAGTAAACAAATACTTTCAGTCAGTTCCCTGCCGGGTCTAATCTAGCCGCCAGTGTGATAACATCGTCACGGTAAACTGGATACACGTACTAATAGCGTGTGTCACAACGTTAATAAAATGCGGCACAGTGACATGCTGTGGGAAAAGCAACTCACCTGATTCTATCGACCAGGAAGTAGTGTGCGTGCAGGCAGGCAGGCAGGCAGGCAGGCAGGCAGGCAGGCAGGCAGGCAGGCAGGCAGGCAGGCAGGCAGGCAGGCAGGCAGGCAGGCAGGCAGGCAGGAAGGCAGGCAGGCAGGCAGGCGTGCCGGTGGGCAGGCGGGTAGTCGGGCCGGCGATCCGACTAGCAGGCATGCAGGCACACAAGTAGGTATGCAGACAGGCAGGCATGAAGGCATGCAGGCACGCAGGCATCCACGATTGCACATTACCTTGCACGCACGTACATTCTTTCTTTCCCGCATTTATGGAGCAATATACAATCTCGTTCTCTCACTCATCTACTCACTTTGAAGGCAAACATATTAGGCTTTCAAAATGCCTAGCCCTAAAAATCAAGGGTTAATATACTTTTCAAAAACACTGACATTGCACATGATAATTACCTCTCAAGAAATTGTTGTATTCTTTCCGAATATTCCGACCGACTCACTCGATCTTCGTCGGCGGACTAGCAGCGCTACGGGGTTGTCACGTGACCGTGGTCATGTGACACAAACTGGCGAAGGACTATGGGAGGTCATGGCCGGTGTCTCCGTTCAGTAACAAGCCCGTAGCGACGTCATTCCGCCGACGAAGATCGACTGAATCGGTCGAAATATTCGGAAAGAACACAAACATATTCTTAATTATGCCAACCAAGCTGTTGCTACTACACGCAGGCGACGCCGCAATCACGACTGCGACTATGTAGTTACCAATGACGATAGTGATTAACACAAAGTGTCATTTACAAAAGATGTGTTGGAGACTATAGGTAATGCGTGCAGCACTTCTTTTTTATTCATAGACAAATTGCGCTCAATGCTTCCTGTTTTATGTACACAGTAGCTTATATACACTGGTTTAATCGAATTAATTTTTAGTACGAATAAATATATTATTATAATAGTCTAAAGTAAAAGCCCAACCATTTTAAAGTCACGGTTTTACTGCATAGAACAAATCATTTATATATCAGTAACCATTTTTGACAGTCTGTCGCATTACCTCCTCATTCTATCATTAACAAGACGATAATTGAGATCACTATGTTAACTTCGTAGATTTCGTAACAGCATTGGACAGTGTGGAAAATCCTGAGGCACTATGGCATTCCAGAAAAGCTGGTGAAACTCATCCAGATCTTCTACAGGAACTTCTCCTGTAGTGTCGGAAACTCAACAACCAAATTCAATGTGAAATCCGGCGTCCGACAAGGATGTGTCACGTCATCGTTTCTATTCACCCTAGCCATCGACTGGGCAACAAAATACACAATCAGCCAACAGCGGACTGGCATCAGATGGAACCTTCGCTCTTCACTCGAAGATCTAATATATGCCGATGACCTCACTCTGCCTTCTCACACTCGAGATCAAATACGGAGGAAAACAAGCAACCTAGAGCAACAAGCCAGTTCCATTGGTCTCTCAGTCAATGCAACGGCTCAGAGTGATGGCGCATGACACAAAAATACACCAATAGACTTTCCAGCTTCCATAACACCTGCTTATGGAAGATACTGAGAGTGTACTGGCCTGAGACCATCTCTAACACCAGACCCCATCAAGCAACAAAACAACAACACATCTACTTCATCCTGAAGAAGAGAATGTGGACATGGCTATGTCATGTCTACAGGATGAACAACGATCTGCCAGCAAAAACAGCTCTAATCTGGATGTCAGAAGGAAACAGAAAAAGAGGCAGGCCAAAAACAACGTGGCGACGAACAATGGAAAATAAATTGAAGGCTGCTGGGTTAACATGGGGCACAGCAGCAAGGAAAGCCCAAGGCAGAGTCCAAGACAGAGGGGTCTGGCGAGATCTTGTGCGAACCTTATGTGCCACACGACATGAAGAGGATAAGTAAGTAAGTAATTGAGATCACAGTTTGAGGTGCGCCGCGCACAGCAAACCATTCGGCAAGCTTCGGGCGTTTCCGGTCGCGTGCCTTAGTGGTGGGACCTCGGTATAGACTGCCATAATTGTAAACATAGTTGAGCGCACTGACAGTTGCTTCAAAACATGCCTATGATCTGTGTAGCGGGTGGATGTTCCAATCAAACATCGGAGTCAGTAAGCCTAAATAAATTTCCTATAAAGGAAAGCAAAAAGTGTGCGCTTTGGAATTGTTTCGTTCGCATGGAACGAGCTGATTTGACCGGGTCGTCGGCGCCGTCTATACTTTGTTCCGCCCACTTTCTTCCATCTGATTTTGACCGCTCCCTTCAACATCAGTTGGGTTTAGTAAACAAATTGTACTGAATGACGTACCTCTTAAAATTATGATCAGTAGCGTTCGTGTTGACAATTATATCCACGCATCAACTTCTTTGTTGTTTTCAGGAAACATGTTTAATTGCAATGATTCGTTATCGCGGTAACTGGGCATTGATTTTATTTGGCGTTATAACTTCCTGAGATAAGATAATTTCTAATTATTATTAAACTTTTTCTATCAATTACCAAGAAACCGAAACGCCAATCCTTTCACATAACACATGCATTATTCAGGTGTGTTTATTACAACAACACTATGATCGTGTCATGCAGAACTAGAACACCGAGGTAAGCGTCTGCACACTGCGGCAAGACAATCAAGGCATTTAACAAGATTCAACAGGATGTAACAATATTGCCACTCAAGGCAAAGGCCCAGGTGGCAAGTGGACAAAGAAGCCATTGGCTTATCGAGAATAATGATGTCCAATCTACTCTACTCTGATTATAGCTAATGTTACCCCATGTCCTCATGTTCTACTATCGTTCTTGAGAGAGTAAAACAAATTTTCTATCAATATGTTCATACCCGTTCAATATTTAAAAATCTTCAATTTGATCTCCTCTTAACCTTCTTGTCTCTAAGGTTGTTAAACCACACTTTCTTACATCAAAATGTGCTTTTATTATGCCAACAAGACGTTTTTAAATATGCGTTATTGGTAGAGAAAATAAAATCATATATGAATAAAAAATATGTATCTATATAAATATATATTGTTCTATCCGGTATGTTTTATCAATCATATGTTTATGTATTAGTCCATAGATCGTTGCGAATTGTTTAACGCAATGTGCCTTTGTGTGCCTGTTTGTCATTACGCCTATATGTCTCTGTGTCGCACGTCTATAATCATAACGTGACGTATTATAACGCAAGCGACCGCACTTCCTCGTCCACAGCATGCCTGGTTAGCTGGACGACTAGATGGATAAACGTTTTATTTCAACCTGCTGCTGCTCCAAAGATGTGCACCTGTTTCTCAGAATTTCGGAAGGTATCCTTCCTTGACATGTTTCATCAGCTTGATTGCGTTAAGCCTGCTGAACTGAAATTCGTCTGTAAGGATTTGTTCATCCAGATTCGCCAACAACTCGCCGTCCACGTCTTGGCTGAAGAAAGCTTTCACGCACGGATCAGGAATCTTCAGCGTACGAAGACGATCGCCAAGTTGTGACACACTTAAAGTTCGTATGTCGGGCAGCACACCTGCAGTCATCTTATGCTCTTGTGTGGGAACTGGGGAATTTGTGGACGAGTTTGGTTTGACGCTGTAAGGGAAATCGTCATCAAGAGATTCGTTTTCCTTTGATTGTTCTGCCGCGATTGGCAGCGTGCTCGCAATGTCCTCTTTGGTGACCTCAGGACGTGTTGGTAGAACCACCAAGAGAGATCTTGTGACAGGCGACACGACTGTTTGCATGGTCTTCCCAGGATTTTCTCCCGTTGCCGGCGCTGACGTCCGTGGGTCTGGAGCTGGGGGTTTCGGCGGGCCTTTCTTGCACAGTCTACGTGGACATTTAGTAGGCTTCTCGTGGACCTCATTCGGGGGCAACTTTGCAGAGTAGGCGGCTGACTGCGTCATTGGGACCGCGGACATGCTCCAGCTTGAAGACTTGGAGACGGTTGCCATTGGGCGTATGTATTCGTAGTCGCTTGACGTGATGTCTTCCGGGAATAGTATAATTTCTGCAAGTAACATACTGATTAGAAATTATCTCAACTCGGGAAATCATAACGCCTGGTAACATCTACCGCAATGACGACACATTGCAACCAAACAGGGTGTCTTTTTTCGCGTGAATAACAAGTAGTATTGTCATTGCTAACAAAACCATACTCGCAATTGTGAGTGCGCGATTTCCTACGTGTAGTAACAATGACCTTATTGGGACATTGTGGGTCTGTTTCAGAAATAAATTGACTGCTTTTTATATAGTCCAAAGTTGTATCGGGATAAAATGTAATACATTCTTATATTCCTGCTTACCTTCGAATACGTCCACGGCTGTGACAGCGTCGGTCATCTGTTCCTCTATGTCGGCCAACACCTTGTGGTAATCTTCGTCCGTGCCGCCGACTAGGCCAACAGCTGGCGCCACCTGTAGCTCCATGTAGACGGGGATGGCGACTGGGATCTTGCGATCGATCAACTTGCCTGACAAACGAGAGAGGTAATCGAATCAGCATTTTGGACGTTTGGCATAACGGGATAATAAGCGCCATAAACAATTAAACGTTTCGATTCGAATTTACTAACTTGGACCATTTTTCTTCACTCTCTAACACTACTCCGTTAAGCTCAGTTATCCAAAGTCATAGCTTGGATCACCACCTTTAT